>CM023481.1:265861872-266196094 GCA_013339685.2 Hyalomma asiaticum
GTGCACTGACATCGCACAGCACACGGGCCTCAACATTTCGCCTCCATCGAAATGCAGCCGCCGCGGCCGGGATTCGTTCCCGCGACCCTCGGATCAGCATCCGTGTACCACAACCACTATACCACCGTGGCGGGGCCCATCTGTGGCTGTTCATAGTAGACAAGACATATAAAGAGAATCAGGTCAAATGAAGAAGCAGAACGACCCACCCCATATAAAATGTTTATTAAACTTTAGAAGAGTATGAAGTTGGGCTTGTTGGTACATATCAGACACCTAAAGCGCAAAAGGACAAGGATCGTAGCGCTGTGTGTGTCTACTCGTCTCGGTCCTTGTCCTTTTGCGCTTTAGGTGTCTGTTTATTAAAGTTCTTTCATCTTTCAAATACGTTCGAATGAATGGCTTGCAGGGCTAAAAACTGTGGTCTTCAACTTAAAATTCACCAATGAAACAATCTTGTATTTTTGTGGCTAGTCCAGACAATATTCCGTGTTTCCTCTGAAGGAATGTACTGTTGCTATACAACAGGAAATCTTCATCCACTTTTTTAAAGTATGCTTTTCGAAGCTAAATAATTGAGCCGGAAAACAGCACGCAAGTACGTCTGAGCGTTACATTCAGCGAGAAACAAGGAAAAAAAATTATCGTCAAACAGTTTTTTTTTTTTTGAAGACTGCGCGTCTTTTCCCTCTTCATTAAACCTCTTCTTTAGAGCCGGACTCAATGCAGAGAACGAAATCAATGCCTGCAGCAGACTTCAGGTGACCCTTCTTTTACGTTGTTTTTTATCTTTCCTTACTGGTTTCGTCTCATCTTTTTTAAGGAATTCGCAATCGAATTGGAACGCATGTAAAACATCCCCGAAAGAAAAACGCGCAACAGATAGTAACTTTCTTGTGTCGCAGGCCATCGCGACTCGGCCGGACGCCCAAAGGGACCTGCCTTCAAGTGGCGGCATTAAGTCCGTGTCGCTCCGAGAAGAGGGCACTGACAGTGACATTTGCTGTGTCAGGAGGCGAAATTCCCCTCGAACCTCTTCTCGCCCTCTTCCTTTGTTCTCACTTTCTACGCTCTGCTTACAAGCGTGTTAAAGTGGCCATCCATAGAAAAGTCCGGTGTCTTTTATCTCCGCGCAGCCTGATTCCCTCTCTCTACGAGCTCGTGACTTTGGCTTTCTTGGCCTCGGGTATAAATTTCTTCCTCTCTCAATTTCGAGTTCAATAGCGCGCGCAGCGAGCGGGAACTTTTCCTCCCTCATTTTTTTTTACTCTTTTTTTGGGGGGGCACTTTCTGTTGGACTCATCGAATATCGGATGGCAGTTTGACAAAGACCCGAAACTTTTTGTCCCGCCTAAGTAAACACGACACAATAATGCGATCCCCTGTCGGCTCGCAGAAAGTGTGTTTACTCTGCGAGGTAACGCTGGGCGCCGGAAATAAGTTCCTGTGGAGCGGCTCCGGGTGCAGCCTGCAGAGCCGGAAGAAGTGGAAGTTGGCGCGCTGAGAGGGAATCGGAAAACAACGCGGCGCTTCCTTTCTTGCTAGTGCCTGCGCGGGGGAGGTGTTGCTGCTGTTGCTGATGATGAAGCTGCTGACGCCGGTCGCTTCTGTTTCGGCTGCCACCACCGTCACCGCTTGAGCATCAAGTGAACCCACCGTCCCCTTCAGCAACACCGCCCCCCCCCCTTTCTCCCCTTCTACTCGCCCCGCTCCTGAAGAAATGGTTCACTCTCGCGCACCCAACCGACGTCGCATCAGCCGCCGCGGTGGCTCGATGTCGCTCTGAAATAGGATTCGTCGAGAATCGCCTTCTACCGCATGCCGTGCGCGCCCTTCCTACAGCGTCCCGATGCCTTTATGCATGCGCCACGTCCATGCCCTGATCACTTTTGACGCCGGTGCCGCAATTCGAGGGACACTTGGGAGCGTCTGTCGCGGCGCTCCCTAGCCGAATGGCGATGAGAAAAGCCCGACGCCTGCACGGGAAATGTCACGCCGTTCTCCTGCGCGCGCGAGAGCGCGGGCATTTCCTCGTACGCCGAGGTTGCTTTTTTTACAGCGGAGGAAGGTGTTGTAACGCAGCCTACAACGCCTTTCGAGCGAGTTGGCATCGACCTGCTGAGACCATTTCCGCGATCGTCGAACGACAATAGCTGGGTCGTCATTTGCGGCGACCACCTACAATAATACACGCAGAAACCGCCGGCGATTCCCCCTTTCACAATCGTTTGCGGTGCGGCGGACATTTTGTTGCATTTCGTAATTCTTCGCGTAATCACGAGGGACCGCTGTCCCTTTGTTGTAGCCGACGCTTTTGAGAGAATTGCTTCGCCTCTGCACTTCCGCCGCTCATCACCATGCCACCCACAGACGAGCCACCTTGTTAAAGATATGTACAAGAGGCACAATTACTAATACGACAACATGTGATCATGTGGTATACATCATCATCATCATCATCATCATCATCATCATCATCATCCCGTCTTATGTCCACTGCAGGACGAAGGCCTCTCCCAATCCTCTCCATTATTGCCTGTCCTGCGCCATCGTCGTAGGTCCACGGTTCGGATGGTTCGGTCACTTGGGAGGTGTTGGCCATGGTGTTTGCACCAGGGAGGCCAGTTCCTGTTCTGGTTCGCAGTTGAGTTACGCAGATGAGACACGGTGGTGATGAAAGCCCTTTGCATCTTTGTCCAAATGCTCCGTTGGGGGAGGGTATGTTGCTGTCTATAATACTTGCAATGCAGCGAAGCTCAAACCACATACGACATATGCCTTTCTATCTCATTTTCATTCTAATTCCATACAGCCGCCCCTATGCCCCGCCACGGTGGTCTAGTGGCTATGGTACTCGGCTGCTGATCCGAGGGTCGCGGGATCGAATCCCGGCTGCGGCGGCTGCATTTCGATGGAGGCGAAATGTTGAGGCCCGTGTGCTGTGCGATGTCAGTGCACGTTAAAGAACCCCAGGTGGTCAAAATTTCCGGAGCCCTCAGCTACGGCGTATCTCATAATCAGAGCTGGTTTTAGGACGGGACGTTAAACACCCCATAACAACATACGTACGATATCTTGCCCCGTGCCATAGAGTCAAGGCTTGCTCCCCTGCTCAGTTTCCACAGCGTGGTACACACGCAATACTGACTGCATGTAGCAACAACATGGAACGTAAATAACCTTTGACGGCCTGCCGTTTCTCACCGGTACCTGTCTTCTGAAAGCGGCATGTCATGGTAATTCATTCTCTTCGTGCGAGTCTGGTCACGCCTAAGCTATTCGTATGCTATATCATGCATTGCTGTCGCATTCATCGCCCTTTTGGCGAAACTGTGACTTTTTATTTAATGACATGAGCAAATAGAAGAGATTGGCGCTTTGAGGTGGCACCACGCGATACTCCATGTCGCTCCTTGACATATACAAGTTCCCTATCGACCTTTGGAGCCAATGGCATTCCTTATTTGACCGCTGTTCATGACACAAAAGTCTTGCTGTACAGCAACTTTGACAGCGAGCTACACGTGTAAACCAGGTCTGAATATGTCACTATAAAGATGTTCACTAGTGCCATTCACTCTGAAACCAATGACGCCTTATGTCATCTCAATCAACTAGCGGTCTGTTTCCTACGTCAGAACCCACCGGTTGCTCGCAGTAATTATTGACAGAGACCTCTGTTCAAGCGCGCACGTAACCTACATGAAACAGCGCATGACAGCAAATTCCCAGTTGATCAAGTTGTCTGCTAGGAAGACATGGGGGATGTCAGTAGACTCGATGCTGGAACTCCACAGAACGCTCTTGCTCAGCAACACATGCAAGACAAATTTCGTGTTCTGCAGGCAGCACAATCTCAAGCACTCAGAGCTTCCTTGGCTTGCCCATATGTACGTCAGCAGAGGCAACTATTGGGACTGGTCGGGACCATCTAATGCGAACTCACATTACCGTAGAAGCCTTGAGAACGCACATCAGCAATTTTCCACGTGCCCACTGTCACTACCTTGCAACACTGCCTTCAGAGAGGCGCCATGCATCGTTCTGTAAAACCACTGGGAAGTACAACGACAATCTCCCTTCGGGCTCCACCACTGCGTCTAAACGACCGATGCCCCCCTTGGTGTCTTATTCGACCCACAGCGCATCTCAACCTATGAATCGGGAAGCAATCTGGGGTGTCGTAACCTATGCTGAAACAAATGTCGCTGCTTATTTTGCATGATAGGTATGCGGACAGTGTGCATATTTTTAGCCTGATGGTTTCACGAACATACAGTGTTCGTCCGATGCAGCGATTGTCCTAGCAAGAAATATTACCATCAGCTTTCGAACCGACCACCCAAAGACATCGACAGCTGCGGAACTAGCTGCTGTGCGCGCTGCACTTTGCTTAGTCAATCGGGAACCACCTCGACAATGGTCGATCTTTAGCGACTCCAAGGCAACCCTGCAATCTGTGCCATCAGCTCTGTGTCGTGGGCTATACGAACAGCTCGTATTCGAGATTAGATGTCTTCTCCAAACATCACGTGAGCAAGAGCACCACGTAGCCTTTCAGTGTCTGCCAAGTCACTGTGACGTCACAGTGACCTAACACGCCAATAATTCAGCTCGAGCAGCTCTTGAAGGAACACAGAAAGAGACCATACCACTTTCAAAGTCCAACGCTGCCAGGAGACTTCGAGTGCTTGCACAGGAGCTCGCGCTCTCTCTACGGTGCACATCAAGCAGCCAGTCCAATCGGAACAGTCGTCAACACCATTTATTTTCTTTGATGCACCTCTGTATGCCAGCTGAACTCCGCCGAAGAGAGGTCACTCTGCTTTATCCCTTACGGCTAGGCATAAAGCATGGATAAAGCATTCACTAAGTCCTATGCATTTGGTATTTGAATAGCCGACAGCGTTTTCTGTGAAGTCTGTCGTAGCAAGGAGACGCTACAACACATTGTGTACTCGTACCACTGTCCTGAGTATAATGTTCCGAGACAATCCCTGGCGTGCGCTCTAGCGCACCTTGACGATAGATAAGTGTCTGCCGAAGCCATGCTTAGATGCCATCGACAGAAGACATTGCAATTGAGGGCGATGAAGGCACTACTTAGGTTTTTAAAAGAAACAGGCTTGAACAATCTGCTGTGACACTGACGTCGCGTACTACGCAAGAGCGACAGGACTGTCACTGACTGTTTGTATGCGCTGTATTATGTGCTCTTTCTCGTTCCTCCCCATCTTTCAATCTCCCCCATCCCTTCCCCTTGCATAGGGTAGCAAACTGTTTGTCCATAACTAATTACCCTCCCTGCATTTCCCTCTCAACTATTTCTTCTCTCTCTCTCTCTCTCTCTCTCTATGTTAATGTGAACCCCATTGCTTAGTTTCTTAATCAGCACTGCACGACTTGTCGTTGGGCGGTCAAGCTGGTATCTCTACAGTAAAATTCTCAACGACTTCAGTCCACAAGTGCTCCTTTACGTTGTCCATCTGCATTCGATAATAATGGGCCTAGAGTGGCAATTGCCCGGCGTTTGCCTGTTACGAAGCATTCCAGTCTGAGAACACCTTTTGAGCATTTCAGTTCGGATTTCGGACTTACATCTCACATAGGTCTGCGTCCCATGCAATTTAAGCGAAGTCAAATCAAACGATTAATGTCTTCTTTTGCTAGATAAAAGCTCGGATTGTGTATCTAGCTTCTAAGCCATCGAGCCATGGTATCTAGCTTTCGCTAGATACGATTGCTCGGATTGGGTCAGCTCAGCTTCGCTTTTCATTTTTCTCGCCTGCCATAGGCTACACTTGAACCGCAATAATATTAGCAGAAGGAGAGATAAAGACGTTCGTTCCCGACATTTTTGTCTGCTTCCCATCTCATGGAGTCAAAAGAAGCCGTATAAAATTACGTCTTTTCTTGCGGGGTGCTCTCATGTTTCCAACGGCTTCGCGAGTAAAAAAAAAAACAGAACAAAAATAGTGATATATTTCGCTTGTTGCGACATAAGTTTTCTGTGGTGACCCGTGCTCCACAAGCACAAGGACATTCAGAATAATGGTGCGACATTTAAAAACGCAACGTGTTTTATCGCTCCAACTTCGTGGTCCGGGCGCAATCGTAGCAAGCGGAACCCTGTAGCACCGTTCCTTTAATTGTTATGAAAATACCACCGAGACAGCGACGACGAATTCATAGAAACGCGAGCGCAATGGACGTCGCTACGTACACGCGTGCTGCCAGCTTTTGAGAATTCTTCGCTTACTTCGGAATAGGGACCTCGTCTCTTATAGGAGAGTTGCTGAGATTGCGCATTGCCACTACACATGTACAAACTTTGCGCTTTTCCGAGAGTCGTTGTGCATTCTTCTTAAATGTTTCTCCCTTTGTCAAACCTGTAAGCAGAGGAAGACGTCCATCATAAGAGAGACGTCGATGTTAGGGAGCCCTTTTGTTTTACGTGTGTGCGTGTGTGTGTTTAGGGGGGGGGGGGGGTATATATCAGCTCAACTAATTTTATGTTAACGAAAGAGGCCATGTATGTATATTTTCTTAAATAAATTTCCGGAGCCCTCCACTATGACGTCTCTCATGATCATGCCGTGGTTTTGGAACGTAAACCCCCAGAAACCAATCATTCAAACGACCCAAGCTTAGGCATATATGAAAACTGCATCCGTAAAATTAAAAAAGGAAGACAGGAAACAAAAAAGAAAGACAGCATTTAAGGTAGTGCATTGAGAACCAGCAGGCGTAAGTCTGTGTTTAAATATCACAAGAACGACGCCACTATGCGCATATTAGAATCTCAATTTGCTCGGTCACTCGCTTTGAGAAGTTAAAAACAATTTCAAGCTCACAAAAGACGGCGCTTACTTTCTGTTGTTGTTGTCGTTGTCGTAGTCGTCGTTGTTGTTGATTTATTAACGCCCTCTTTGCAGTAGCACGAGAATTCAGCACTGAATTCACTAATATTTCTATCATCCAGATTTCCTGAACTTTTTTTTTTTTTTTGCGAGCAATCTTAGCGTAAGCAATATTTATGAACAATGGCGCAGCAGCTATGCTCACAAAGTTTCTCGTTAGCAAGTGGTCATTGGCCGGCTATATCCGATAACAGCACTTTCAGCATCAGAGTTTAGCGTAGAACCATCTCTTACGCACATTTCTATTTGAAAGGAAGAGTTCTGCGAATCCTGATGCGGTACAATCCATTATCGGTGCCGGCTGGCTATTGATAGAGTCCTTCAGAGCAAACACCATTCTAAATTCGGCCCCAGTTTTCTACACGCGTTTTCAGCTATACGTTGACAGTGCTGCAAAGAGGCAAGAACGTATCAGACTGAAGAGTAAGTGTGTGTTATCGAAGTTTCCATTGATGGGAGAAAAGCATCGTCGGCGCCCTTCTCTCTAAGCGTTTGATTAAGAGCTTTCACGATCCCACTCGGTCTATCGCTCTCGCGCGGTCTTTCCGGCAGCCGGCCTTTGCGAACCAATCGCGCCATCTTGACGGCAGGCCTCGGGGTGGCGGCGTGCCGGGGGTCCAATAAATGCGCCGCCTGATGCGCGTCCACGGAGCAGGGATTGGTACACACAGGCGTGCCTCCACACACGGTCGGCCTGGTGGCACAGCAGTTTGCACAAACAATTGAGCGATCTGGAAAGCGCGGATCACTCACGCGTCTACTTGAGACTTGTGGCTCGCAAGACGGAAGAGAGAGAGCGCCGCAGCAAGGAGCCCTTGATGGGAGGGGGGGCAGCCCTTCCATCCATTTGCCATAATTAAAATCACCGGCAGCCGGGACCCGGCGCCCGCCCCTCCGGTGTTCGGCCGGCGGGTACAATAGGGCCGGCTGGCCATTAGGGCTCTGACACCGCGGCTGCCGATTCGAGCCGCCAAGAGCGGGCGACCCGGCGCCGCTTTGATCCATTTGCGTCAGGTGTTGCACCGTTTGTGACACGGTGCCCCTGGCACCGGCAGTGGCGACTGCAGGCTTCATGGTCCCGCGCCGTGACAAATCGCCGTTTATTTGGAAGAGGATGATCGGGCCCCGCCGATGGAGACTGCCAACAAGTCTGCGCGCCCGTCGAAATGAAGAGGGGTCCGCACATTTCACAAGAGAGGCCCTTTTCTCTTGCTACCGCCGCCCTCCCCTGCCATCTCCTGCGGGCCGACGGCCAAGGCCCCGCCGGCGCGTGCCGTCAGCGGCCGGGCACGCCTTCTCGCGGGGAACCCGCTCTCGCAGCTCCTCTTCTCCAATTGAACGCGCCACCCGGTGGCTTTGTGCGGCCATCAGATGGTGCGGACGTTTGGACCGCGTATGCCCAGAAAAGGGCTCCAAAACTTGCACAATGCCAACGCTGAGCGGTGCCGCGCAATAAAAGAGAATAAGAATGATGGCGCTCAATGGTGGGCTGCGCTCGAGGGCTTACTAAGGTGCAGCCGCGCTGGTTTTGTTAATGGGGAAAAATTCGAGCCCGGCTCGACTACGATGCCGCGTACGATATACCAGGAAAGCAGGAACTGTGCGCTTAGATTTTTGCTGTGGTATAAAGAGCGCGCGACCCCCTGAATATACGGCGAAGTTCTACTTTTCCTTCACTGACCCACTTCTTTGCTGTACATAATGTTATTTAGTGGTTGCTGAAATTTAGCGATGGTAAGAAACGTTCAAAAGGGACGAGACAAGTCAAGAAAGAAAGGGGAAAACGAAGGAAGAACGATTATTCTTAACAAAAAAATAGGGGTTCTACTCTGCTGTCAGGGATGGATAAACGAGATATAGAAAGTTGAGAAGACAGCGCAGTGAAAGAGAACAGATATATGCGAATAGGACCGGGTATTATTACCACACACTGTCGAATTACATGATTACGTGTACCATAATGAACAAAAATGAATGCTAAATTGGTTTAGTATGTTCGTTCTCGCGAATAGCATTTGCTTCGTCTTCCTTTACTGGGCAGCTTAAGCTGGCATTCCAAAGTACTTTGCTGTGACAGTTGCTTGTGTTCAAGGCATGAGATAAAAAGATTTTATCCTGTAGGCGCCGCTGACGTATAGTCGTTACGATGCACGGCTGCTGACTTAAATAAAGCGAGTTCGTCTTTTGATCGAGGCGAAATGCTAGAGGCCCATGTACTATGCGACGACAGTGCCTGTTACAAAAACGCAAATGGTAGAAATTTCCGAAGCCCTCCACTACGGCGTTCCTAATAAACATATGATGGTTTTGGCACGTGAAACCCCAGAATTTCTTATTGTTTTTTTCAACCTTGTGGTGAAGTGCCATTTTGCTTGCAGAAATTGAACTTTGGTGTGGGCTACACATTATGTGGGAACACTAGCGGTACCGTTTCATGAACTTCTGACAGACATCGAACATTGTTGTTTTGTGGGGTTTAACGTCCCAAAACCAATTCTGATTATGAGAGACGCCGTAGTGGAGGTCTCCGGAAATTCCGACCACCTGGGGTTCATTAACGTGCACTGACATCGCACAGCACACGGGCCTCAACATTTCGCCTACATCGAAATGCAGCCGCCGCGGCCGGGATTCGATCCCGCGACCCTCGGATCAGCATCCGAGTACCATAGCCACGAGACCACCATGGCGGGGCAGACATCGAACATTGTTCTGCGAATGTTAAAGTGCGGAGCACTTTCCGGGCCCGGACCGTCGGTGTCTCTCTCACGTCGTGCTCACGCTCAGAACACAGCAGTTGAAAACAGGGTAAAACCATGCTATTAATTGACCAAATCAGGTTAAAATAGATACAGATTAGAATGGTTGAAATGAACCAGATCAGTATGATAAATAACAGACACACATTCAGGATAAATAATCGCACAATGAAATCAAGTTAAGCGAAAGTAATTCGAAAACGCCAAGTATAAACAACAAAAACATAAAGGAAACCCAGGCGAATCAGTGCTCCGCAGCAACAGAAGTTTACTTTACCCGATAAATTCCCATAAAGCCGATGAAGAATGGTTAAAAATGGATCCACATTAAGTATGGTTACAATAAACTCGACTACTGTATTAAAATAAGACTCACACATTAAGGGCAAACAATCGCATAATAATATAAAATTAACCTAAATTAATTCGAAAATACCGATGATAAACGCAGCAGAAACACAAGGAAAAAACAGGTGAATCCCTTCTCCGCACTTCGTCCAGCTTTCACTGTAGTAAAACTGGCTTACACTTCTCGTCAATTCTGATGGCAATGCGACATTCGCATATACGCCTAGGCCAGACATGTGAAAGCAGCTTCTCTTCAAAACTATATTGGCTCATAATACGGGGGCAAAACTGATAAGTCTAACGTTTTAAACTGCATCTAAAAGGTGAGCGTCGTCTCGAGATCGTATTTTGTTTGGGTATTGTATGGAACAGTAAAAAAAAAAATCCCCTTTATCAAAGAAAGACGGCTGAAACTTTATCACATGAAAACTGAACCAAAGTCAAAGCCAACGACCTCGCCACGAACCCAAGAAATGCTGATCAGCCCGATGCTATACATACGTGATTTGATTCTTGTGACCTAATGGCACCGGCGCAACCAGACGACACAAGAAGAGAGGCACGGACACACGAGCGCGGACTAACAACTGGCTTTATTTGGGAAAAAAATGAAGTGCTTTATAAGTGCCTCAATGAAGCATGGGAAATGGAGGGGAAAAGAAAGAAAAAAAAAGGGGGGGGGGGGAAGACGTGCCAACAACGCAAGCGCAAGAAACAGCCAGGAAATCACAAGAACACAATCAATTGTATTGCTTAGCAATGTGACCCCCGATAGCCGCATCAAGAAAATTAAATTCCGCATCAAAAAGAGCGAGAGAAGGGGTGATTATGCCCTTGCTGCCAAGTTTTCTGATATGGTAGGCTTCCAGACTTAGTCGCGCAATTTTGTCACTGCTCTTGCCTAGAATCCTCGTCTCTTTCAACCCGGCCACGCAATTAGAACACTTAATGACATGCGCAACAAATGAGCGTACTTGTCATGTAGTTTTTTGTTCAAATTTAGGGCGTGTTCCCCCAATCGGTCATTGACGCAGCTGACCAGTTTCTTCGACGTAGAACATCCCACATGACATGGGGATGCAATACACCACTCAAGTGGAACATTTTACAAACGGCGTTTGATGGTTTTTCTGGCATCCACGTTTACTTGCGTTGCAAATACGTGGGCACAACTTTCCCAGCTTATTTGGGGCAGAGAAACGAATAGGCGCACCGTGCCTCTTTGCACCTTCTTGATATTGTGGGAAAGCTTATGGATATAAGGTACAACCTCAGGCCTAGGGCCTCCTGGTGAACCTCGGCCTAGTGCTTCCAGTTCCACGCTTGAATTTTTTCAATTTGCAACGCAAATAAACGTGGATGCCAGAAGAATACTTTATTGATGAATCCGGAGATGTTAGCCTGGTTAATGGCCTGGCTTGCTACTCCAGGTGTATAGCGGTGATTATGATATTTACAGTGATCACGTGTAACACAACACGTACATACATTCACACTTACTCACACACTCATATATACATATATACACTATAACTCAGTTTACAGCGTTTCGTTGAGGCATGTTGCCCGTAGAAACGCTATCAGCGCCTTAGTGCTGCGTAGTGCGCAGGCGCTGTCTTGCCACGGGCCTAGGAGATGCCGCACCTCCAAGGTCGAACCGTGTTGCAAATGAAGCGCTGCCTTCAGAGTCTTTCTGTCCGACTCGTAGCGCTGGCAGTTGCACAGGACGTGTGTCACGGATTGACATTGCCTCGTGGTTTAATATAACTGAAGGTTGACGGCATGGCCGCACGTGCAATTTTGGAAGTGCTTCGACCGCTCTCCAAAGCCGTCAGAAGCAATCGGCCCGTTTCCAAGAATACATGGAGGAGATGGTTTTCTGAGCGGGGAAGCTTGAACTTGAAACATTCTCCTGCGACCCCCCGGCGTGGTTCTTGATGGCCGAACAACGGTGCTTCGGACCAACAATACGGGGCAAGACA
Organism: Hyalomma asiaticum; assembly: GCA_013339685.2. Lineage (NCBI taxonomy): Eukaryota > Metazoa > Arthropoda > Arachnida > Ixodida > Ixodidae > Hyalomma > Hyalomma asiaticum. The sequence continues at coordinate 265,873,882 of CM023481.1, forward strand.
GCGGGCAGCCGTTTGACGTGCACTGGCCACGTGCGCGCGGACCTACGCTATTGTTTGCTCGTCGGCCACCGTGTCCAAAGGGGACAAGTATGCATCCCGTTGTTGACTCGAAGGGCACCCCCCGCTACGCTGATGACCTGTCAATCGGGGGTGCAGAAGGAAGAGGCCCGTCGGGGACCACGAGAAAGGGTTTGGTCATCGCCCTCTCCAGTGCAGTAATTGCGAGTGGGATATTTTGGGCGGAGCCAGAAATGAAGTTGTGGAACAATTGTCTCAAAAACACGCCCCGATTCCGAAGACAGCGAATCGGGAAAAACATGCGGGTATTTAAGCGAGGAGCATTGAGGAGCACGGGGTTCTAGTCGCTTGGCTTACACGGCGTAGAAGCCGATCATCGTATCGCTCTAGAAGTTGTTAGCGTGGCTCTGTAGAAGAAATTTTTCGCATAGTCCTAAAGCTCGAACAGGTGTCCACAGGAGGACTTCGTCTCCAGGGCGGAACGAAGTAACGCGGCGCGTGGCATCATAACGAATTTTTCTTCTGTGCTGCATAGTGGCGGTGTTGGCACGTGCAATTGCACGACATCGGGTGATGCGGGCAGCGAATTCTTCGGGAAGGGACGCGGAGGGAACAGAGGGCGGAGATAGAAACGTAGTGTCCAAGATATAAGAGGGGGTACGGCCGTACACGAGGAAGAAGGGGCTGTAATTCGTTGTGCGTTGAACGGCGGTGTTGTAGGCGAAGGTTACGAAAGGAAGGATAGTGTCCCAGTTTTTGTGATCGGGTTGTACATACATGGATATCATGTCTGACAGGGTTCGATGAAAGCGCTCGGTAAGGCCATTTGTTTGCGGATGATAAGCTGACGTGGTCTTGTGGACGGTGTTGGAGGCACGCAACACTTCAGCCAAAACATGTGAAAGGAACATCTTGCCACGGTCACTGAGGAGAACCCGAGGCGCGCCGTGGCGTAATATGATAGCGCGCAGGATGAACTCCGCAATTTCTGAGGCAGCGCCAGAAGGAAGAGCTGCCGTCTCAGCGTAGCGTGTTAGGTGGTCGACGGCGGTGACAATCCAGCGGTGACCAGCAGGCGTTAGCGGTAGGGGCCCGTACAAGTCTATGCCCACGACTTCGAAGGGGGCGGATGGGCACGGCATAGGTTGCATAGGGCCGGCGGGAACAGACGTAGAACGTTTGCGGTGTTGGCATGACGGGCAGGAACTGACGTACTTGGCGACACTCGATGAGAGACCAGGCCAATAGCAGCGAGTCTTGATGCGCTCGTAAGTCTTGTGAAACCCTAAATGGCCAGCCGACGCGTCGTCGTGGAAAGCCTGTAAGACCTGTAATCGGAGGGAACAAGGCACGACCGGGACCCATAGGTTGCCGGTAGAATGATAAATTTGCCGGTATAAGGCCCCATCTTGCAGTCTGAAGCGTGATAGTTGCCGTCTCAAGCGGCCGTTTGGAGGATTTGACAAGCCATTAAGGCGGTCGATGATGGTGCGGCAGTACGTATCAGCCCGTTGAAGTGAGGCGAGATCATCGGAGGAAAGAACGTCTGTCGAGGCTAGAAGGTGTATCGGAGCTCCAGGGGTGACCGGTAGAGCAGGAGGACTTGGAAACGAACGCACGCTCCACCACTTGTGAGGCGACGTCCAGTACAGCGGTAGAACCGTTTTATTAGCACAATGGCGTGCGAGACAGCTTCCCAGCTGGCAGCGGCCAAACTCAGCGATGATGATGATTGGCGTGATGGGTATATACAGATGAAGACGATGAACTGCATACTTAGCGCTCACAATATATACACTATAACTCAGTTTACAGCGTTTCGTTGAGGCATGTTGCCCGTAGAAACGCTATCAGCGCCTTAGTGCTGCGTAGTGCGCAGGCGCTGTCTTGCCACGGGCCTAGGAGATGCCGCACCTCCAAGGTCGAACCGTGTTGCAAATGAAGCGCTGCCTTCAGAGTCTTTCTGTCCGACTCGTAGCGCTGGCAGTTGCACAGGACGTGTTTAAGGTCCTCTCGTGTGTTGCATGTAGAGCACAATGGAGAATTTTGTGCTTGTAATGTCTTGTGTAGGCTACATTAAGTCTTAATCGGTGAAGGCACGCCTCATCTCGCCTGGCTAAACCTCGTGGTACGTGGAAGCTGCAGGTTGGGTCAATAGCGTGTAGTGGTCCGTACTGATATCTTGACTCACACCAGAAGTACCGCTGCTGATTCCAGGCAGATGCCGATACCATAGTCGCCGCATCTTTTCTTGTAAGAGGAATGGCTATTAGTGGTGTTTTAGTACCATGGGCTGTTCTGGCAGCACTGTCGGCCAGAACGTTTCCTTGTATTCCACAGTGGGTTGGCAACCACTGGAATACAACGCGGTGATTAAGTTCATGAGCATTATTGCCTACCCGCTTGATGTCCAAAACCAGTTGTTCTTGGACGCGTGGTGACTTCAGGGACTGCAGCGCCGCTCGTGAATCAGAGAATATTACCCAAGAATCGGGTGTCTGAGCTACGATGTAAATAAGTGCTCTCCGCAACGCAGCCAGCTCAGTAGCTGTGGAAGATGTGCGGTGACCCAAGGTGGAAGAAATTGACATGTTTGCCGACGGGATCCACATACCTATTGCTGATGATGTATCCGTAACAGAGCCATCAGTGTAAATGTGGCGGCAGGATCTGTAGTTGGCGTTAATATGCTCCAGGGCGAAATATTTCAGTGCTGGAGCTGGCGTGTTACTTTTACTCTTGATGCCCGGTACAGTCGTGACTATGGCCCAAGAGGGTAGTTTCCATGGCGGCGTTGTCGGAATTGATGGCTTTTCGTACATCAGCGGGAGAAGGGTCTGTACTTCGGATGTGGTGGTTGATGCAAGCGGATGGTTGTGAACCCTAGCAGCAAAACGCACACAGGCTCGAAGAAACTCTTGTTTCAGTAGCAGTGGCAGCGAAAGTCGCCGGCTTTCTGTTAGGGTTCCTACGGTCGAAGTCTTTTTAGGTAGGCCCACGCATACCCTCAGCGCTTTAGCTTGCATACTGGTGAGCGCCTGGATACTAGACTTGGAAAGTCCCTGTAGCGCAGGGAAGCTATACCGTAAGAGACCTTCGCAGAGAGCAGTGTACATTCGCAGCAGAGCAGCCACAGAGCACCCACCAGCATTGCTGGACATCATACGAAAAATGTTTGGGTATGATTCCAGTTTTGCCTTCAGTGCTCTTGTATGAGGCGACCACGTCATGGATCTGTCGAATGTCACTCCCAGAAACTTGTGACTTGGTGCGTATGGGATGTGAGAGCCTGCCACCTTTAACTTATAGCGCGACATATCTCGTTTAGTGAACGTTATGGCGGCGCACTTCTCAGGTGACATGATTAGTCCGCGTTTGCGTAAAAACGTCTGAATGGAGATAATTGCCTTCTGTAATCTTGCACGCAAAACACGTCGATTTCGATCACAGCACCATATGCAGATGTCGTCTGCGTACAATGAAATCTCGACCGTTGCCCGAATACACTTCTCCAGGCCGATGAGAGCGATGTTGAATAAGGTCGGGCTCAATACTCCGCCTTGCGAAACTCCTCGAACTACTGTGTGAAGAGTTGTGTCACCATCTTTTGTAGACATGTACACCGAGCGGTCAGAGAGGTAGTCCATTATCCAGTGGTACATGCGGCCACTGACTCCTACAGACCTTAGGGCCTGTAAGATCGGCTCGTGTAGGACGTTGTCGAATGCGCCCTTTATGTCCAGGAACACGGCAATAGTGATATTGTGCGCAAGCTTGTTAATTTTGACACAGTTGGCAAGGCTGATGACATTGTCTATGCTGCTTCGACCCTTTCTGAAACCCGACATCTGTGGAGGATATGCGTCAGCGCTCACCAGCAACCAGTCCAGTCGCATCAGCACCATCTTTTCCATGAGCTTTCCCACGCAGCTAAGAATGATGCCAGAATAACCATCAAACGCCATTAGTAAAATGTTCCACTGGAGTGGTGTATTGTATCCCCATGTCATATGGGATGTTCTACGTCAAAGAAACTGGTCACTGCGTCAATGACCGATTGGGGGAACACGCCCTAAATTTGAACAAAAAACTACGTGACAAGTACGCTCATTTAGTTGCGTATGTCATTAAGTGTTCAAATTGTGTGGCGCGGTTGAAAGAGACGGCGATTCTAGGCAAGAGCAGTGACAAAATTGCGCGACTAAGTCTGGAAGCCTACCATATCAGAAAACTTGGCAGCAAGGGCATAATCACCCCTTCTCTCGCTCTTTTTGATGCGGAATTTAATTTTCTTGATGCGGCTATCGGGGGTCACATTGCTAAGCAATACAATTGATTGTGTTCTTGTGATTTCCTGGCTGTTTCTTGCGCTTGCGTTGTTGGCACGTCTCCCCCCCCCCCTTTTTTTTTTCTTTCTTTTCCCCTCCATTTCCCATGCTTCATTGAGGCACTTATAAAGCACTTCATTTTTTTCCCAAATAAAGCCAGTTGTTGGTCCGCGCTCGTGTGTCCGTGTCTCTCTTCCTGTGTCGTCTGGTTGCGCCGGTGCCTTTAGGTCTCAAGAATGTACCAACTCGCCCAACAAAAGGTTTTTGTGGTGGTCTGATTGCTTGGTTAGAAATGTATTTTTGAAATGTTGAAGTTGAATGAAGGCACATATTAATTCTTGATGCCGTTGATTACAGCGCACAAGCTCACACTTCGACGGACGACTCTACAATTGCACATTAAAGCATCGTGATCGCTGCGCCAGAGGGTCAGAGGCTATGCCATCGTAACGTGGCGCAGCCTGCTTGCAAACCCAAGATGAATGAAGGAACGATGCTGCGTCGTGGGTCACTGTAGCTTCTTCAATTTCCACGAGTAGCGATTTAGCATGAAACTCTCGATCTACTTGCCGTGCCCTTTTGCGACATCGATGTTAAAGTCACCGCACATGAGGATATACAGTTCGTCTGGGTACCATGGCCTTGCAGTTCCCATTAGTCTTAGCGGTGCAACTGCGAATGTAAACTGTAGTGTTTTGTTATATGTATTCGGTGCACCGTTGTTCTCCTGTACGATGCGACGCGCAGACAGTTTCATTGTGTAAGATGTCGTTCCTGCAATGGGTTTTCGGCGCTCACGGACGAATCAGTGCGACATAGAAAGCTTCACTTTAATAAAAGCACACATTTAAAGTAATCTACCCGCATGTTACACGTTAAAGATGTTATACAATTGTCTAATTTGAGCTAACATTGACATACTTAAATAAGTGCTCAGACTTATTAAATAGACGAGAGCATGATGACATGCTCCACTTCAACTTTATCACCCGCATGGTCTCCACTCAACTTCATCACCTTCAATTCAACTTCAATTCAACTTCATCACCCGCATGGTCTCCACTTAGGCGATCAGTGATACTTGTGTGCTTGAGTAATCGTGTCAAGGTAAGCTCAGATCATTCTCATTTCACGTTAAATTCTTCCATTTTCGATAACTGCAGCGAATTCCTTGACTTATGGTCTTAGAAAACCCATCTTCTTCTCTTCGACCGTCATGTTATGTGTATTGCCTGTGCAGTATGCATACTGCGTGGCACCGTCGCTCTTTTTTACAATATACCTACAATAATTGCCACAGGGAACTCTGGAGCTTCGATCGTTCGGTTAGGAATGACAGGCATTGTACCTATTTGTCCAGTCTTCGTCTTTGATGCTTCAGACGTTGCGGTGGCAATGTTTATTACTTCTTTCTGCCGTGACACAAGTGATAGCGTTTAACACTTTCGCGCGACGACGAAGGCAGTTGCTGAACCCTGCGACGGCATCGGCTGACGGCCACTTGTCATTATATTCATTAGCAAACATGAGGTGTTGTGCCTTTTGTCTCGGTCTTGTGTAGATTTTCGGGAGGTTAATTATACCTAACATTTATAGTTACTGACATGTTCCGCAATGTTCAGCGGTGAGCTTTTGCTTCCTTTTTTTTTATTTTTTTTTTGTTCAGCGCTGTCGCACACTGGTAACGGTGCTCGGCTGCTGATCCGAAAGACGCGGGTTCCGTCAGGGCTGGGGCGGTCGCTTTTTCTATGAAAGCGAAAATGCTAGAGGCCCGCGTTTTCCGCGATGTAACTGCACGTTAAAGAACCCTACGTGGTCAAAGTTTTACGAACGCTCCACTACTAAATTCCTCATAGTCGTATCGTGGCTTTAGTACGGAATATCCCAGCAAGTGTTATTCTTACAGAGAGAGAAAGAGCAAGCAAAGAAGAGGAAAGACAATTATTCTTACAGCGAAGCCGTGTATGGCTAGGTTCTGGCGGACCGCGTCCGCGGACAAAACGACGCTTAAAACATCAATTTCGCACCGGTGTGCCGATCCCGGGGGCAGTGCAGGGCACTGAGTAGTGGCACGCACGCAAACTAACACGTGAATTGAGTCCTGCGATCCAGAACCGCCGCACCCGAGGTTAAGACAAGCGGAGGCGGTATACTACTAGCTGACACAGCTCCGGACCCGATGGCTGCAGAGCCCGGAACTGCTGAATCGCATGTACCCTGAGACAAACCCGAACGACAAGTGCAAGGTCGGAGGGAAACGGCAGATCACACGCACTTCTTGTGCGACTGAATGAAACACCCAGAGGAAGAAAGATCAAGAAAAATCCCGCCGTGGCCAGAGGCAGCCGCGAAGAGCTACGACCAAGACCAACAGCTCTGGGCCATCCAGAAGGTCCTCGGGAAGCTCCAAAGGCAGGGACCCGCCAGCCGGCAACCGCGAGCGGAGCCGAGTAACGGCAACTGCGTTACCCTCGTCGGGACGCGCGAGCGCCCAACTGCACGAACAAATAAAGTTTCTTCCAATCGAAATGGGAATTGAGTGAACCAAGTGAGAATTAAAATAAATCAAAGGCGCATTAGGTACCCTAAACGTGCCCTCATGTGGATCAAATGTAAATTAAGCGAATGAAATGTTAATAAAAGTGATTAAAATGTTCTCGTAGTGAAACAAATGTGTAATGCATTTAATTAAGCTGCATATGAGTAGGTTCAGAGCAAAAGTGCGTCCGTCTGCCGAGTCGCGTCGACAGAGCGTTCTACAGCGGTGTGGTGATCCCAACAGCGCAGCTTCGCTGGTCGCTTTCACAAGGTAGAAGGGCACTTCATTTTTTTCTTTTCATTGATAACTATATAATCCGTCTGACCACTTTCATAATTCATTCCGTGTAGCAAGGACGTTCATGCCTAGAACCATACGAGCTCGTAGGGAATTTCTCTCGCACGACCTGAACAATTCAAGGCCGTGTCAATCCGCTTTGAAGGCACAGAATTACCGAGCCTGACACACGCTGTGTGGAGGTTAAACTGACGCTCCCATCAGCGATGCTCTGCATACGACTGTTCTCAACGCAGCTGAAGTTTATTTTGGAATCGCGTTTGCAAGCGAGACCAACCACTAGAAGTTGAGCGAAGTTGTCTTTCTGTAACCTTTAGCAGCGCTTTCAGCCACAGCTTGTAATAATGCAGTAGGAGGCATTTCCGGCACTAAAGGAAGCCAGTTATTAATCATCGTGTAGAATGCGCATTTACTATATTAATTACTTGAAAACCCTAGTAAATTACCACAAGTGACGGAACATAAGTCCATATTAAATCTAAATTATGCGATTCATATGTTTTATAGATTCAAATCTAGTCTAGTAAAGGAGACTACGTTTGCGGTACCACTACATCTTAAATATTTAAGGAAATATATTTTTCTAAAGGCGCGACAGCAACAATTGCCTGCGCGCGTGTCTAATCATTGCGAGACCTCGCAGTTATAACGCGATACTTTGCCGTAAACGACCGGTCTCTGAATCCGCAAAACAGCATTGTCCCAGAAGAACGCAATTTCCCCAAATCTATGCACTGCCCATCAATCCCATGCCAGCTGAACGTGCCTGCTTGCAGCTCCCGTAAAAACTGGCACCAGGGTTCCATCTAGTAATTATTGTAGGAAGCGCTGCAATGCGCATATAATAAGCGAAATATTGTAAACATACAAAACGTGAAAGTAACAAAAATTCAAAAATGCATTACCTCTGAACTTTTTCTTATTTGCAAAACACGTTTCACGAGCATTGGAATTTCGAAAACGCATTGTTCGTGATGATTATTGCTCGGAGTACGCCGCGTTAAGGCCGATGTTTTCGTCGTGCGCCCATATTTATTGTCAGTCTGTTTACGTGTAAGAACACGTGTGCCTTTTCTTTCATTATTGCGCACCCAGACAACTGCTACTCCCGTGCTTACAGTTCCGTTCCAAAGTGCTTAAAAACTCGGTAGGTGTTCAAGGAATCTCTTCATTTATCATGAATGGCAGCATTATGCCGTGTATTGCATTACATTTCCCGCTACCTTTTTTTTACATGCCGAGGAAACGTAGGTGTAGACGTTTGCTCGGTCATCAGCAGTCTTGCGTAAAGAGCGTTTCGACGTGCGCCGTTTATCATACAAAGAGTAACGTGACAGCACGCGTGCCTGGACATGGACCACTCCGGAAAGCGAAACGCAGCCGTCTGTAATCTTCGTCCACAGAAGGACGTTTGGTTGTAACTTTTTTTTTTCTGTAGCGCTTATTTCCTGTTTTGTTTTCGTTTATTTTATTTTACACCGGCAGCTCCAAAATTAGCGGCCCGCTTTTCTACAGGAAGTGCTCGTCGCTCATACAGAAAATATTCGCATCGGCTGCTTCCACTGCCCAGTGCGAGGTTTCAATTTTCGTGCCTGACTGCTTCACCTTTCAAAGTAAGCAGCTGACGTACTAAGCAACGTAGGAAGATAAAGCTTCGTGCGATCGAACACTTTGCATACCGTTACTTTGAAGAGGTATTATCAAGTTCGATGTTCCAGCGAATTAAAATTATGCTCTTTATTAAAAACTGTACACCCAACAGCTTAAATTTTACAGCACGTAAATGTTTCGCAAACGCCGTATTACCACTTAGCCAGGGATCACAATCTCTATTCAGAAATGTGTCAGCCGTCAGTGGCTGATGTGCGATTTGTACAGCTTCCCTGTAAATTAGAACCTTGATGCAATAACAGAGTACACATTCGTATTTGTGGAGGAAAATACGCGTCGTAATCTTTTGCTGTCGGGTATACCATGGTGTGACTGGACTTTGTTCCGTAGCATGCTTGTAGTTTCCGTAATGACGCCGCACATATCTTCATGGGCAAGCACGTGGGCAAGCAAATCAGAACCAACGTAAGAAAGGCGCATAATTGTGCTTTTTTCTGTTTTTTTAACACGGTAAACATGTATGGAAGCAATTGGAGCACTACAGCGTGTGCCAAGCTGCTAGGACATTATGTTTTAAACGGTTTTTGTGCTTAAATATCGACCATTAATTGAGGCGCCCCAGTACTTGGGTAACTAGCGACTCATCAAATATTTCTCCAACAATAAATTAACGGAGTCATTAAAGGCATTAGTGACGTCTCGTTCTCTTCTCTTGTGTCCGCGTCTGCGCGCCTTACATTTCTTTATGTACGTTTTGTTTACTTACAGAAATACTGCAGATCACATACCTGAAGCAGGAGGGACAAAATGTACATTGTCAAATTTGCGCAAACCCAGTGAGCGTTTCATTAAAGGGAACCGCTTGTATTGCGTCAACTACAGGCATACCTACCCTTGAGGCACCCACATATCTGCCTCAGCCTGTTCCTTTTGCAAGAACTTGTGGGCATTAGAGTTTTATAAGTATATTTGCGATCGTTCACGCGTTACACTGAGTTTCTAGATGCAGTAAGCGTGAGGTGATCTCCGCAGTATGAGACGACTCTTCGAAATTGCCCTTCCACGGTGTTACGGCACTCGGCTGCTGATCCGCAGGTCGCAGGATCTAATATACCGGCCGCGGCGGCTCCATTTCGATGGAGGTGCGATGTCAGTGCACCTTAAATAAATCTCGGTCGTCGAAATTTCCGAAACGCTCAACAACGCATCCCTCATAATCCTACCGTGGTTTTGGCACGTAAAACACCAGATATTATTGCTATTAGAAATGAAAAGGATTACAAGAAAACGGTCTTGCAGCCGCAGCCAAATTACCCGTAAAAGTATTCGCAATAAATATGAGATATAAGGAGGAGACGTTAGCGACACAACGTCTTATTCTTATTAATATACACGACCAAAACACTTTCATGACTTAAAATTCCTGTTAAGGAACAGATGGAGCACGCTAAGTTTCAGTAGTATATGCATTGTTAGCGTGAGTATACATTGCACCAGACAATTTCCGGTAAAACTCTATAATGTGTATTTCGGCTATTGTTTCTTTGATTGCGTCTGCAACCACCATCACTTCAATAAGCGCTGTCCCATCCGTAAATCTTGTAATGTACAGGCGGGCCAGCGGTAAGCTGTTGGCGCTGCTGTTGTCTCCAGGTGATCGTGAGGTGCGTGTCCGGTGCGACTACTGCAGCCTGTGCGATGGCCGGGCTGTTGTCGAGGAATGCAATCAGCAGAGTTGAGCAGGTGTTCGGTTAACCTGCCTGCCTTTCCTATTTCTCTCTCTCTCTCTCTCTCTCTCTCTCTCTCTCTCTCTCTCTCTCTCTCTCTCTCTCTCTAATTCCTTCACACCACGATTTGCACCAGCATAGCTTCCGCAGTGCTCACACGGCAGCTGCTGTAGTCAAAGAGTGCCCGTGATGATCGTAATCGGCAATCAATGCGCGCCATCACACAGCCCTTTTTCATATTTCGCACGCTGCAAGGGGATTATGGAAAGCATAATTATGTAAAAGACAGCGAGCTCAAAACAACTGAATGCAACGTTTCATGATGTATACTAGATCTACCATATGAAATAATGCCCTTAAATCAAAAACGCTATTATTAGTCTAAGCTATTTAATAAATAGCGAGGTAACTAGTAAATTATCCTAGTGTTCGAAGGCGTGTACCCACTGAAAACAGTATTTATCACGTTGGCACAGGTGCATTTGTTTGATGGCTTTAGCATAAATAATGTTATATAACTGGGGTCCCTTACATAACAGTCAGGGAAGACATTCGAATAAGTTATGCCGTAAAAAACAAGGCTGTGAACGGATAGAGCGACACCGAAAGAGCTTGACGCAGCTGCATTCCTTTGTCTGTCAAGAGACAGACAGTTGTGCATCTTATGGCAGAACTTTCAAAACTGGAGTGCGACATCCTGCTAAGACGTCGACCTTCGCAGTGCATAATTCATAACAATTATCAGATTATGGAAATACAGGAAAGCAAAATATCAAGGGTTGAAGCAACCAAATAGCAAGGAGCATGAGTTAAAAAGCAGAAGGGCATCTGAAGGCTCCGACAAATAAATATTCGAAGCGAAAGGCGAGAGCAAAAGTCGTTATTAAGCACGGAACGCTACGCTGGCCCGAAATGTGTCAGGATTGCAAGGCGTACGATGCGGTGTTACGCATCCTGAAATTCGCATCAAAATTGAAATTCGCATTACGCATCAAAATTAAGAGTTGTCATTAAAAAGCAATGAACATTTTTTTTCGACCAGCGATTAATCAAAGGGTATCAGAGCCTTTGGTTCACGCCGAAAGACTGCAAACGAGGCCAATATTGGTAGACGTTTTTTGTGATATAAAATAAACAGGAGGATTCGGACATATGAATAAAACCTGTTTTGAAAATGACCGAGGAATGTGACTGTGAATAAACAGATGCAAATACGTTTACATGGACCGGTTTACGTGGACTATTTACATGATATCGGTCACCAAGACGGCACCAAAGATGTTCCAGCAGCAGGTCTTCCGCACACAGGAACCATTTTTCTGTTACACTAAAATAAATTAACGGTTAAAAAATTTGGCTGATGCTATATATAATAGCGTAATGACATAATTTTGAAGGCCCATTTGTTCGCATTCAAAAGCACCGTACCCGATATTTTTGAGGTCGATATAATTTTTTTTTTCATTTAGGTTTACTTCGCTGGACAGTTGTGACGTGAAGAAAACTATTATATACATGGCTGAGCACACGCACGAGCACGTTCCTTATTTGAGCAATCGCACGGGTTTAAAACGACTCTGCAAAGCGGTTATGTTTTCGACAGCGTGAATTGTGTCAGTTAGTATTCAGTCATTATTCTTAGATCCTTTCGGCCACCTTTTTCTTTCACTGTTCTCTCTTTCAACTTTTTATTCCCATTTTCCAGTCCCCCAGTGCAGGGTAGCCAACCGGACGCTTTCTGATTAACCTCCCTGCCTTTCTGTTTCCTTCCTCTTCCTCCACCTCCTTCTGGATACTACTGTCGTGCATCCGAGAAGCATGCACAAAAGTCGTGCATCTTACACCAAAAGTTTGAAAAGGTGTAAGACAGACAGACAGACAGATAGATAGATAGATAGATAGATAGATAGATAGATAGATAGATAGATAGATAGATAGATAGATAGATAGATAGATAGATAGATAGATAGATAGATACGGTTAAAGCGACCTAAGGTGGCCAAGCGATGGTTCCCATTTAATAAGCTCTGCGCACTCTACAGAGTCTTTCCCAATTGGGGCCTGCGGTATATCTTGCTGAAGAAGTAATGCTTGCATCCCTCAAATTCACACAAGCAGGGCAACCTGGAGTTGCGTGTGTGTAATGCCGACAAAAGATTTCTGCTATCTTCCATCCTTGCATCGGTGAGCATTGTTACGTAAAATCTGAGCTAACGTTGACAACGAAAGCACCTGTTTTCTAAGTCGCACTCCCAGGTATGCCCCGCCACGGTGATCTAGTGGCTATGGTACTCGGCTGCTGATCCGAGGGTCGCGGGGTCGAATCCCGGCTGCGGCGGCTTCATTTCGATGGAGGCGAAATGTTGAGGCCCGTGTGCTGTGCGATGTCAGTGCACGTTAAAGAACCCCATGTGGTCAAAATTTCCGGAGCCCTCCACATCGGTGTCTCTCATAATCAGAACTGGTTTTGGGACGTTAAACCCCACATAACAACAACAACAACAACGACAACAACAACAACAACAACAACAACACTCCCAGGTATGTTATCACCAAGCAACAGCGTCTTCGAATGCTTTCATGTTCCTGTGCAAATAAATGACACTGTGTTCTTTCGAAGCAGAAACGCCGCCACCAAAAAAAAGAAAAGTGTATTTTGAGGTAATAAAAGCAAGAAGCAGGCACCTACAGAGGTAAACAAAAGACAGAAACAGGCACACGTCGCTACTACATGAAGCTAGCGCCAATACAGCCACTTTATAACCCATTCTCTGCGCTCACAACAATGGGTGTAGCTCCAACGCACACGAAATAGACTCTTAGTTGTGAGCTATCGTTCCTACAAATCAGCGCTAGCTTGAAGAAATGCATAATTTTTTTTTTCTTAGAAAACCCGCCAGCAAAAACGAGACAAGCGCTAGGAGGAGAGCAGGACGCCACACAGCAGCGATGCCTAAATCTACTATGACTACTGGTTTTCACATGAAACCGCAAAGATCACTTTCGAAGAAACCTGCTACTTGGATGACAAGTGCCATGCTATATCTGCCATAGTTTTGTAATAATGAACAGAATCTGACACCACGGTGAACAGTGCAGCGATAGGCTTAAGAAAGCATAGTTTTCAGACCGCAGAGCGTAACACGCACTGTAACGTTTCCTTATGACGAAGCAAATAAATGACGTATTACATTTGCAACGAGAAAAGCACAACACAATAACATACGCGACGGCGTTTGTCTGCTAAGGATGTAACGAAGTATGCCGAAGTGCCGCAGAGGCCGGTTTTATGCGCGTATAAAATTCAGGAAGCAATCCAAGGCCTTCATCTCGTCTCCGTTTTTATACATGTTCATTCCGAAGCAGTGTCCACTTTGCTCGGAGCTTCTCACAGCACTTGATGGCCGATGTGATCGAGAAAATGCCGAGGAAGGGGCACATTTTAACACGCTATTATTCTCTCGTTCTTCGAAGTGCTCCGCACGCAAGAGCACTCCGGTCCACAGCCGTTTTACTTTCCTCCGTGGGAAATTGAGTTAACTTGTTGTATGGCTCGTGTTTTTCCCAATAACTCAAAAAGAAGCAAAAGCAAAATGCGCGGTGGATGGCGGAGATGGCCCTTCGTGCGTCGCCTGCCTCGCGAAAACGCCAAAATTCCGCTATCATGTTCGAGAATTACCGCTTCTTTCTCATCTTACTTCTGTCCTTCCCTAACTTGGTTTGCAACTTTCCAGCCATCAGCAGCTTGTAAGTACTTCAGATGACTCGGCATTCATTTTAGTTCTCTGAAGTAATAATGAAAATGCCATCTTTCTTCTTGTGGTACTACGCGCAAGCGACTGTAAGTCGGTCGCGCAGAATCCTGCCATTTTTTTTTCTGTTTTCTTTTAAGGACCTCGAAGGGCACCAGGCAGCTTGTAAGAATGCACTCTAACGTTCAATTTTCCTAACAATTCCAACTACCTGAAAGACCATGCCAGCGGAAAGTCATCTAGAAAGTAATTTAGGACGCCTTGCGCGTCCAGTGGAATGCAGAAGGGACCCGACGTATTGCCACGAACAGCATCTCCTAAAGGTCATTCGTTATAAGTTCAAACACCGTATTTTGCTGGATTAGTTGGTGCATCGGAAACAGTCAAAATTAATCCCGCCCCTGTGGCGTCCCACATAATCTATCGCATGGTTTCGGATCGTCAAAAACGGCATCCCGAGTTCTTAAGCGTGTGCTATTAAAGGCAGTAAGAATTTCACAGCCCGCGCAGCAGAGGCGTAGCCAGGGTGTTACTTCGGAGTGGGTATACGGCCATATGTTCGTGCGTGTTATATATATATATATATATATATATATATATATATATATATATATAAAACATGAGAAAAGAAAAAAAAGGGGGGGGGGGGGTTCTGACCCTAGCGGTGTTACACAACTACCACCGAGAACGTTGGCGCTGGCTAACGATCACAGCATTAGACCTAATATCGATATGCTAGATGGCAGATGTATCGGCGTCCTCGCGTTGACCCGTCTGCCATCTAGCATATCTACATAGTTAGGTCTGGTAAATGAATCGCACGCGCGATACGTTGTTGTCTGAACAATGCCCGCTCACTTAAGCTGTTGAATTGTAAAGTTCTACGTAGGCCCGAAAAGCTAATGCGCAAATATTAGAATTTTTACCGTACGTGCTTTAAAGACACCTGGGCAATAAAGAAAGGGGCGGTAACAAAGTAGGACAAATACATAAAACGACTGAAGAAAAGTAAAATACTGAACGACTGCACTCTTGAATGAAGGTGCATCTGAGGCGAGAAAAACACGAGCCTGAGAGTGGTTGGAGTCGACATTTTTATGGGGTTAAATGGAGTCATGGCGGCTGTTCATTCGACAGACTGGCACGTCAACCTTTGGTTATGGTTGCGTCTGCTAATGTGATCGGTAGTAGTGACAGACCCCGTGGAATAAGCAAAGGAATGCATATTTGCATCATAATGGAAGGAGCTTAGAATGGCAGTGCACCAGCACACAGACGGAAAACAAGGATAAAAACCACGAAACATATCGCTGAAACAGCTATGGATAATCAACTATATGGTACACTCGGGGTCTTTCTTGCGCACGCTGCAATGAAATATCGGACATAGTTAGGATATAGTGAGCTGCTCTGCTTCATGGCTTTTGCGCCGCCACGGTGGTCTAGTGGCTATGGCACTCGGCTGCTGATACAAAGGTCGCGGGATCGAATACCGGCCGCGGCTGCATTTCGATGAAGGCGAAATGTTCAGGCCCGTGTACTGGGTGATTACAGTGCACACTAAAGAACTCCAGGTGGTCTAAATTTCCGGAGCCCTCCGCTATGGCGTCTCTCATAACCACGTTGTGGTTTTGGGACGTAAAACACAAAAAGTATTAGTACTTCATAAATTGCTTCAAGGACAATCAGTGGTGCTTGACTGTTATCCAAATGACCTATGCCTGTTATAGTGTTGAGGAAACTGCAGCCTGCAGCTTCCACGTACCACGAGGTTTAGCCAGGCGAGATGAGGCGCCCGTGGTCACCGCCGCTCCGGCCGCGCAAGCAGCTCGCGTTATCTCCTTCTTATCTGCGGCATTGGTCGCCACGGGCGAGTGACGAAAGCCGTGGGGGCGGCGACACCGACGTCACAGACGCTCTTTTCCCGGCCGATTTCGGTTTCAAGGAGCCTGCCACGGGGAACTAATTGTTCGCGTAGCTCCGACATGCACTCCGCTATTCAAAATTTGATCGTTGGGATAGGTAGTGTCGAGGACGGGCTCCAATGTACTCATTTACTATAGCCACCAATTGCTGATAATTAAAAAGTTAATTAGCGTAATTTCGCTAATTATGCATACAAGTGCGGTAATTGTTCTGTATCTAGAGGCCGCCAACACGTACACTCGAATGGTACACAAGACATTCCCGCGATTTATGTTTTTCTAATTTAAAAAATGTGTTGCAGCTAAAAAAAACACCCTGTATGTATATATGAGTGTGTGAGTAAGTGTGACTGCATGTACGTGCTGTGTTACACGTGATCATTGTAAATATCACAATCACCGCTAAACACCTGGAGTAGCAAGCCAGGCCATTAACCAGGCTAACACCCTCCGGACTCATCAATAAAATATTCTCTCTCTCTCTCTCTCTCTCTCTCTCTCTCTCTTTTCAGGAGTAGTTTATGTTCAAAAATTACAACAAATATATCTCAACAAGCGATTAGTATTAGCAGTAATGCAATTTATATGAATGTATCTTGTGATTACGTCAACAGTCTAGTGAATGCCCAGCTATTTGGAAGCTTTATGTAGAGAAAACGGGGTACCCATTATTTATATACAGCACACTGATTGCGATCGCTCAGGACGCCTAATCAACCTACATTTACCAGCTTTAAGTTTGTTTATCAAATTGCTACGGCAGACTGACACATTGTTGGGTAACCTCGCAGCTTACAGGAATCACTGAGGTGAGCACTTTTACGGTCTATTGTGCATTGCACAGTCGACTAAGAAGAGAATTAGGCATGGTGAGATTACACAGGGAGGCGGACCGCTAATATAAATCAAGCAATGTAATGGCCCCAAGCCAAATCCTTGTGACACTGCAGAAGTTACTGGTAAAGTGGATGACTAGTTATTGTATGGCACATGCTGACTGAAGACGATACCCCTGGACCAATATTGAATCTAATGAGCTCACTAATAATCAGGTTATGAGATAAAGAGCTTCTTATCTAGTGCTTACTGGTCGAAACCATGTTTTGATTATTAAACACGCCGTAGTAAAGGTCTCTAGAGTAGTTTTTTATCACCCTTGATTATTGAAAGAGCGATTAAATTTAAGTACTCCGGTGTTTGGTTTTCGCAGTTGAGCCCCGTACAAACGTAGTTGCCTCGGCCAGGAACCAAACCTGCGTCCATCTTGTAGCTACCACAACAACGCCATTGCCGCTTAGCCACCATGGACAGTGGCATATAGAATCGAACATTTTGGTAGAATCTATATAAACAGTACAGTCGACATCAAATTCTTCGTCTAAGAAAATGACCAAGTCAGTATTGAAAGGGAGAAGTTCAGTGTCAAACTAAAATTATTAAATGATTAGTGATTAAATGATTAGTACAAAAAGACTGCATGAGATACTAGTCAGTGAAACGATACGATAGTTCTCGTAGTGCACTACCTGATTTATGGACTGAAACCAACCTCGCCTTTCCCAATCTGTAGGAAGTTATGAGCACTGTACTGACGAGGTAAGATTTAGTTAATGGAATGAAAGACGAGAACAGACCAACAAATTTTAGCAGTATTTAAATTAAAGGCATCTGGACGAAGAGGAAACTTTGCCGTCAATAAGTGGATCATGCCTTCCCAGTCCACTAATGTGGAAATGCATCGTGGAAAAGAAGGCATGCTGAATATTTTGTATGCCGATTGTTCCAAAAAGAGAAGGTAAACACTTTATTTAACATACCGCAACACAAGGCTTCTTGACAATTGATGTCATGAATGTGTACTTCTCGGTACAATATGCAGATGATCCTCTTGTCTGTGAAAGTACGATGCACACTGGTTTCTGTGCTGAAGCTGCTGTTTATTAAAGTGAACATGCATCGAGCCGTACGTAAAATATTCGCTTTAGGTAAGCATTCCTAACGTTATAAAACAACGCTCTAGGGCAATTCATTTAATGAAGTTGAGAATTTCGAATCACACACGGTCTATTTTTATTCTAAACATCTAGAGTAAGGAGTAATGGTCAATAAGTAAGACTCATGCCTCGCCTTTAAGCCGAAACCGCATGTGCGCGGTTTTGTGCGCGACCGCGACGAGCGACGCGATATGTGACGAAAAAATTGGCTGTCGCGCGACGGGTCGCTTGGTCGATCGCTCGGTTTTTGGAACTCTAGAAACGGTCGCTCGTCGCCCGGAAGTCGTACGAGCGACACCCAATCACAAGCAGGAAGGACAAGCTACACGTGAGTGACGCACTGCCGGTTATCACACAAGCGCGCTTGCAAACAACTATCAACTGAGCACCAAAAGAAAACAAAAATAGTACAATACATCCCAACCTAGTTAATGTTACTTAGCACGGCTGAACAGTTGACTTTAAATTATTACTGCGTACATCAACCCAGTTTTGGTACACAGAAGCTGGCAACACCGGGGAGCCGTCGCTTGATGTACCGCTCGAGCCGTCGCTTGCATGGGGTTTGATTTTTCAGGCGACGAGAAGTGCGACGGCTACACCGGTGGCGTCGCTCGTCGCGATCGCGCTCAAAATCACGTGCATGCGGTTTCTGATTTAATGAATTGCTGGATGCCTGTTACATGTGAATATTGAAGCGTCAATAAATATACACATTTTCCAACAGTCGTTTACGCAATATGAAATAAAATGTCACAGTTCATTAAGATCCATTGTAAGCACAAATCCTTGGATTATTAGCATGAAATGCAAATTGCGATCACAATAGCTGTAATTTGCTGTGACAGAGCAGCTTATAGCTGGAGAGACACCTGAAAGGGGTAAAAATTTCCTTTGGTGAAATAGTTGAATAAGAACGGGCGGTTCAGAATAATAAAAATTTTTTTTGTCGAAGTATGTGTGGCAGGTGAATAGCTTCCATTCTTACCTATCGAAACAGTTTTCTGTAGATTTGAGGAGGAAAGAATATCGTTGTGCAAAGCAAATATAGTATATATCTAATCGTTGAAACAGGGCTGTGGAAGAATATCTTCCATGCTTGCCATACGTTACTCGAAGTGCGTCTCAAGATTCAATTGATTTATTATTTATTGCTGAATACTGCATTGTTATTTTTAATAGCACCAAGACAACTCTTATAGATACTAGACAGCATGCAATGCAGCGGCGGCTACAAGATCCAAATACGCTGGGCCAGCCTGAGTGTGCAGGTGTCGCCATCTGTGGAAGCAACTTCCATTCACTTGCCGGGTTTGAGGGGTGGCGCAGGGCTTTGAATACTGCTGCTTCAAATAAATCACTCCAGAGCGCCATTCTTGCGTAGGTAGAGAGCGAAACTGAAAGTAACAACACTCAAAGAGGTACCAATGCCTTCCGTATTTTTAATATGAACTATACTGATAGGCAACAATGGCGCACACAGGATTACTCACGGAAAAAAGGAGGAAAGGGGGAAGGGAGGGTGTACCAGGCATTTTTGCACGACGTGCAATTTCCTCGACACAGCTGGACTGGAGAAATTCAACAGCAAATAAAAAGCCTTTTTTTTGTTTTTTATTTGCATGATGGTGACCTTATTTCATCGGCGTTTTACCCAAAGTTCTTGAACGAGCTTGATATGGCCAAGACGCCGTTCTGCTAACCAGCGCGCGTAGAAGATTAACGGCAAATTGAATAAAGCTACGCGCAATACAGTCCCAAACGAAGTTCCGTGGCATTTTCTAATAATAATCAATTTTGTAGCCCCGTGTAGTGGTAAGGGTGCTGACATGCCGGCCGGTTCGCGGTCACACGAAGCCGTTAGTAAATCTCTGCAGTTGAGTATTAATTTATTTATTTATTTATTTATTTATTTATTTATTTATTTATTTATTTATTTATTTAAACCGGTCTTGCCGGAAACGCGTTACTTCTTTCGGTACATAGTAACGTACTCGTTGAGATTTTTCTGCAATGTGAGGTCTCATGTTACTTGTTACTGTTTGTGACGTTAGCCGTAAGTTCATAGTTAGAAGTTTGGCACAAAAAATCGAAAAAGTCATCGAAAGAATCGGATACTTGCGTTTCTTTAGTTTGATATATACCAAAATGATGGCATGGAAGGGTACAAATGTATGAGTAACATCACGGATTGTTCATGATATAAATCGCATCACCATGCTGGTTGGTTGCGTCATGATTAACCATAATAAAATCTCGTGTGGCAAATGTCCGCATTTCTCAGCCAGAAACAAGAGCCACGAAAAAAGATAATAAAACCTCTGTAAAAATACGCAGTGGTTCCAGTTGACGGTTTCATATCATCGAGAGGATGTGCTTCAGCTTAAACATGATTAGTTAACTTTGGTAAAAATTACTAATAATTAATTCACATTCAATGTGAGCTCATTACACGCCGGCTTACCATAACAACTACCCATAGCTCCGGTGTAACTAGGGTAGCTGCGTTCTCAGAGTGGGACAGACAGATGCCGTTTGGGACTTCAGTATAGGCTAGGTTCACACGTAGACTAAAATTTCCTATAAGCTAGCCCCTAAACGCTACTTAAGAGAACAATGAGGATGCGCATTTGTGCATTTTTTTTTCTCGTGTATACGGATCGTGCACTTCGCCAGAATATCTCATTGTAAGACGAACTAGCATTTTATAGACGCGGCAAGTGTACTTTCAGTGTGCGCTCGCTTGAAAGTCCGTCGGACGAATCGCAACGTTTTACTGGCCATGTCTACTATATCGTCAATGAAATTCGCCCATCTAGTGTTTGAGGGTAAAGGTAAGCTCAAATACTTGTATTCGTTCATTCGAGTTAGCAAGGTACTTGACAGAGAGTAGTCGAACTGTAGTCGAGTGTGTTTGTGCGGCACAGTCATGTACACAATTTCTCAAGTACAGTGACATTTGCCATTTCCTACACCACTCATGTATTTGATCACACACACACACACACACACACACACACACACACGCACACGCACACGCACACACACACACACACGCACGCACGCACACACACACACACACGCACGCACGCACGCACACACACACACACACACACACACACACACACACACACACAAACGCAAGCGTTCGTAATGTTCTTGACGTGGGTACGTAGGAGTCGACCTCGTCAGCTGTGGAAGTTACTTCTGTAAATATAACACGATCATGTGCAAATAATTTGGCTTGAACCAATTATTGTGCTACGAGATCATTGATATATACTAGGAAGAAAACGGGACCCGGCAGAGAGCCCTGCGGCACACCGGAGGCAGCCTCACTTATTATAGATTGGCGTTATTTAACACTAACAAAGCGTCGGCGATTTTTTACAAAAGCTTTGATTCATTGTACAACGCTGCAGGTACCTAACACGGCTCTTCAGTAATCATTTCTTGTGACTAACCGTATGAAATGCTTCCCTTCTTTTTCTTTTTCTCTGAAATCTAGGTAAATTATATCTACTTGGCCTCTGCGGTCATGCACTTCACAGATGGAATGCACTGTTCTCACAAGTTGCGTCGCTCTAGAAATACCGCTACGAAAACCGTACTGGCGCTCACTGAAGAAGTTTTTACTTGTTAGCGCCCCATTTCCACAGCGCATTTGTCTGTGGGGAGGCCCCGGGTCTGTTCTGGGCGCATACATTATCAGCGCTGATCAGAGGCAGTATTTTGTTCTAAACACGTAGTATAAAGTATACGGTGAAATATCTTGCACAGAGTAACTTCTAAATTCGGTTATAGTCCGCCTTGACTCCCCCTAGCGTGCACTCGAAGTCCACCCTGCCCGGTATACAAGCCCAATAGCACACGCATTAGGTTACTACTGCGCCTTGTCTGGCCATTTAGAGCCGCCATACTGGAGAAACTGACTCTGACAAACACATTTCAACGTCTTTTTTATCACGTGCAACGATCGCAAAAAACATGTTTTCTCCGCTTAACTCTCCGCCATTTGATGATCGTTTTGCCTTTTGAAAAGTCTCAACCACCTTAACCTCCTACATTGAATGAGAGAAACTCATAGAAGCTCTAAGATTTGTCTTGACAGTGATGATACCGGTGTAAACTCATTTCGCGTTGCAGAGGACGACTGCAGCTATTATGATGTGCGGGAGTGTCACATCATGGACTTCAACCCAAACGACAAAAATGTAGGCTGCGTGAACACAGCAAAACGGCAAGCAAGCGCGCCCGTACAATATAGAAGATTAAAAGGAAATATTGATATCGGACGCTGTTCCATAGGCAAGGAATGAAGGATAACTGGTGGGCCGTAGGGATGCACAAGCCAGGCACACGTGGCAGGTATTAGCCTATAGACATGATGCAACAGCCGAAGGCTGTGCTCAAGTTTTTGCGTGCAACGGGCCTCGTGAACCGTCTGTGACACATGCCGTGCTTGTGTGTGTGTGCGCGATTTGACCTCTCTCCCTCTTTCTTTATTCTTTTTCCATCCCTTTCTGTCTCCCTTCACCCCTTCCCCAGTGCAGGGTAGCAAACTGGATATTTACCTTTCCGGTTAACCTCCCTGCCTTCCGCCCATTATCTCTCTCTCTCTCTCTCTCTCACACGTGGTGTCCTGCACTTTTGAACCTCTCTGCATTTGCCTCTCTACTATTACCTTCCTGATTAACGGAGGTGAACGCTTACAAGAATTTCATGCGACTAACCTTAAAAATGGTTTTTGACATGCGCTACAGCTCCTTTTGGCCTGTCACCACGAAGTGTTCCGGTATGCGCGATGATGCCCGTTTCAGCGAATACGAGAGTTGGAAGACACACCGTATAGCGCAGTCCTGGCCTGTCCGGAATGGTAAATCAAAGACGCCCAATAAAATTGATATATAGCACATCGCACATAATGCGGTTGTTGCTATGTGGGGTTTAACGTCCCAAAACCAACTCTGATTATGAGGGGCGCCGTAGTGGAGGGCTCCGGAAATTTCGACCACATGAGGTTCTTTAACGTGCACTAACATCGCACAGCACACGGGCCTCAACATTTCGCTTCCACCATCGAAATGCAACCGCCGCAGCCGGGATTCGATCCCGCGACCCTCGGATCAACAGCCGAGTACCACAGCCACTAGATCACCGGGGCGGGACGCACATATTGTGGTGGAAGTGCACCTTGAACGCGTACGCATACATTCGCATATACGGCAACTTGCTGCCAACATTTGCCAGCACTATGGTCGTCTAATTGCACGTGCCACGAGAAAGCAAAAAAAAGCTCTTATCTTTTTTATTTTTTTTTTCAAGGGGGGGGGGGGGGGGGGGGGGGAGGGATTGAATGCCAGGAAGTGGAAAATTTGTCTGTTCACAAGCGAGCGACCTCAGAAAACGTGTAACTACGGGATCTTACAGACATTTGTGATAGACTTCACCTGCGCTCTCACGGTTTGGCCAGCGTTTGAGTATTTAGATTATACATGAACGAGCGTGGTGCTTTTCAACTTCCCGCGGGCGCCCCTCCTGAGCGCGCCCAAAATATCGCGGCGCCATCTATCTGTGGAAGGGTACTCCTATGATCGTAGCTCCCTGTTCTCTGCCATAGACGGCAGATGGCGCACAGTGGCTACGCGCTTTCAGTGCTGCTGGCGCCAACAGTTCAAACTTGGACACAAAGCTGCAAAACGTACGAGCAGTTGGTTTGGTAATGCGTTAATTACGCCGGTCACGCATATATTTCAAGGTGAGTCGAGTGTGAATTTATACAGCCACTTTTGCAAGTAATGTGAGCATGTTCGTATATCTTATCTGTTATGAATATTGCGCTCCATGGGAGTATGCAAGGCAATGTGTATAAGAACCAGGATAGTCGCCGAGAGCTTGTTGCACTGGATTTCAAATACACTTCTCCAACATCGTAGTTCACTTTCTTGATTTGTAAATACCGTTCATCCCGCGACGATTCTGCACTCACATGCGCAGACCAGCTGTAAGAGACCCAACTGTGCGCATTACCGGAGTGTTTAGAGACACAAGCACTTCCCGGTTAACGATATTTACTTGTAATGAAGTGCACGGTGCCCACCGTGGCTTCTCAGCTGCTACAGTTTACTGTTGTTGAACGCAAGTTTTCGGGTTTTATACCAGGCCAGGACGGACGCATTCCAACGACACGATGTTGCACGTTTAGCACGAAAACAAGTCTCTTTAGAGTTGGATACGGCGATGAAGCTACTTAAATTGAAGTAGTGAAACTGATATTGTCGGAAGCTATCCTGCAAGTATGCAAGACATATTTCTGTCTTACGTGCTGAATACTGAGACGTCGCACTCCACAGCGCGTGTGTTTCTATGTCTGAAGCCTTCACAACAACCTGATCACCACAGATGAAATGTTTTGAACGGAAGAAAATCTTGACGACTGCGACAATAAAACCGCTCGCATCTGTCGTCTCCTTGTGCCGTTCGGAAACGCTGTTTCTCCGCATAAGCATGTGTCAACAAACTCATGTTCGCGGTCTCTCGATCACACCTGCTTCTCATGACTCTTAATTTCACCACTGAAAAAGAAACGCATTGACTGTTCTAAAGTTCGCACGACACCTCTGGAATCACCAAAAAGAAGGGATGTGCAAACACTGTACTACCATGTACTTCTTTGTAATACTGCACATCCAAGGTACTCAATGGTCTAAAGGAAGTTATAGATCGAGAATCAGTTTGGGAGTGGTGTTGGGAACAACAAAGAGATCGAGACGACGAACACGGCGCTGATACATTGGTCTGGTCTACTGCCCACGAATAACGATGCATTACCCTGGCTACCTTTAGCGGCAAGAAGCGGCCGCAAGAATTCTTTTATTTATTTTTTAAAAAAGATTACGTTAGCTTGTAGGAAAACAAACCGAAGGTGCTGCTAAGGAGCCGTTAGAGGTGAAGTATAATTTTGATCAGACGAGCATGTTTCCTGTATGTCTGTGAGGGCGAGGCGAACCATCCGGCAGAGACAGTTGGGGGAGAACAGGCCCTCTTTCTCTCTTTCTCTCTTTCTCTCTTTTTTTTCTCTCTCTCTCCCACACAAACACAGACACCAGTAAGACACGCACCTTCTGAACACTCATCGCGCGAAAAAAAAAAAAAGCTATACATCCTTCGCAATGCTTATGTGCTAAACACTGATCGCCTCCTTCCATATGCCTGATATATCAAACGAGAAACTCAACGTCTCGCATTCTCACCAGTACTACTGACTGCCATAATCTAGTACGGGCATAGGCTGTGTGTCTGTCGTTCAAACGACAGCCATAAAATGGCCTTTGATTATAAGAAACACATAAGCTACAGATCAACGTAAAATCAAACGCCTACTTTCTATTCGATATTTTATTGTCAGTCGGGACGAGATAGAAAGAAGAGTTGGGGCTGTGGACACTCACCTTTTCCGGCTTACTTTTTGTTGTATGCTTATCAGGTGTTGTAGTGTTGTTAACTACTTAGCAGTATGTGGCTGTGCCCTGCCACGGTGGTCTAGTGGCTATTGTATTCGGCTGGTGATCCGAAGGTCGTTGGATCGAATCACGGTCGCGGCGGCTACATTTCGATGGAGGCGAAATGTTAAGGCCCGTGTGCAATGTCAGTGCACGTTAAAGAACCCCAGGTGGTCGAAATTTCCGGAGCCCTCCACTACGGCGTCCCTCAATCATATCGTGGTTTTTCAATTCAATTTTATTTTTCCATCTCACCGCACAGATGGAGGAGTTGTAGGTAAACGCTGCTCAAGGTCAGCTTGACGAGCCTACACACCTAAACTTCAGCAGGAAGGGAGTACTAGAGGAAATTATACACTTGAAAACACAGTTACACAAGAATCACCAAAGAATACACGAATAAACAATATGCACACGTAAGTAAACTAAAATCATGTTATTTAAATACTTAGCCTGAAGTTCTTCACGAGAACAGGAGAACAAATCGAAATTAGAAAGAGCATAATTATTAAAAGCATAATTATTAAGGAGAGACGGAAGAGTATAATGAAGGCATTCTTTGCCAGGGTAACTCGAGGTGTCGGAACAATCCATTTCTCGCCATATGTCGTTGGATAGCCGGCGCTTTGTTCCTTAGTTCCGCTAAATTCCTGAGGTTACTTGGCATGTAAACCCCACAAATCAATAAACATGTGAGTGTACGCTGTTTTATGTCATTTTTTCTGCACGCCTGTAGCTCTGTCTGTTGTAGTCTTCCTTTCTGATTTATGGAGTTTGTTAGACGATGTTTAAGTGCTCTACACCAGTACTCTGCAGATGTTTCCTGCCAAGAATAATAGGAGTAGGAGCCTTGTCAAGCGGCTAACACGGCAGCTTCTTGCTCTTATCCTTGTACTGTTCTTTCGAAAATTAGTGTAAGAAAAGTGGTGAATACGCTGAATTTGATTATTGATTTGTGGGGTTTAACGTCCCAAAACCATGATATGCTTATCAGAGACGCCGTAGTGGAGAGCTCCGGAAATTTCGAACACCTGGGGTTCCTAAACGTGCACTGACATCGACGTTGTATTTGAATATGATATGATCATCCTCTTGTAATAGTGTAATGGAAACACGTTCTTACTATGGGCGCGTAGGGGGGCCCCCCCCCCCCCCCCCCCAGTCGGCTGAAATCCTTGCAGCGCTATAACAGAACATATCTCATAGCCAGCTAATAGCTTTGTAGTGGCAAACCTGTTAAATCTGGCTCCATAGTTTATATTTAAATACTACAACAATTTCGAAGAAGCCTATGGGAGTGTATATGACGTTTATTTTACATAGTCGCAACTTTACTCTCTCAACTTCATATGCAACTTGGACATGAAAATTTAAAAGCTAGCATTGACAAATGGTCCTATTGATTGTTATTTGTTCTTGTTTGTTTAAGTAGCGACTACGCTTTGCCAAAGTTCTTACATATTCTTACGGATAATGATACGACAGCCGTTACTTTCTGACAATGTCTACAAGATATATAAGCGAACAAACTTCATTTACATGGTAAATCTCCGTAAGATCTGGGACATCTTATTTTACTTGCATATGTGTCTGTATAGTATGCATTCACAATTCTTGCTGTTCTTCCAACTCAGCTTCCGTAGAGCCCCTTGTCCATCGACATGGTGTGAAAATTTTGCTGTGTTGTGCATACCCAATTCTTAAAGTATTCGTGCGCACTTACAATATGGAAGTTCCGTTAGGTAAAGCCGGTTAGAATTCGGTTAGAATTTACCTCCATAGGGCTAAAATTTTGAGCTGGCTACGACCATATAGTTGAACGTCGCGGCAGTGTGACGTCTTTTCAAACCGTATTAAATAGAAGGTGAGGCGATAAAGGCACGTCAAATAACGACACACTTTGTGAATAAGAGCGAAAATAATGGCACAAAAGAACTACGTGTGAAAAGTACAAGCGTATCGTCATCAGCCTAAATTAAGTCCACTGCAGGACGAAGGCCTCTCCCAGCGATTTCCATAATTTGCCCTATCCTGAGCGAGTTGGTTCCACTTTATGCCCGTAACCTTCTTAATTTCATCGCTCCATCTAACCTTTTGCCTGCCTCTGTTGCGTTTTTTCTTAGTATCCATTCGGTCTTTCTTACTGTTATTCTGTTATGTCTCCTCTTCATGACATGTCCTGTCCGGGTCCACTTTTCTTTTAATTGATATAATAATATCGCCTACTCCCGTCCTACAAGCATATATCGAAATGTTGCTATATGTACTACTAAGAAAAGAAGCAAGATAAATCATTGCCCTTAACAAGGAACGCCTTATACGGGCATCATTGGCTATTAAAAGTTGAGGATCACGCTCGAGAATATGTTTCAAGGATGACACACGCAAACAGTTGAAAAACAGGGCGTCTAAATTTGTATGGCAATGAACTGAAAACTAAGAATTGTTTCCTATTTACGGTCGTTCAAACTAAAGAAGCAAGCTCAGGTGAAGATGGAGGCTTGGATTAATGAACAGATAATTAAAAACAATGGGGAAGACGGAATGTCGCTGGAGCAAGCGTTTCGACAAGTGAACTTGTCTTCGTCAGGACAGCAAGTGGGCTTGTCTTCGTCAGTTGACGTCCTGACGAAGAGAAATCTACTCGTCGAAACGTTGGCTCCAGCGACATTCCCCGTTCTCCATCGTTTTAAATATCTGTTTAAATATCTGTTCATCGATTTAGGCTTGTTCAGTAAATGTTCTTATTATAATCATAGAGATGACCTTTTGTATAAAAGTGCGGAAATGCCACTCCGAAAAGCAGCTGTAAGCTTGGCTGTGGACACTTCTTCCAGGTGACAGCCATGACTTGCAGGGATTTCATTCTTTTTGATTATTTTTATTATAGGCTGCAGCGAACGTTACTATTTCTTCTATTCGGTAACATACGCGAATGTTCCAAGAAATACAGTGCGTGTGTGTGTGTGTGTGCGCGTGTGTGTGTGTGTGTGTGTGTGTGTGTGTGTGTGTGTGTGTGTGTGTGCGTGCGTGCGTGCGTGCGTGCGTGCGCGTTCTACGCAGCTAACAAGTGTATAAAGAACCACTATTCGACAGGTCAGCGTTACAGGGTGCACTCAAGCTGTATTGACTGGAGACTGCTTGACTACAAAAGGACAGAAAGTTGAGCGAGTTGGTAACAGTCCATAATCAAAAGAAGAGGCGTGCAGGACACGGACACAAGGAGAGCAGTGAACAACACGTGTTGTGTGTGTGTGTGTGTGTGTGTGTGTGTGTGTGTGTGTGTGTGTGTGTGTGTGTGTGTGTGTGTGTGTGTGTGTGTGTGTGTGTGTGTGTGTGTGTGTGTGTGTGTGTGTGTGTGTGTGTGTGTGTGTGTGAGCGAGCGAGCGAGCGAGCGGGCGTGCGATGGCTTTCGTGTTGTTCACTGCTCTCCTTGTGTCCGTGTCCTGCACGCCTCTTCTTTTGATTATTGACTACAAAAGCTCCCTGAATAAAATGATAGTGATGCGCGTTTCTTTTATTCTCCCTTTTTTCCACTGATGCCTTAGAAGTAAGATACGACAGCTCAGTTCTAAAGTGTGCCTATACGTGTACAAGTAAAAAAAAAAAAAACCTACTTTCTATCTTTTGATGTCTTTTGTTTTTTAAGGCTTCTTTTCTGGTGCCACGTAGTGTTGCAAAATACACAAAAAACCGTTTAACCAGCTAGCTCTAAAAAGCCCAATGTTTACTGATTTTCTTTTATTAATAACATTTTTATACCTCGACAAGCCCTTCTAATGGGCTCTAATGAAGCAGAAATTAGCACGTAGAAAATACAAAATGGTCTTCAGTTTCCTGATTTCACGAGACACCACCATTTAATTTTTGGGGGGAGCATGTCGCGCTATGTGAAGTCGGCGAGAGTAGCAATGTAGGCTTGTTGGTAATGCACCCGGACTTGGGGCGAGTAAAAAACTGGGCACAGGGCAGACAAGCAGACACACTGTGCTGCGTGTGCCATTGTGTGTATTATTTTGCTCTCTTTTTCTTTCTTTTTTTTTTTTTTGTAAGGTCACGCGAAGCCCAAAGCAAGTAAGCAGCCCTCCTGTGCTCTTTTATATAGTGGACACCGTCAGGCCGCGTTGGCGAGATCTGTGTTAGGTTCTCTTGAGCATCTAGCATAAACGTTGCCAGAAACTTTCGAAATGCGTTTTTGTTAGTATAGTCGCAATGCTCAGGACTTTTTCAAACCTTCGTTGTGCAGCTGCATCGCTGGAGCTCATGAAGACACACCTGGAACCCTAGGTACCTGTTTGGGTACTGAACATACCGCAAGTGGTTGCCTAAGACATCTATGAAAGCTTTCACTTGAAACCGTTCAAATGT
Source organism: Hyalomma asiaticum (assembly GCA_013339685.2). Lineage (NCBI taxonomy): Eukaryota > Metazoa > Arthropoda > Arachnida > Ixodida > Ixodidae > Hyalomma > Hyalomma asiaticum. Next base: position 265,903,943 of record CM023481.1, read on the forward strand.
GCATCCAGAGGCTTAAATATTAGCTGTCACTCATAATACGTATATATCGCAAATCCTGCGACTTACGATGTTATGAATAATGGTAAGGGCATGTTGCAATAATCATGAGGGCAAAAACGCTGCCTTCTCTGAAGCTTGCCAGCACGTGCGATGGCTTCCGCATCATTCTGGCGGTTCTTAATTAAACTAATAGGCAGGAACATGCCAGTATCGGCGATAAAAGTCGCACCGCACGTATTTCATTTGTTTAATTACCATTTAACTCAAGGACAGCGGTTCCCACTTAGACGTACCCTGGCACCGACGACAATCAACAAAAGATTCACAGCATATCCACGGAGTGAATGATGATGAGTGGGCGAAGCTCGGGAGGCTCATCGTAGATCGTGCCGAGTTCCGGATTAATTTAGTTAACGCGCACGCTACGAATCCTTATGGTTCAACTATGCACAAGTGAAATCTCCCACCGGCACTTCATTGCAAGTCAAGATCCAGTGCCTATATATATACATATATGGGTGGCCGGTGAACGGTTCTCCAGTGCCAGCAGTCGGTATTTTACAATCAAGAAACTCGCTAGAAGACGCTGCCTGCGTCAAGCTTGTCTCTCGCGGGTGAGGGCGCGTTCTCCTTCTTTGCGAGCTGGTAGCGCGTGCATCGAAGTAGCAGCGCTTTCCTAGTAGCGCGTTCCTAGTAGGTAACGCGCTACAACGGACGGACAGACCCAAATCTTAAGGAGCTTCGCCCCTAAAAGCAAATTATTCGATGTATGACATTCATAGCCGCGCAGTACAGATTGCTGTTCGTACGTCGCGGCAGTCTACTCGTAGTTCCAGTTACGCGAATTTAATGGGTTAATCCTTGTCCACTTTTCCCCGTATATCTGTTTAACAATTGCGCGACTTGGCAAGTGAAATCGTAACATAACGCAATATAAATTTTCGCGGCCATATTATGAGCTGTACATCAGATTGAAAGCGTTAAATTGATTCATTCTGGTATTTTTCTGCTATGTTCAGAGTTGTTTTCGATTCGTGCTGTTTATTCATTCACTATACAAATTCAGTAGGAAGAGAAACGGCCCACCCACTCCCAACATCGTGTGATTCTCATACAGAACTCATTCAGAACCTTAGGCATAACTGAAACAGCTTCAAGTCATATTTACGGTACACAAACACAGCTATAATTGTCTTAAGTTTGGCGGTGCTTTCGAACTTTACACCGTTTTATAATTTCCCCCTCTCCCTTTTTACGTGATGCTTTTACGGCGCTGGCATATACTTCTCTCGCTCATTACCCAATAGCGCCTAACACAAGATTGTGCGTAATGCTGTGGAAGCGCATCTTCGGCACAAATCCTGACATTCGCGCGTGCCTCTGCTTGAACGTTCCCATTCCAGATTGAGGAAGCAAGGCGCAACCATGTGCCGTTCAGACAAGTAGATGAGCCCTCAACGTCCGACCTTATACTCAAGAGAAGTAAGAGATAACTGAGTGGAACCCGTTCTTTTTTATTATCGCGCTTGGCTCGTTGATACGACGTCACCGAGAGGTAACTGGCACTGAAAAAAAAAGTTTAAAAAAAAAAGGAGGTAGAAGTGAAACTCTGGAAAACGGACGAAGCTCGGCGGTGCGGGCTTTTGACCTCGGCGGTGAGCGCGGCGGGTGCCTCCGCTCGTGACAACTGTCAAAATGAGAGCGGTCCTTTCATGCCAGGATTTGCGGATAAGTTGAGCGGGGAGCGAGCGGTATTAATAGTGCCACGCGGCGCATGTCCCGCCGCCGCATCCCGTGACAAATGAGGAACAGGGGCCTACGAATAAACTGCATTTCCCGCCGCGCACTTGTCGGCGCCGCCTCAGGTCTCCCTCGCCGCCCGACGATTGTGGTCGGCGACTTTCCGTCAAAGGGTTGCCGATTCTGAGCACCCTTGCGCAACTCGCGTCTCTTGGAAGCCGACAACGATTGGCGAAGTCCGCCGATCACTTGGTTGTCACGTTCTCCCCAAAGGCAAATGCCGTTTACTGAACGTTCGAAGTGCCCGGATCATCACATTCATCACTCGCGTATGAGAGGGAAACGGAGGTGGAATTAATGATCATGTCTGGGGTTTTATGGCCCAAAACCAGCTCTGATTATGAGAGACGCCGTAGTGGAGGGCAACGAAAGTTTAGACCACCTGGGGTTCTTTAACGTGCACTGACATCGCACAGCACACGGGACTCAACATTTCGCCTCCATCGAAATGCAGCCGCCGCTGCCGGGACTCGATCCCGCGACCCTCGGATCAGCAGCCGAGTACCATAGCCACTAGACCACTGTGGTGAACAAGCGTAGGCGGAAGGCGGATGCTGAACAGCGGGCTTCGATAACGTGTGACTTGCAGATTCTTTTTTTTTCTTTTCTTTTTCGTGTCCATAGGCTGCGTAACAAAGCGGGTAACTACATCAAGCCATGGTTTCGCCTTGTCAACGAACAGTCTTTACACTGAACGCCGTTTTGTTCTCCCAGCGATACTGCTTGCTTAAAAAACGTGGTGCTGCGTTGTTGCCGCTGCGTTGGTACAGCGGTCACGGTGCTTGGCTGCTGGCCCCCAAAAACGTGGGTTCGACCCCGGCTGCGGCGGTCCCATTTCGGTGTTGATTGATTTTCGATGAGGTTAATTTTCAAATAAACTTAAAAATGAAATGATAGAGACCAGTGTACCCTGAGATTTTTCAGTGCACCTTTAAGAACCCCAGGTGGTCAAAATATCCGGAGACCTCCACTACGATGTGCCTCATATCGTGGTTCTGATAAGTAAAACCTGGGAAACTAGCGTTAACCACATGTTCATCTTCCCAGCGTTGTCAAAGGGCTTTGAAAAAAATCATTTTAGACCATTTAAACAATTTCCTTACTAAACACTGCAACATTTCAAACTACCAGCTTGGATATCACCACGGGAAACCGATGGAAACAGCATTATTAACACAAAATGCAATTGTTCTCCACAATACTTAAGAAACAAAGTAGCTTCCGGCGTTTCATAGGCTGCACAAAACCTTTAAATATCGAAACGCTAATACTATATTAAAGAGATCGTGTTACCATGTTCTACGTGGAATAGTACACATTCCTCGCGTGAAACTCCCTCCAATAACCGCCAGCAGTGTGCCACAATTAATAATTATGTTCCCTCCTCTAACAGTGTTACCTGAGGAGTTTGACGGGAAAGTATCAAGGGGCCACTTCGTATTTGTATGCAAAGGATGCTACAAAAGTTAAATATAGGTCATTTGCATTGCAAAGTGGGTTAATGACACATGTGTGTTAGTAACCACGCGCAAGGTGGACAAAGTTTTCACGACAGCTGAAAGAGGGCTTTCAGATCTTTCGTAGTGGCAGTGTGTTAGCTTACAATGAGCGCTTCCAAAACTAAAGCCACTTTACACGAACACGCCCGTCTACCAGCATACTTGAGTCTTCGTGGGACTCCAATCTAAATTGTAGAGACGCAATCGCTACGCCTGAGCTTTTGTACCGATACGCCGTGTACGGCTCGCATCGATTACCCTGCTAAATCACCGTCTTGAGCTACGAGAGCGCTGTCGCGGTGCCGGCATTTCAATTTTCTTCCGCCTACGTCACTTTTCTTTCCGCACAAAAACGCTAAAAACATTTTGAATATCAACTCCAAGTCAGAAAAAGAAATAGGCGATCCTCGAAATAGGCGGCCACGACAGGCGAGATGCCGCACGTCTCATGGCAGTCACTGGCTTTCAGTGTACCACATCTTTTGGACAAATAGCAGAAGCACGGCGTTCATTTCTTGTAAAAAGAAGTTGTGCGGTACTTTATTTCAGAAGTTCAACCGCAGAGAGTGCGGTTTTTAATTGTACTATACAAACATCCTTGTTTTTACTTTTGCTATCTGCTATCAAATATATTAGCTAAATAATATCTGCTAACATACCCACAGTCGTGTGGCGGGATACGCACTGATTTATCTTTTCTGTGCATCTGGCTGCCTTGATCAGGATGTTGTAAACACGATGGCACCATTGTAATGAAGCACCCCGAGTGGCAGTGCTCAACTATGCCATATCTTCCGAAGCGCCATGCTAAATAGGTATGTAGCTGTATTTCCAGATCTTTCTTTATCTTCCTAAGTTCGCATCTGCGAGGTAGGGTAGCGAAGATAATTTTATATTCTCGTTCACATCCCTGCATTCTTGTCTCCTGGCCTTGTCCGCCGCAACAAAAGATAGAGTTGTTCTCTTCGTATTCAGCTCTATCTGATTGCGGATAGAGATTTACTTTGCCCCACAGGGCAATCTCATAAGATTATATATTTTTTAATGTGAAATAATATTATTGGAACCTCTGGTGCCGTTTATTTCGTAAAGTTGGGGGCGTCATATTTTAATGCGTCACCATTTTTTACACGCGGTAGGTCGCGCCCAATTCTACGCAAACATAACCAAGTACTCGCTTTTAATTCATGCAATATATAAACCATGTAAACCTAGCGCGCCGGGCGAGCTGAAGCAGCAGCGCCGCTGTTACGCCTTACGGAAACTCCCCTCGTGATGAAACACACGACAGTGTTCGAAAATGAGCATCGCGGCAGACACTGGTAGGGCATGTTTTGCCTGGCAAGCATCTGCCACTAGTTGCCTTATCAGTGCTTGCAGCGACATGCCATCATTCAAACTCTGTCACACACTTCGTCACGAGACGTTTCCGTCTGACGCGATGATAGCGGGCCTGCCTTGCGGGCGGTCCCCTCCCGCTAGGTTGTGGCAATGCTTGCACGGAGAGCTATAAGTATTTAGGCATAAGTATTTTGAATCACGTGCCATCTTCCAGATTTTATCTTCAACATGGTGATGGGTTAAAAATTTACGTGGCTTCATCTAAATTTGCCATCAAATCGTTGATGGTATGGCTCTAATAAACGATATGAATTAGCCAAGTTTTGCTGATTGGTCTCCTGAAGTCCCGTAAAATGACAGCATAGTACGTTCACCTCGCCTTGAAACTCATCTGCACTAAAGCCACGTAACGCTCATCAACTTTTTATAGGAAAACCCTGTACAACCTAACAACAAAGAAAAAAACGACGTACGGCGTATATATGCTACCGGCCGTTTGCTAGGGATTCAAGTTTGAATATGTCACCGCAGAGGCGTGCCTTTCACAAGGTCACTTCGCACGGCGTACGAGGCATCAGCCTTCAGCCTTAGTGCAGCGTAGATTTTGTTGTTGTTTTTTTTTCTTCTTCCCTTCACCGAGACCTGAGCGCGTTGAAAAGAGTAGCCGTTGCGAAATAGCCTTCGCGCTGACTGATACCGACACAGGTGCAGGAAACACAAAGCGCTTTGTGTAGTCTGTATCTCCTTTGTGTGCGTGTCCTGCCTGTCAGCACAAGGACTACTTCAGAATGCATTACCAATAAGTCACTCATATAGCCACTCTGAACGAGTATTCTTTTTGACATGCATTCAACCAGACGCTTTCTATCGAGTCTGTGGTCTTTTTGTTGTCTTCTTTTTTCTTTCTTTTTTCTTTTTGCGTAGCACTTTTACATTCAAGAGAAAAAAATCCTTTTGCTATATATTTCTGCAAATCGCAGTAAGTAGCATGGATTTATACAGCCCCCAAACAACCCCCATGACCCCCCCCCCCCCCCCACTTAAATCGAAATTCTGGATAAACCTCTCTTAAGCAGGCACTTGCTTGTTGGCTACCCTGCACTTGGGGAGAGAGAGAGAGAACAAAAAAGATGAAATGATGGACATATATGCCATTGGGAGAAAGTTTCTGATAACACAGAACGACACACGGGAAGGTGGCGATAGAACTCTTTGTTCCTCTCATTATGAGTACCGGGTATTTGAATGCAATAATTCTTCTGAGAAGTTTGTCTGCTGGCTATGAATTCCCGGAAACGCGACGCGTTGCTGGAATCGCGTAACGTCCGTTGCCGGAACTTCTTCCTAACGGTTTCAACTGAAGAAGCGAGGCCTGCCCGCGGGTGCAGCGTACGGACCGTGACGTGCCGATCGAGCCGGCTTCCTCCAGCGGGTCATGGTATACCCGTCGGCGACTCCGATCGTCCGAGCCGCGTCGCGCTCACGACTCCGCCAGAAGAGGTGGGGAGGGCGTCATAACGCATCGGCGGGCCCCGTGCCGTCGCCGAGGAAAAAGACCTCGACGCGGACGTCGTCGGCTCGTCAAGTGTGCACGGGTCCGTGGGTGCCTTCACCTCGTCCGCTGTTGACTTGTCCCCTCACTTCACGGCTGCCATTCTTCTCCCTCGCCAGGGGTGGGTGGGCGAAGTGTATGTGATGATCCGGACGGCCATCGCGAAGGGAGGTGTCGCGCCGCTCGTTCATAGCCGCCGAGAAGCGACATTAAGATTCTCCGGGGCAGGCGGCTCGTCGCTGTCACGCGGGGCGTGAAAGAATGCTCCGGACACTTTGCAGCCGTATCCATCGCACCCAGAAGGAGGCGCCCATTTGGGGCCACTTCGTTGCGATGCAGCGAGCTCGGCGCTAATCTCGATCACTCGCGGGCCACCGGCCCACCAACGGGCGGGTAAAGTGCGTATAAAAGAACGGCCGCGGCGGAAAACTTCTCGGCGTGACGTTCCGTCGCTCAGAAAATAAAAGCGGTACCGACCAATGTTGTGATCGCACACACTTTCGGCGAGCCTGCAGGAATTACTGTTTGCGCTCACTTAATGAAAGCGGGAACCGATTTGCCAACTTCTTAGAGGATCTCTGTGTGTTTCCTGGTAAACTGTGCTGCATCCTTCCCAGCACTCCTAGAAGGAAGACGGAGAGGAAGAAGCTTGAAGTCGCCCTGCAACATTTGTTGAACGTACAGCCTGCAAAACGGTGCGACGCTCCTGCGAACACGGGAGCCAAATATTAACCCGCTGCATGCACCAGGGGATTCGCAATTTGGTTTCAAATATAGATGAAAATCGCCTGCTCTCCTCTCAACAAATGACCTCACAAGTAGTACCGACTACAGCTGAGCTTTTAGGGGCGAAGCTCCTTAAGGTGTAGGCTTGTCTGCCGTAGTTGCCCGTCGTAGCCACTTCGTCTTCATCGAACGCTGGCGCGCGCTCTTGTGTCACGAGTTCACGCCGGTTCCTCTTCGTCGCGTCGAACGCTGGCACGCGCTCTTGTGTCACGAGTTCACGCCGGTTCCTCTTCGTCTACTCCGGCATCACTCAGTTTCGGTTTAGTTTCGTATTACATCACAATACCCCCAGTTTTAAGTAGTTGTTCACAACTTTTCTGGAAGGTAGAAGATGCGAAACGAATACCACAGTGTTCTAGATAACTCAGTTGTCTGTCCATACAGCACGAAGCATGGCTAAATTAATCCGGAACTCGGCACGATTTACGATGAACCTCCGGAGCTTCGCCCACTCATCATCATTCACTCCGTGGGTATGCGTGGATTTTTTTTATTGTTCCGAAAGAAAGATACATACGTTTTCTTTAGTTCTTGAACTCCAAATGAACTAATAAACTATTCCTGCGGATGCCTCCGCGTTAATACTGTCACCTGTGCTAGTTCTACTTCAAGCGACGGAGTCATTGCTCCTTGTGAAGTCATTTCTTGAACAAAGAGCAGGCGGTTTCCAGCTGGTTTAAACTAAACTGCGAGTTCCCTGGTGCGTTCAGCGCGCTAATATTTGGCTCACCTGCTCACAGGAGTTTCCGCGACTGAAGGGCACCGTTTTGAGACTATGTTCAAAAAGTATTGCAGGGCTCCTTTAACACTTTTTCCACATACTGACGTTCCACGTATTTTACGGTGTCAATGGATTGTTATTCTTTTTAGCAAGACGAACGCTTGCTTTCCACTTCAGCCAGTTTTCCTTCTCCAAATGTGCGCTAAAGCGCTCTCGAAGCTCCACTAGAAGCCTCTGGAAAACCTACAGCCACAAGTAGTCGCGAGAACCGTTACTTTCCTTCGCACTACCGCCACCTGCTTTCTTTACCGCTTTTTGTTATGTGCACTCGCAGCACGCCTCGCAGCTAGCACTAGCCGAGCGGCATGCTTCCGAGCGCCGTGAATTTTCCACCCAGAGAACTTTAAGCTCCGGCGCTATTTCACGGTGAAGCCTAGAGCCCGCGCAACTTCCTGTCGGAGAAAGCGTTCGCCCGGGCCATGTAGATTTTATAGCGCAGTCGCCGCTAGTTACTGCTGGCCGAACCCTTACTCGAACCGTTGCACCGCACTCAATGAAGGCCGGGGGCCTCGGTTGGGATGTGGCACGCTCCCCCTTTTGTCTCGACCTGGGTGCCTTTTGCGGCGCGTGCGTTGCTTCGAATTGTCGCCGCGTCCCCTCGTGCGGCTGGCTTTCGGCCCCGCAGCCTTACCCCGGCCTTGTTTCTGCTCAATTGAATCTGGAATCGCCGGGGGAAGGCTTTAAATACGAGGGCGATCCGGAGGACGCCTACGATGGCCGTGTGTCACGCTGCCACCGCCGGGTCTCTCGCCTCTGACGACGGCTGCCGCTTCCTGGGCACCCACCGCCGCGCAAGCTCTTTGCGTCACACAGCTGCCACTGATCTATAGTGGCACTACTTCACCTCGTTCTTTTTGCATGCATTCTTACTCTGGGCAGTCACGTGCCTGGTGCGTTTATACGTGCGTGCGTACACCTCTTATATCAGGAGGCACGCGTGCTGTGACTGTGACGTCATCGTGGCTCTCACTAAGAAGCACGCATTGGAAGAATTTATCGCAGTGCTCATTCTTCTGTGTTCTCGCTCCGAATCGATTTACGTTCACACCTAAAAAGAAAGCGACAAGTCCCAAAGCGACCCACAGTCGATCAGTGACGCCGTAGTTTCCTGGAAACCTACCGCAACAAATATGGCCACACGGAATTCTTTTACGTGTAGCTAAAGCATGGTAAGCGAGCATTTTTTTTTATTTCACTTCCGCAGGAACGAAATCGTATGGCCTGGAATCGAACTGGCTAGTTTGATTTATGCAGCAAATAAAGCTATTATCATCAAGCCACCGTATGGAGTTGAGCTTGACGCCATCGTGAGTAGCGTGCGCTATCTTTCGATGCCGTATCCCTAAGGTTTTGCGCCCGCAAGTAATCACATTTTCTGTTCTTTTTTTTCTGTGTTAGCATCATTTAGAATAGAATGAAAAAAAAACGTAATTCATGTCCTTGGGAGCGTGCATTAGCACGTAGCGGGCCGCTCCCATGTCGGCACAGAAAGGCCCTCTCCGTCAGGACGCAGCCCGTTGGGCTGCCCGTATAACTGTTCGTCAAAATCAGCGCTGCGTACGGCAGTCTCACACTCCGGCGACATGACGTCTTCGTCACACCGTAGCCTGGGTCACCGCCAGAACATGTTTTCCAAGTTGACAAAATCTGTGCAAAGGCCGCAACTGTTTGACGTTTGAATTTCGGGATAGATATCCTGTGCAATAGTGCGGGACTGCGTATACGCCCCGACCTGAAAGAGTCTGAAGTGCCAGCGCCTGAGTAGGTGCAGGTGGAGTTGGAAGAAAAGGTAGCAGAGAGATGAAAGTGAAAGCATTTCTCGAGATGAGTAGCACCACAGAGGTGGCCCAGGAGTTAGAGCATCCACTTCCAGTTTTTCAGATACTGCGTTCGAAAAACAATTCGAAACCCCATTGCGCCATCGAAAACCCCGTTCACCCAGCGGTTTTTCGACTCTGGAGAGGCGTATCCTGACCTGGGGCTAGGTGGTGTGGGCAGTTTGTCTCGACTTTCGAGATGATAGTTAGTCCTTTCTACTTCCTTCCTTCTCTCCGGTTACTACCTCTTCCCCTGTGATTGTTCACCTGTGAGTGTTCCCTGTGAGTGTTCCGCCAAGATATTTCACTGCCTTCTCCGTCTGCCAAAGCTTTGTTAGGCAATTTGTGTACGGTGTAAGCCAACGAGGGATTCTAGAAGCTTTTCAATTTTGCATATATACAAAGTGTCTGTTTACAAACTTCCACAAAGCATCAGCCCAGTGATGGTGGTCTAGGGGACATGGCACTCGGCTGCCGAGCCGAAGGTCGCGGGATCGACTCCCGGCCGCGGCGGCTGCATTTCGTTGGAGGCGAAATGTGGAGGCGCGTGTACAGTGCGATGTCAGGGCGCGTTAAAGAAACCCAGGTGGTCGAAATTTCCGGAGCCCTTCACTGTGGCATCTCTCATAATCATATCGCGGTTTTGGGACGTAAAACCCCAGAAATTATTATAATTATTATTATCTACAAAACATCAAGTTATTAAATGCGATGTATTTCTTGGCGAACTTGACCGTATCTATCTATCTATCTATCTATCTATCTATCTATCTATCTATCTATCTATCTATCTATCTATCTATCTATCTATCTATCTATCTATCTATCTATCTATCTATCTATCCGCCAGCGACTTCGTGCTCTCCTCGTCGTCTCGTTCATTTTGGTACATACCAAGGTTGGGATCGTAGGGTACCAGTGTGTGACGAACATGAATGATTGATCTAGACATCTCTAGAATGATATACTCGTCATGTGCGTCACGATTAATGATAATATGATCACGTGTCGCTCATATCGGCAGTGCTCGGCCCGGGTTATGTGGGTATGCGCCACAGGTGATTGACTGTTAACATTGCAGCTTATGTTATTCAAAGACCAACCAAAATAGACTTTCAAAATTTCCGGAGAACACACGTTGCATGGGTTATGAGAAAATGTCACACGTTTGTTGTAGCTTGCGACTGAAATGTAGACTTTACTGTAAATGTAGAATGAATCTACTTGTATTGAGTCTCGGATGTGAAACTAATTCGTTTGCCTATTGTATAAATTGTTTTTTTTTGTTGCTTTCACTTTTGTATTTCGCCCCTCACCCCCCCCCCCCCTTCTACACAATGTCTGTGTTGAGGCCTGTAAGGTATGTGTAAATAAATAAATAAATAAATAGCAAGCGGACAGATATCGACAAGCGTCAATCTACCACGCGTTAGAGGGGCAGAAATCAAACACGGGACAGCAAGGTGCTAAGCCAGCATGCTACCGCTAGCCCAGGGCGGCACTTCCCACGGGGTACATATTGTTAGTGTACTTGTCGCATTAGCACTTCTCGTCATGGTGCTTGTGCTGCGTTTGCACGTAAACATCGATCCTACTCGTAACACTTGGCTGAATGTCATACGTCTCGGCATAAGCAAACTCCTCGCTGATTGCTTCTAATGACATCGATTCTCACGAATGACATCGATTCCCACAAGGTGTGGGATACGCCAAAGTTCTTAAAAATAATTTTTTGACCCGTTTACAGATTTTGTTCAAGTAAAATGCAATAAGAAATTCCCTGAATCATATTTTACGAAAAATCATAATTTTGTTTAATTCTAAATGACCCTGTTATGACGCACTTACTTATCCACATATGAAGCTGTAAACCACCTGATTGTCATCAACCTTAGTTGTGGCTGTTAATTTCTTAGTGCGCTAGAATTCATGAGTGATGTCGCGATATACTATACGTCCAGCATCTTAGCTGCTTGTGGCATCATTAAGCTTGCAACCTCGCAAACAAATCTGAAACATTGCATGAACTTGTTCTCTTACAAGGGTCCAAACTAACATCCTGAGCATGAAGTTCTATGAGCATGAGGTTCTATGAAGTTTATTCGCCGTCTCTTAGTCTCCTTCCTTCACTTGGATAAAGAGCTGGACCTGAAAGGATGGACTACAATGCAACTTTTTAAACTACTTAGGGCTGTTGTGTCCTTTTCTTTCTTTCTTTTCGTTTTTATTTCTTGTCGTCTTGTACATTCAACAGGTTTTAACTCAGTCCTACCTGTGATGCTCAGGGGCCAAATTCACAAAACTTTCCTTACATAAGTGATCCTTGTCATTGGCCGGCGGGCTCCTCTAATCATATGTCCAGCATCGGGACTGGCTGAAATTTTCTCTTAAGAATGTTTATTCTTGTGAAGGTTATTCTTGTGAATAAGAGCGCTGTAGAGTAGAAACTCTTAATATTCATTGAATGTCTTCCTCCATCTTTACCTTCAAGTTTCTGCTCGCACACAGCAATGGTATACTTAGTAACTAGGCCTGAAAAAAAAAATTGAAACCTCCATCAAGCTCTGCATTAATCTCATTAGAATAATGATAGAAGATTAGCTAGTGAATATTTGCAAATGGTACGAAAAATAATTACGAAAAATTTACTTGCTAATGCTTCGAGAACAAGAGCAGCTCTAAATGTCCTCTTGTTCTTATATCGTTCCAGTGTGAAAGAAAACGCGGTATGCTTACTGCTGTCGAAGTTCATTTTAAGCAGTGGGCGTTGGACCTAAATAGACTTCTCGCTCTATCCAGGACGTCACTTTGCACTTCTGGGGCACAAGAAGCGGCAGCCTTGAAAAACCCAACAGCTACATGTTTTATAGTTATTATTCTCGTGACATTTTTGTTGTTATCGTTACCTCGACGATTCTTTCTCGGCCCTGGTTGCACCACCGTCTTGGCCCGGTGGCATACACTGCCTTTCCTTTCGTATAATTCAATCAAAGCCATTTTCGGCCTCCGTGCCTTTCACGCTCGGAGCCGCTGAGCCGTGGTCTCGGCACCCGGAGGGCCCGACTCGAGGCGGCAGCCGGAGAGGCCCGCGGCAGGCAGCGCGCGCTCCGCCACTCCTGGACCGTTCTGGCGTGCTTCCGTTCAACAAACTCTGGTCACGTCTCCCTGATTTTTACGAGAAGTATAAATTTCTCTCGCCCCGCGCGTCTAAATACTTTCACGTATTTCTTCGCTGGCAGACACACACACGGAGACACTCGTTCCCTCCCTTCTTTCCGCCCGTTTCTAAACTGCGCTCTTTCTGTGTCGCCTGCGCGCCGCGCCCTCGCCCGCCGCGCGATTCCTTCCGTCCCCCTTCCGCGCGCTCGCGCTCTCGACGCGACTAGCGCCCTTCGTTTTTCGCGCTTGCCGTGACTTCGGAATTCTTCGCGCCAAGTGTAAAGCGATCTCACAGCCACTGGGTAGTGGCCGTGGAAAACTTAAGGGACGACGCGTTTGACTTGTTTCAAGGCGAACGGGGCCGGGTGACGGCCTGCTTCTTACTTTGTTTTTTTTTTTCTTCATGTCCTTGCTTTGGACCATCCACATCGCTTCCCGCCGCGGTACAACAACGACCACCACGCGCGCTGATCGCGCGAACAAACAAACAAGAAAACTAAAACAAAGGACAATGCCGCACCTTCTTTTTTTTCTTTTCCGGGAGCGTGAGGTTCCAGCGCTTAGGAGCTGGGAACCCACCCTTGCTCCTTGTCTTCCGGCACCAACCCGAGCTCCCTCCCTCGCTCTTAATTTCGTCCGCTCCGTCTGTTCGAATGGCGTGTGCTTTGCGTCTTTTCTTTTGCATTCAAAATAGATGACCCGCCGAAAAAAAATAAAAGAGAAGCAATATTTCCAACGCCCGACCGAACGAAATCCCAGGGAGAAATTGAGAGGAGAAGATACATAGCCCCGCGGTTTTGTCAGTTTTTGTCGCTTTCTTTTGTAATTCAACTTCCTTTTTCTTTATTCTCATTGCTTTATCCCGAAATCGCACGCAGAAAGCTGCGCTTTCCTACGACCTCAGAAAACGAAACTTTGGTACCGTATTCACAGAAAAGGGATGCTAACTTCGATTAAAATTCTAATTGTGAGTTCGCGCTTCTTTGTTCTCTCGAATCTGGAGCGGTTTTTCCTTCGTGGTGTTGCTGGTGAGGAAAGAAAACTTTACCACATTGCCACTGCGAGTTATTTAATAAAGAGTTTGTTACACTTGAACGTCCTAATGGCTCCTATAAATGCATTCATTTGGCCGCCTGACAACGAGAGATCAATTTCAGGCCATTGAACATTCCCTAAGTACAGTATTGAGTGGGTGGTCATCAATGTAAAAAAATGCAGAGGTAAGTTTAACGATTGATTCCCTATAGCCCGAATAAAACTTCAGATTGTATATAGACGGTTTATGTATTTGTTTATTTTATTTATTTATTTTGGAATACTGCAGGCCACTAATTTGGCACAAGCACGAGGGGCATTACAGCAACACAAAGAAAAATGCAGACATGCGCAAACAAATGCCGCATGAAATGAACACAATGCATAACAATTTACAAGCACGACTCGCACTTCGACATGGCTAAAATTTACAAAGAAGAATGGTTTGTCAAGGCAGCCACGAAGTCACGTGACTCAAATACATCAATGGGAAGGAAATTTTTCTCGCTCACCGTTCGAGGCGAAAAACCGCACGTATAAGCGTTTGTTCTAGGGAAAATTGGCGCAAGCAAATGTTCCTGGCTGCGTCTTGTCCTTCTCGTAGTAGGCTGACTAAAATAATAATACTAATTAGTGGGAAATGAATAAAGTAAAAAGCGTCGGAAGAGAAAAAATATAAATCAATAAAAAGAATACCATTTTGTGCGCTTTCTCATATGTCCCAAGTCCCGTATTCAGCTGCTCACTTTGAATCCCAATCTTCTAGGAATGCGCTCATGAGACATATATTTCCGATGTCTTGCTCATTGAGCGTAAGTAATATAATCGCGAAGTGGCAATCAACGTGTGGTGTTTTACAGCAACGTCTGAGTTTGTTTTAAATTGTCGGCTCGTGGTTTATGATGGTCCATGCTAGATGACCGTGAGGCAGGACATACATTCATTAGACACCGTCGTATGATTTTCCCTAGCATTCGACCGCGACAGTTGTCTAAACCACTTTGCGCCGAATTCACAGGACCTCTCTTTCGTAAGTGGTTTTTCCAATTGGTCAGTTGGCTTCGCTAACGATATGTCCAATGTCAACATTGGCTGAAACATTTTTAACGAAACTTTTTATCGTTAGACGTATCCGTAAATAAATTCGTGCGCTGGCCCGGAAATAAGAGGCTATGTTAATGACTGAGAGGGTGCGGCATCTTGGCATCTGCAACACCCTTTCGAAGGCGCCCGTACTGCTTAGCTCTTAGCACAACACCGCCAGACGCTCCGTTGGCTGAGGCTCCCGAGTCATGACACTTTTTGCTTTCTTTTGTAGTTGCTAAGAGTTTTCTTTTGAGGCGGCGTGCCAACGCCCGCCTTCCTGTTCCTGCGATGGACAGCGAGCGAAGACGAGGTGCTGCTGAAGAAAACGTAGAGGTCTTGTCTGTTTGGCTGCGTGTCAAGAAGATTTATGCCCTCCTAGAACTTCGCAATGGCTTACCACTGAAAAGTGAACTGCGGCTTTAAACTACAAGCGAGAGAGCGAGGGGTTTTACATGAGGCATGTAGCAAAAGGAAAACTGCAGAGCCATGGACAGGCACATTCGAGAAAACAATATTTATATGCATATTTAAAAGAAAATCTCGCTATCAAATGTTTGCAAATTAATATGTTATCAACAGTTGTTCTTAGTTCCATTTTTTTCTCCCTCTTTCGTTCATTACCAACTATCGTGCAGAGTTCTGCAGGCTCTTGAAGAAGGTAGCCAGAACGGCATGTTTTACTGTCTACTGCAACGTTAGCGCACAGTAGTACATATTTTCACAGTAAGTAACAATCACGAATGACACCCAGTGGCCTATCAAGTGACAAAGCGTGCACAGAGAAGGAAGTCGTCTGTCCATTCGTATGCTTGGCCTGAGTACTTGGTCCAGGAGCCAGTAGCAACTGATCACTAGATCTACCGCTTGCCGAAGGCAAAGGCACCGTGTGACTTGAATTTTTCCACCTACGGAGCTCGAAACCGGGCACTGCCTTCGGGGGAGAAACCTGAGGTGGTGTCCGTGGGAAGTTCTCGGAGGAGCGCAGGCTTGGCGCGTCCGCTGGACGCATCGATTGCGCAGTGGACCAGCGGTGGCCGGCCTATCGGTTTCTCATTAATCTCGGGTGCAGCGGGTGTTCCCCTGACACTAATACGCCTTCCCCGACGGATGGGCCCAACAAATTGGTCAGCCGTCGCGTCCGCCGCTGGAAACAGGCGCGCGATTAGAGCGGCCCAAGCCGCCGCCGCCGTCTGATGCCCGCTCCGGCGGCTCTCCTGGCGGGATGCACTCCGCCGCGGGAGAGACGCCGAGACAGATGGGGGCACGCGCTCAAGATGAATGAATCGCGAGCGGTTGCCCCCCCAGGAATCGTTTGTCGCCCCAGCTTGCTCCGCTTGCGGCCGACAAAAACGCCGCGGATGCGATGCGCCGCGCCGCCCTGTACAGACGGCTTTGTTCTCTTGCGACGGACAACTTTTGTAGCCGCCGCAGTGCTTTCCCTGCTCGCCGAGTCACATCGGCGTCGCCGTAGAACGCTGCAGTAGTCTACGGCGCTTGAACGGATGGCGCAATGAACCCAGCCGCGCGTTATACGGCGTCTTGCAGCTGCGTGTTATTTCTTATGGCGCGATAGCACCTAGCGACGTTATGTTTCTTGCTCAGCACGTACGACTTACCTCCGAATGGAGGTTCTCACGAAAATAAAAAAAAAGTAACCTGGAAAAATAAAATCGTGCGAAGAACATCGAGTATTCTTTTTATCTCAGAAGGCATTTAATATAATTCGTTTCTCATCAATCTTTGTCTGCGCGACAACTAACCAGCACGATTGCGTACCACGTGTAAGCGAGGACTCAATATGTGGATATCGCAGCAGCTAAAATGGGCTTGAAATTCATTTAAGTTTCCTCACGCGTACTCGGACCACCTTCAGAATTTCATTTCTTCCCGAAAATCTATAGTGAGCTTTCCTCTTCTTGCCAGTCTGGGAGCCTGCCACCAAATTTCCTATCATTTAGCTCCACAAGGAAACGTTAGCAATACCTTTTCTTTGCTCTCGGTTACTGGAGACACGATATGTGTGCGCCAGTTTCAAGGATTAAATTATTCATAACTGAAAGGACCCGAGGCAGATGGAAACACGTACAGAAGTGATTAAAAGACCACGTAGCCGCGTCGTAGAGAAATAAAAGACATTCCAGCCTCTTTATAATTGAACTGGTGTAAACGAACACATGTCAGTTAAACCAAAACATATAAAAAGTGGAGAGAAGTAACGAGCGATTCGAACCGCACAGTAGTGAGGTAATATTAGGCGCGTAACGCACTACCGAAGTCTCGATTAATAATTAATTTATGGGATTTTGCGTGCCAGAACCATCTATAATTATGAGGGAAACCTCGTAATTTTTGACCACTTGGGGTTCTTTAACGTGTAACTAGATCTAGGTGCACGGGTCTTTCTTCTTTCTTTCTTTCTTTCTTTCTTTCTTTCTTTCTTTCTTTCTTTCTTTCATTCTTTCTTTCTTTTGCATTTCCCTGCCATCGAAGTGCGGCCGCTGTGGCCTGGATTTGATCTAGCGACATCGAGATTACCACCGCAGTCCTGATCAATATGGTCGGAAAGTAAGAACGACTTATTGTCATGTCATTTGAAAAGCTTGCATCAGTCATGTCCAGTAAGCTGTGCAAAATTCCAACCTGTCATGGAAATAAACAACGAGCACTAGATAACGAAAAGAAGAGAGATGTTAAGCAGTAGAGGTAAAGGGTGAATACCTTAACAACTCCCTCTAGAGAAGCTTCTTAGACCACACATTGCAAAAGTTTGTCAAATTTTGACAATGGTCGCTAAACCAGCGTCAGGTCCTTCGGGATATCCGCGGACACGTACGACAGATTTAAAGTTGTGTTGGTTTTGTGCGCACATGTTTTCGAGGCAACCAGGCTCGCAGTGCCCTCCCCGTTAACATCTCATGTGAAAAATTCCCCTTGGCTAGCGACGAGGACAGTGAAGGCGGAAGCTCTATGCTGTATGAGGCAACCACACCATATTGCACCATGGTACTCATTTGTCGACCCTTAATTACCCCTAATTCAC
Source organism: Hyalomma asiaticum (assembly GCA_013339685.2). NCBI lineage: Eukaryota > Metazoa > Arthropoda > Arachnida > Ixodida > Ixodidae > Hyalomma > Hyalomma asiaticum. The sequence goes on from CM023481.1 coordinate 265,921,839, forward strand.
CTCGCTATACACGTATACCGACGTTAATAACGCCATATGATACCCGTGACAACTTCTTGAAATACTAATTCTTTCTGCATTATAAATTACCGCAACATACTGACCCACACGGAAGTATTGCAGCTATCTTTAGCATTATTTTCTTCCAGCCTCAACAAGAGTGTATAAATTTATGCAACTGAGCTATGTAACGCCTCGTACGTTCGATTAGTTTTGTACTGTGGAATGTGAGCGCTTCGTTTCGCTTTCAGTTATTTTGTTAATTACATTTGTGTTTTTATATACTGCCTTTCTTCGTGCGTTCGCTTTTATGAAGTGTTCTTGACACCTCATAACCCACTCTGCAACAATCCCTAAAAGGGACTGCGGTATTTATAAATAAATAAATGGAATAAATAATGAACTGCCGCAGACTGTCTTAATTCGCCTTAATTCATGATAATCCACCGTGAGTATAATTTGTCTCCCCTTACTTATCCCTAAATCACTTCTGCATACGCATAAACCGCCTCAACCTACCATAATCCATCTTAATTATAATTAATCCAACATTATTCAAATTTTTCTGCTGTCAATTGCCCCTAATATATATATATATATATATATATATATATATATATATATATATATATATATATATATATATATATATATATACACGATGACAAAAGGAAGGTGCTACCCATAGGCGGTGACACGACAGGGTACAATACCTGACCTGACGTAAAAAAAAAGGGGGAGGGGGGGTATAGAGGAAATTGCAGACAAGCAGTTGGCCGAGTCTTACAGATCGGTATCAGTGACGCGTTCGAATCATTGCTATCACTCAAACCAATTTAGTGTACAAGTGCAACGACAAAGGCGCCAAAGGGGGAAAGAACAGCGAGAACAAGAAATGGAAAAAAAAAACAGAATAAAAGAGCATACAGTAAGGCTTTCTACTCAATATAATGAAACTAGCACTAGATGCATTCCCGGTTGCAAACTCCTCGAAACTGGCTTGGTCTCCCGTTCGTACAGCTTTTTCATTTTCATTTTTTTTTTCGTGTTCTACTTTGTTCTTGTCTGTTCCCTGTCATTTAGCTATTTCTTTTCGTCTTGCATCTCTGCTTGGTACCTTGCACTTCTGTTTATATTCCCTCCTACCGAAAAAGTAGGGAGGCATTGTGCCCGTTTCGGTGACTGTTGTCGGCCCGCTCTCAACCCTGTCTAGTATTTTGTGTGTGCGTCTATCACTATGTTTGCATAGCAAATAACAGAAATGAATGTGATGAAGAAACTTGTGCACGTCAAATATAATTACTCTTTTTCTTTCGCTCTTTCGGGCCTTATGTTAGGTTGATACTCCTTGAGAACGTGCACCGAACGCACATACACAACCCAATAGGCGTCTCATTAGTCCATTTCTTGTTTAGTATCAATCAATTTACTTCTGCGACTCGTGTACACGATATAGTGCAAATAGGTGGCAAGAGAAAAAAGCCGCTTTGTCGCAGGTTGACTGAGCTCCTGATACCCATACAGAAACAAATATCCATGCAGAAAATGGGCGCATAAAAAATCGTTTCTTTTCCTTTTTACATCATCGAGGTTAGGATGAACAATCTAACATAACATACAAGCAGCACAATATGAGGTGTTTAAACAATATACACGTACATACAAACTATATCGAAGTGCGTACTACCATATTGCCTTAACTATTAATCAACATTTCAGCGTGATCAACTCAAGAAGTTCTGTATGAGATACTAGATTCTTCTTTATATTACACAAAGATAAACTATTTCTTTTAAAGTCAGTGTTAGCATATCTATATCTGTAGGCAAGCTGTAGGTGTGGTGAAGCGTCTCAGTTCGTTTCCCGAGTACGCCGAGCGATTGCTAGGCAAGCAGTTTCTCTTGTCGTTGGCCGTCATTATTCGCGCCATAAGTTCGGTCTCGGGAGCCGCAGCGATCGACGGTCGCTGCGACAGTCAGGGGCACCGCGCGGTCAGGGAGGAAATGAGCGGTGCAAAAGAGTTCATTTGCTTGACGCGGTGCAATCAAAGTGGGAAGTGGCCTCCCCTTCTCCTTGTCGCACGGATTCCTCGGAGGAGGCCGATCGGACAGCGCGCGTCTGCGACATAATGACTCGGCAATGGGCTGGAGGAAGGGACGCGGTCGCATTGTTCCATGTCGTCATCCGGCATGAGCGGCGGCCGTAGATTGGAATACAATTACCATTATTAAGGCTCGCATTAGCAGCCGTATCAATGCGGGAACCTATGCGGGGTGCGGATGGGCTTGCGAGTTCAGTTGACGTAATTGTAATTACAAAGGTTCTCGAGCAAACGAAAGGCCAGTCGACTGAGATAATTTCTGAAATTAGATTCTACGGTGCCTTTGAGGTTCACAAGTTAGACTTGCCTTTTCTTTTCTTATTTCTCGTTACATTTTCTTTCTTTCTCTTTGGGTGCTGTTGGCACGTGTATGGCACCCAACACCAAACTAGTATCGACACCATAGCCCGTTTCTTTCCTTGTTGCTTCCTTAAATTTATTTTCCCCGGCATTTCATTAGCTTACGTGATGAAAGGGACTTCGAAAATACTATCGGCAAACTTTCATATCCTACAGATCCTTTGGTTAAGTCGTCTCAACAACGGCTACAGCTGCGTAGTGGTCGTCCAGAAAGTGAAGGTGAGGTTCTTTAATGAACACTGGAAAGTATTGCCCACCCTCCAAATGGGTGTAATAGTTAGTTAGTGTGTGATAGACATATAATATGCACAAAACACACCGCAATGTGCCCTGAAGCATTTAGATTATACCGCTGTCTCTAAGGAGGCTTAAGGATGTTTTATTATTATTATTATTATATGTGCAGGTAGTGTTTCGCCATAGGGCAAGAGCGTCCAAGCGCTACATGAACGCAAATTCAGTAGCTATTTCATTCGTTTTAGAACTGTTCTCTCAGATTTGTATTCCCCCAATTTTTTTTTTTTGTCCGGCCACGGTGGTCTAGTGGCTATGGCGTTCAGCTGCTGATCCGGAGGTCCCGGGATCGAATCCCTGCCGCGCCGGCTGCATATTAGAGGAGACATGTTGAGGCCCGTGTACTGTGCGATGTCAGTGCACGTTAAAGAACCCCAGGTGATCGAAATTTCCGCAGCGCTCCACTACGGCGTCTCTCATGATCATGTTGTTGTCTTGCGGCGCAAAACCCCAGAAATTATTATTTTTTGTTATTGAGGGTACGGGTAACAATATGCTACACTTTCTCCTTTGCATGTCCGAAGAATTTGGCTACGATATGTGAAACGGAATTCCGTCTAGCGTAACGCTAGCGCGCCGCGTCCCTTGCTCGAGTCCACGCGCCTGGCGAACACACCCTCGGTCAGCGCAAACCGGACTTCGGAATCCGGGGCCAGCAGAGGAATCTATGAGCAAGTGGCTGCCGCGCGCGGTCGGCTGGCTTGGGGCGCCTCTCCGGCGAGGGCCGCGTGATTGTTCATAACCGCCCAAGGACGCCGACGGGACTTTTTTAATAAACGCGACTCGAAAGGGTCCGCTGGTGCTGCTACAAGAGCGGATGCCCAGGCGTCGCAACAAGAAACCACTCGACCGTTGTCGTTCGCGGCGAGCCAAATTAAGGGCCAGCGCCCACGAAGTGGCCATACTGTGGGGGACCTCAGGTGGTCAGCAGTTTCTCTCAGCAAAAGTCGACCCCACTTTGTTCCCAGCGTGTAATTAGAGCCTGTTAACGATGGAATTTAATAAATTCCGAGCGGGGAAAACCAACCGACTTCCTTCCCGCGAAGCACCGGCTCCCCACGGCTGTGTTCCCGGGCGGCATAATAAGCCCTAGCTTCACCGCAGTGCCGCTGAGTCGGGCAACAAAAGCACATCCCAGCGCGTGGCAAATAACGGGGGAGCCGCCGGGTCCCGGTGGCTGTAAACGGCTTCCCTTTGCCCGTCCATTAATTTGTTTGTTAATTAATTTCACATAAATAACGCCCGGCGTCCTCTCGTTCCCAGCCATCTTGGCCCCTTGTTTTGCATCTGGCGCACCGCGTTCTTGCCCGCGGGGTGCGCGTTACGGCAAACGGTGTGGGAGAACGAGCCTACGGTGGCCGCCCCTTGTGGGGAGGCGCAGGCAGCCAGGGCCCCGAAAAGCGGCCGCGAGTCGCCACCAAGGAGCCGGGTTAATTGAAAAGTGGACCTCGGGGCTCGGAATCATTTTCTTTTCCCGGTGTAGGGAACGTCGGAATGAACATTGCTCCTGCCGCTTTTACGCCCCCCTTAGCCGCAGTACTGCTCTCCTCCCGGGCAGCGGGAGTGATCAGAAACAACTAACAGAGTGGCCCCGGCCTTAACGCCGCTTCACGCTGGCGCCTCACCGGCTTGCACTCCGCACAAGCGACTCTCCCTTTCACAGAGCGAGAAAACCAGCGAATTTCTCATGACTAGCGTTTCTAAAGTCGGTCGGCTTTTAAGTTGACACGACAAGTACGCATGTGTCTGAGTACATAAAAGTTGGTGAAGACCAAAGCACTGCTGCAGTGCAGCAGTGAAGTGTAGACTGAATTTCGTTAATGTGTACCTTATAAGGATGAAGTGCCCCCTCGGACGTTGCTAACTAATGGTTGTCAAACTTAGCCGATTCTTTGAAATACATTTTTTTTCTTTAATGTTTACCCCGTAGAACTACGTGGCTGTTACGTTTGAAGTTCGACTAGTAGCAGCAAATGTGAAATATTATTGGACACGGCCGCGATTTTCAGTCGAAGAGCAGTGGCGTAAAAAAACTACATGAGTTGAATATTGTGCTTCACGCGCACGGTATCACCTTCCTTCACTTTTCTAGGTTCGTCAATCTTTTCTTCCTCATTCTTCTGTGTGTGTCTTTTTTTTCTTCGTGCTTTTCCACATGCTCCTTTGCGTTTGAATTCATGTGTTGAGCAGTGTACGACAAAAAATAGTAAAGAAGAGGAAGGTGGAACTGTGAAAAACGACGTCTCGAAAAGACCGAAAGCAAGAGCGGGGGGGCCAACCGGGGCTGAAATTCCGACCACGCGCCCTGCGATCGCCGAGGAGTGTAACGCGATTAGTGACCCTCCGCCCTGTTCGCCTCTCCTGTCTACCGTCTGGCTCCTTTTTCTGCTTTTTGTGAGTCGATGGCTTTGTATTAATGTGGCCTTGTAATGTCCTAACCTAGTAATAACGGATTCCGAGCCGTTGTTTACTTTCTCCTTTATTCCTTTCTTCTCTCTCCATTTCTCTCACCGGAGGGCGTTACTTTATTCCTTTAACTCGCTCTTTTGTTTCGGCCCCCGACTTTGAGAGACTTGACTTCCCATTGAATTTTTATGGAACACTTATCACCAATCACAGTGGTTCCGGGGTTAGAAATTTCGACCGACCGCTTTTTTATTTCTCTTGTTTTCTTCTTTTTTTAAGGTTATGTATTGGCGTGGTCGTTGAAACTCCCTTTCTTCTTGCGTTTGTTTGGTTTACTTCCTGCCTTTATTTAAGTCTCCAGCGTTGAACTACGCAGTACAGCGGGCTTGTGGCGAAAGCAAACGTTTTTGCCAGACCGCATCGCCACCAGAGCATCTGTCAAAAGTGAGCGCGTAGGATACCGTTCATGATTTTTTATGGGCTATATTTTCGTGCTCAGGAATGGAGTTTGTCGCTAAACCGTGCTACCATTTTTTTGTTAAATAATGTGCCGTCCAACGGCCAGCCAATTCATTTGATTGCTGCCACATTGTTGTTCAGTTTGTACGCAAAATAATAGACACCTTGCTAAAGGCTTAGAACAGCATATGGGTTTCCTTATTACTATTATTTCTTTATTCTTGCGTTACTAAGCGTGCCGAGGAGACTGAACGGAGCCTACAGGACGCTGGTGAACGTGCTCTTGTCATATTGAAGGTTAAACGTGGTCTATATGCAAAAGACAGTAAACATGCCGTCGTGATTTATTACGCTTCCTTGCGCTTCATGCCACTGCTCCAACCCCCCGTGCATGCAATGAGAGCTAAGTGAAACTGACTATGAGAAAAGGGTCGTTTGTTTCCACTGCTCCTAAGCGTCTGAGCAAAAATTATGAACTGCAGAACCCACTCTGTGACACTGTCGTTTATGTTCTCGTTATGCATGTTTAATAACCACAGGCGTATGCCGTTATTCCCTGTAGACGAAAAAAAAAAAAAGGCAACAGTGCTCCCACGAACAGGTGTACAGCGAATTTCGTTAAAGCTTCCTCTTAACTGGCATCCAATGAGCAAGAGAAAAAGTTGCTCTGTTCCACCGTCATTACTTTTATCAGTTTAGATGTGGATGAAACTGAAAGTGCTCAAAGTAAGGTGTCGTTTTAGACACCTCGTTTTTCATACGCCCGACCTTAGTAGTGCGGGAAACCACAAATGAGGCAGGCGCAGTATTTTTTCTTCTTTGTTTCTTTTTCGTTTTTTTCCCTTACAATTGCCGAAGGCTGTGCCCTTTTTCTGTCTAGGTCTGCCAACTTTTTTTTTTCTGTCTGTACATATATTTCATCGCCTCAGTTTGAAGTTTAAAATGCTGCTTAAAAGTGTGGTAGTGCCATCTTTTAAACAGTTTTTTTCCAGTAGATGACATTGCTGATGCTGCTGTGTATTCTGAAATATGTTCATGTGAGTAGTAATTGCAGCGGACAGCTGGGCTAGCTAAAATATTGGAAGCAAAGAAAAAACGGAAAACTTTTTTTTAAAGTGCTATAAGCGGAGGAAATGTTCATATGTGCTTGCTCGCTTCTTTCGGGCTAAAATGTTAGCACACGTTTTTGTTTATTGTTATGTTCTAAAGGTTTATTCCGGGAATTTTTCTAAACTTATCGGTTTGGTTATTGCTGATGTATTACTAGCGCTTTTTTTTTGTTACACTATGAGGTAAAAGAGGATCATGATCGCTACTAGAATGCGCCTTATTCGACTTCCTTTACAGTAGCCACATTTAGAAATGTTGTAGCATACAGAAACACGGGCTACCACACACACCACGCGCACGCCGAATTATATCTTCAGAAGAGGCTTAATAGCTTTACTACCCTACTTCCCTCATGAAGACGCGCTGCGCATCATCTTGCTTTCTAACTTTCTTCTCTGTCTCTCTCTTTCGCTCTTTCGCTTGCCGAGACAGAATTTCGCCTAGATCTTTGCTAACTCCCCTGGAAGCTCTTTGGAAACTTCGAACTGCATGTAACGAAATCCAACGCAACGCCCTGGACCGAGAAAGCAAATAAAAGCGGCAATCCGAATGTATCGACCACTGGTGTCTTACCAGCGTTGCTCAACGCTGCTACTAAGCAGAGGCTCGGACTTGGCGTGCGAGTCAACGAGATCCCCGTCTTGCCCTGGAGCTCTCGCGGTTCTAACTAAGCCCCGATCTGGCGCCTCAAGCGAGAGGCAACAGTGAGACCAACTCAGCGGACTCCTCCTGTCCGATTGTCGTCTTGGCTGGACTCTCTCATAACGTGCGCCCTGTTGACAGGGGCGGTTAAGCAACCCTTCTCATTGAATAAGGCCAGCTCCGAAAAGTCGCGCTAACGAAAGGACAAACAGGCAAACGACCGCAGCTCATTTACTTAAGCTTTCCCTGCTCGTGTCTTGGCCTACCGCAAGCGAACAACGGCTCTTCGTAGCCTCAGGCGTGCCGATGTGAGGGGACTGTAGTGCACGCCGCACTCTACTGTGTGGCCCGCCGACTGTTTGTCAACTGCTGGCATTGCTTCCTACAGGGCTGCTTGCCAAAGTTCTGCTCCAGGCAAGCTTTCCAGTAGTGGTATTTTGCCTTGCTGCATGTAAACTTGTAAACAGTGCTGCAGTAAAGAGAAAAAAAAAAACAAAGGAAGAAAGAAAGAAAAGTACGCGTTATGTGGTTTGCCTTAGGCAAAGTTATCGCGCGAATTCCGAGAATATACAGGACCGTGGAAGCAAGTTTAGAAAGTTAACTGCCCATAAAATCAACAACTGCCAAGTGAAAAGATCTATTTCTTCGTGTGGCCGCATCAACAAAGTTTCTTCTTACCGGCAATTTGAATTGCCTCGTAGCGCACACTGCGCTGAAGAGGGAGAGTGGCTCGCTCCCCTTCGGACAAACAATAGGGTTCCGATGCGGTCAGAGTCGGCTAGTCGGGCGGCTCCTTGTCAGTGGGGCCACGCGGTCTCCCCAGAGAACAGCGCCGCCAGTGCCCGGGGCACGCGCGAGGTAAAAGCAGACGGACGACGGCCGAGTCCTTCCTGTGGTGGCGCGGATGTGGCCGTGCTCTCAAAATAGACGCAATGCGCCCGACAATGTTTCCCGGAATCAAGGCTTTCTGCCCGTCTCTTACTGAAGCAAACAAGCCGGTCGCTCTCTTGTCGAACCGATTGCAGTTGCGACGGCATCGGAAGGGAGAGAAGGTCACGCGTGCCCACCAGCACGGGGATGCTCGATCCTTGCGGCGCCACCGTGACGTTGGCCAGCACGACGCTTTGCTTGGCCGCACTCCCCGCTTGTCTCCTTCGCAGCCGGCGCCAAGTGCAGCATTTGCGTATGGTTGATACTTGCGGGGCATGATACGGACCAAAAGCGTGGATCGCTGGCAAAAGCGATATATATTATCGCCACGGCTTCGCCGCGGTGTTAGTTTTCAGGAACATCATACCTTCTCATCCACCTGGTTTTTTTTCTCGTGTATGGGGCATATCAGGGATACCCGCGGCTCGCGTAACTCAGTGCGACCCGAAACGGGAGCCGTTTTCATATTTTTTAAGTGGCACTCTGGCTGTCGCTCCAAGTGCAGGCGATACCCTCTGCATACAGCGCAGACAGGCGCTGTTCTTCGGGAGGTGCCATTTCTCCTTGTTAGGCTGGATGTAACACGTGGTTTTTCGTGTCCTCCTGAGGGCTCGCCTACTTGCGATGCAGAGCCACACGGCGGTCGCGCGGCGCGCTCCATCCCGAGCCAACGAACCGGCGCGCTCTGCGATTGCGGTGCCGACAGCAGCGCCCGGCAGAGAACAACCAAGCAAGCGGCTCCGAGTATAGGAGCGGCTGTCTTCGCTATCGCCGAAGCGAGGAGCCGCTGCTATTTCGGAAGCGTGCATTAGCGGCCACTCTCCGCGGCACTGTAACCGATCTCTGCGCGCGAGAAACAATGGTGGCCGCTTATGCGACGCGCGCGACCCGTCTCGGTTTCGCCCCGCCACGCGAAGCCCCGGAGGAACCCCCGCCGCCAAGTAGGACACGCTAGGCGGAATTATGGAAGCACGCGACGGTGAACCCCCTCTGATTGGATCACGAGTCGTAAGTGGTCTGGCGTGGAAAGCAGGGGGTCCGACTCGCCGACTGCCATCTTTGTGTCAAATTGGATACGATCAAATCGCGTTGCTTCCTTGGACGTGGCTCCGGGATGCCCTGCCGGTCGATGAATGTCCCCGGCCCTCTTGTCGGGGCTCAATGACTCAGGCGTGGCGACGCGATCTGCTCGGCGAGCCACGAAGCAACCAGCCTGCGCACCTTCGCCGCTGTGGGCGCTCCCCGGTCGGCGATGGAATCCGCGTATGCTCAGACAACATACGCAGAAAACGGGTTCATCTGGAGAGTTCAGCTGCAGAAATTTTAGTGTGAGAGATATGAAGCAAGAATTGCCAGAAATTGCCACAAAAATCTACCTTTTAGAACTATGCGAGCGACAATTTTTAGCGCAGAAATCGGTTTCGAGTTCTTTTAAACAGAAATCTGCCGACATGGTTGTGCTGGGTGTTTATTTTGAAACACTAGCTGCGCGATGCACCAAAAAAAGAGATCAAAGTGATTAGTTGTAGTCTCACTGCACTTTAACACATTTACAAACAGTCGCAGTTACCGAACTCAACAGTTCTTATTGTCTGACTGCAGCCCCGATGTACACTCCCTGACGAAGCGATTGCCTTTAACATTTTCTCTTGTGCTTCTCTCGCTGAATTTAATCCATAGGATTGTTCGTTTTCGGATTTAATATATTTTTCTAATTCGGGGGAGGGGCGGGGGCTGGGTTATATTTACACGTATAAATTCACAAATAACAGTCATATAGCGTTTACAGTGCTGCATGCACCCTATGAAATAAACTTTACCTCACCGGAGCTCACTAAAGCCAACAGAATATAACTTACGAGAAGGCGAAACGGCGCTGAAGAACAGGACGAAAGAAGAGCACAGACACCGGCATGCTGATTATCTGCGCATGCTGATTTCTTTTTTTTTTTTTCTGTGATTTTCTTGTGATAGTGGCGGTACACTTGTACGACGACTGAAGCAATAAACACATTTGTTAGTCAGCGACCGTGTCTGTGCTCTTCCTTCGTCCTGTTGCTCAGCTTTATTTCGTCTTGTAATATGAGCCAACCAGCCCAAATGCGTACCCTTCTACATGGATATAACATAGTTGTCCCGAGGTCACGTAGATATTCCACGTGTGCATAAAAATCAGGTTGTTATGGAGTATTGGAATTCGGGGAGCAATCGGGTTCTACCCGATTTTCTCGAAACACGTTTGGAGTGTAAAAATTGGGTAGAACGGGTTTTACCCGAAAACGAACAACCCTATAATAATCAACTAATACCTTTTCCATCCATTTAGCAGCAAAGTGGACATGCATGTCGTTGAGCTACCTGCCTTTTCTTCAATACATTCTCTCTCAGTCTGTGTGTGTGTGTGTGTGTGTGTGTGTGTGTGTGTGCGCGCCCGAATAAAGGTGCAACCACTGGGACCGCAACTGCTCCCGTTATCTAGAGTTCAGCAGCGCTAAGCCAAAACCTGTTTAAGTGTTTCAGGCGCAAAAATTGAAACAGCAAAAACAAACAAACAAAAAGGCAGACGAGGGACAGACGAAGTTCCTCTTTCTTTCAGCCGTCTTTTAGATGCGAAGCAGCTTATGGTCGGGGCTATATCACTCCCTCCCTCCATCCATCCATCCGCCGTGTGGCGTCCACACCCGCACTGCGCATGCGCATCCTCCTCCCCCTCCTCTCTTTGTCTCATCTCCTCTCCGAACGGCGCACGGTCCTCTCCGGAGAGACAGTTATCGTGCACTCCCCCCCCCCCCCTTTCCACCTTTCCGCCAGTGAGAATCTCTCACTGACTATGGAAACGCTCTTTCTTCGATGAACGCTTTACCAGCTCGCGAGGAACGAGAGCGCGCCCTCGCCCGCGAGAGACAACGCTGACGCAGGCAGCCTCTGTTAGCGTCAAACCGCGGTGGTGTAGTGGTTACGGTACTCGGCTGCCACCCAAAAAACGCGGGTTCGATCCCGGCCGCGGCGGTCGCATTTTCGATGGAGGCGAAAATGCCAGAGGCCCGTGTAGTGTGCGTTGTCAGTGCACGTTAAAGAACCCAAGGTGGTCTAAATTTCCGGAGCCCTCCACTACGGCTTTTCTCTCCTCTCTATCTCTTTCACTCCCTTTCCCCCACCCCCACGGACGCTTAGCCGTGCTTCCTACATGGGCTGCAGAAATTAGCGTCCTTTCCTAACCAAACCACAATCAAACCGATGTAAACGCGACACCTAGTCAAACCGATGCAAACTCGGTGTGCACCCCCGTGCTGCTTCGCATCGCCTCAGGGTCCCCTTTAGCGGGAGATGGTGTAATTTTTTGTCCTTTCTTTTTCTATTTCAATATTTGCGCCTGAAACAAAATGTTAAACAAAGTCAGTCATTGACTGAGCCAAAAAGTCCTGCAGATCCCACGCATTGACATCGGTGTCATGCGAAACTGTCATTCAGGCAAGTGTGACGAGTAGGATCAAGGTATTTGTGCAAAGCGCATTAGTACCCACTCATAAGTATGTTTAGCGTGGGCTAACCAGGAACGTCCACAGCCCCGTGCCGACTGAATCGTTGCCCATGGTACGGCGTAATGCTGGCACTCACGTTATTCCAAAGCACAGACATCTGCTTCGTCGAAGAAATATGCGTTGAAGTGGTATCATCAGCGTCGCTCGTTGAAATATTACTGCGGGATCGATCAAGTTTGCATTAGTCGTTCTTGTGCGTCATACATTTATACCCCACCCCACAAATATTTGGGTATGCCAGGCGAACGAGGCGACCACGAGACCAAGCAGCTATACACAGATAGGTAGATACGGGCAAAGTGACTTAAGCTCGCCAAGAAATGCCTTGGATTAAAAGTTCATCTAGAGTACGCTGTAGCCGTTCGGGATGCTGTATCCACAGTAGATGGCGCATTGAAAAAGTACAGCGTTTTTTCTTTCTTTTGTATGCTTCGTAGTAAAACTATCATTATTACGTGCGGAAACGCGAACTACGCTCACGATGAATCATTTGATCTTGCAGTGAGCCACATGACTTTTCGTAAGTTAAGGCATAACGAACGGATGGCTGCAAGACAAATCGCCGATAGCTGCGGGGAACCTGAGTTTCATTCTTTAAATTTATTTACGTAAGCATTTCGCATGTCGTCGCCAAAACTGCGTGTTGACCCGATGTTATGATCCGTGGAGTCTGCTGTTTCGCTGTCATTTCGGCTAAATACCGGTGAAAAGGCAATCAATTTCATGGCCGATAATTCACTGACTCCACCGAAATCAGTTCAGGGCTGACATTCCTTGCAATAGCGATCTGCCTCTTCGCTGCTGTACATGCATAGCATTACTTCGCTCGCAGGACTAAGATTTCTTTATTGCCTTTTAAGCGTCGTGCAGAGCCATACCAGTAATTGGACATCCCAGGCTCCAATTTGCTCCAACCGTATGTAAACTGGCGTCTCTCTGCCTCACCAATCCTTTTTTTTTTTTTTTTGAGGTTCGTGATGCGTAACTGTGGACAAACGCACGTGAATGCCACGAGTAAACGGCATAATTGCCATCGTCACTAAAGCGATTCTCAGGAAAGGCAATGAATACCGACAGATACATCCTCAGAAGGGACTAGTGTTTAGCACAGTCTGCTACATAAGCGTCATTTCAGTTGGCCTGAACCTGATCCCAGAGATATCGTTCCTTAAATGGGTTTTCTCAGAATGAGTCAAAAGACAGTTCTTTTTCGTTTTTTTTCTTTCATAGAGAGCTAGCCGGCCTGTATAGTTGGACCCGTTGATGCCCTCGTATGCATCATTCCACTTATTAAATTTACGACTGTAATAGGACATCAAAAGGACGTATTTACCTTAACCCAAGGAGCAATATTTTTCCGTATTGATAGCTTTTAGAAATAATATGTCCAAATCTATTGAGCGACTTAATCTGCAGCGTCATTAACAAGTCCTCCGTGAATTTGCGGCCTCTAAATGGTTACGGCGATTAGCGACTTCCAGGCCTTGCCGCAGAGTTCGACTGCTTTGCGTTGATGACCACGCCTTTGAATGGGGTAATTAAGCCTGCCGATCGGGGTTTTTTTTTTCTTATTTCTGCCAAGTATATATAACGCATGTATGTGTCGCAAGAGCATCATATTATACCTGGACGTTTCGTTTGCTTAATGAAAGTTCGCCAGTCCATACCTGATTTGCCTAGGATATATGTGCTTTTCGGTCTTTTGTTTTTCTTTCGTTTTGGTCTTACTCACAAAAATTAAACTAGTATCAAACTCGTCAGATGAGCCACATCTTTCCATATATAAGGAAAAGGAAGGGGTCAAAGGCTCGTTCTTTATTTGTTAGAAACAACTTAATGAGCAAACAGACAATGAAGCCTAGGAAAGCATAGGGGAAGTTACTTGTAGTGTTGTAATTGTGGAGTAAGTAGAAAGGAATTAAAGTGGACGAAAAGAGAAAGCTGCCTTTGGTGGGAACCCAACCTCAGGATCACTCCCAGGATAATATGTACATAAATACCCAATAAAGTGGACGGGGCGGGGGGGGGCCGCCTTCGTAGCTCAGCGGTAGAGCACCGGAGGCGCCATCCGAAGGTCGTGGGTTGGGTTCCCACCGAAGGTAGGGATGTCTTTTCGTCCATTTTAATTGCTTTCTACTTGCTCCACAATTACAAAACTACAAGTAACTTCCCCTATGCTTTCCTAGACTTCATTGTCTGTTTGTTCATTAAGATCTTTCCATATATGTCACGGAAGGAGGAACAGCGTGTTGAAACTGGACATCCGATAACTGTACAAACGAATGAACCAGTCATCTTTACAACTACGTGCACACAACTTTTCGCATTGTCACCATCAGCACCGCACGCATCGAGTGGCTCGAGCTCTGAGTAGCGAACAGAATGGGCGCGTGTTGTCAGATGGGCTAGACTCAGCTTCGGCTGCTATGAGCGCAGGGCACTTTTCACACAGGGCACTTTTCACACACACATACAACTGCGTATGGTTGACATTATCTATTCAGTTAGTTACACTTGGGTAATGAAAATGCGTTGCACAAACGGTACTCATTGTTGACTGAAAAGTATAGTAGCCGATGCCTCGAAGCGTATCTTTTTTTTTTTAATAAATGTAATTGAAGGAGAGGTTGGTGCCCATGTGCGGCGCCGGCTACTCCTCTTACAGGGTGGCTCACATCACAGAGTTTTCAACTGTTCATCAAAGTGAATGAATACAAGCACTCGGGCACGGACACACACCATCACATCACACCACATTACATCACACACATAGACTCACTTTTCCAGTACAACGTATTTCTTCTTTAGTTGGGCGGTCATTTCCAGAAGCGAATAACTGAACAGATTCGTTCATCCCACCAAAGAAGAGCAGAAACGAACACGATAGAACCTGGATTCGAAGCAGGCCGTGTAAAATGCGTCAAGGGGCGGATACGACATGATTCATGATCCTACGCAAGCCAGCAGCAGGGGATCCGGAACTGGCCAAAGCTTTTGTTCTTCGTCACTCGTTTGTCCTCCACAGAGTCTTGTGGGCCGCATGCTTTCCGGTCGAAAGAACCGACGGAAGGAAGCCTGCAGGCTCCCAATGCAGGCGCATCGCGTGACACGACCTCGAACTGGAACAAAATCCTTAAAACCGCGGAGGAGAAGCGAAGCGACCCGGGACGGAAGCTACGCGTCGATATAAAGAGCGGACAACAAAAGGCGAGCGCGGTCGCAGAGTCGGCCGTATCAGGGCGGCCGGTAGGGAAGCCGGGAGCAAGTGCGCGCCGGGGAATTGAGCGATCGAGCCGCGGCCGCAACGAGAATCTCAACATCGTTGCGAGGGAATCCCCAAGGGGCACGCGCGCTCTCGCTAGCTCGCTTCGGCGTTGCGGAGGACGAGGTGCTGGAAGAGGGAGGGAGGGCGTCGCAGAGCCCCGGAGAAGATAACTTTTAAAACCGAATTCGACACGACGGTGCCACACCCGACGCACCGCGGTCGCGCGGCACAACCGGCCTCGCCGCCTTCTCCCTCCGTCCTCTCCGTCTCGTTCAACCTGCTCGGCTAAAGTGGAGTTTAAATCAGTTCTCGAGAATTTAAAACGCATTTGGTTGGTCGTATCATCGGGTAACCGCGCCACGTCCCGCCGCTTCGGGCTGTCTGTTGTCCCCCGCATCTCCTGCACTCGGGATAAAGGGAGGGGGGTTCCATTCTCCCACGCGCGCGGTAGCGCACACTGCGGGTCTCTGCGGGATTGTGACCCCTGTCCAGCGGCCGGGGAATTACGACGGGGGATTCAAGCTCTGGAGAAGAAGACGACGACGAACGAGCTGCAAAGCGGTGTCGGAAACGAGTTGTCATTTCCTCCTTACTTTTGCCAGTTCACGATGTCCCTCGGAAGTGCTGTGTCTGATCGCCTTGACGTGACACCATGACAACGTGATCTGTGTAATGCGCGAATCGCCTATGGTCAGGCCCGCAGAACGAACATACAACGAATTCCGTCAATAGGCTTCTTCTACTTTGTTTTCTCCATAGAAAAGTTTTACCGCGTAATAGAAGAGTTGATGACACGAAGTAATGTTCACATCTAATCTTGAGTTTTCGGCGCAGTTTCCTGACGGTGCGATGGAAACTATTCGTAGTTCCAGTGTCCGGCATGAGGAGCCCGTAATATTTCACACCGACCTAAACTGGGCGTCAGTGTCTGCTTCAGAGAAGCAGCATGAATGCCGAGGTTTGCGGGCAGTAATTTTGCTTATAGTGTAAGAAGCAACGTAAGCGCACAGGACGTGCTATGTACTCTGTTCCACATAGTACATAGAAGCATTTGATTCTGGCTCATCTCATACAGCGCCTATAAGATTTCCGCTTCCATCCGAAACATGCTCCAGTGAGAGCATCGTATTTTTCCGTGACGGCATGCCGTAAAAGATGGTGGATAGAGACATACAAAAATTCAAAGGTGAGGGAACACAAAAAAATTATAAAAAGACGGGTAAGTGCTCCATCTCTTTAGTCTTGCTCTACATCCTGCAAGTATTGCTTTCCTTTTTTTTTTTTTTGGTAGCTCTCTCGGCGATCTTACTTTATGCAAAATAACTCTGATTAACCTAGTAGATTTTGCTGTAGTTCATCATCATCACCCCGCTTTAAGTTCCCTGGTGGACGAAGGCCTCTCCCAATGATTTCCACTTCGCCTTCCCTCGGCCAGTTGATTAAACATTATGCCTATGAATCTTTCTATTTCATAGCTCCGCCTAACTTCTCGCCTTCATCTGCTGCTTTTTCCCTCTCTTGGCATACATTCTGTTGTTCTCGCTGTCCATCTGTGGCCAGTCCTCCGCATTACGTGTCCTGTCCAGGTGCACTTCATTCTGTTAATTGACATAAGGATACCAGCTACCCCCTTTGCTCCCCGAACCATAAAGCTCGCTGCCCATCTCTTGGCGTTATTTCGCACTATTTCTCGCATATACCCTTTTAGCCCTCTCCTTCCCGCTTATTCCCTTTCGTTCGTGTACTTCATACCAAAGTGTACTACGTGAAAAATTTAAGGAACATTTGTGTGAGTGAGTGAGTGAGTGAGTGAGTGAGTGAGTGAGTGAGTGAGTGAGTGAGTGAGTGAGTGAGTGAGTGAGTGAGTGAGTGAGTGAGTGAGTGAGCGAGCGAGCGAGCGAGTGTGTGTGTGTGTGCGTGTGTGTGTGTGTGTGTGTGTGTGTGTGTGTGTGTGTGTGTGTGTGTGTGTGTGTGTGTGTGTGTGTGTGTGTGTGACACGTAACTCCATGCAGTGCCGCATTACGTACAAGTCTTCACAGAATGAAACCAATGGTAATTTTACTGCAATATGCCTGTGGTAATTCTGAGAGCCTTATGCGGACAGTCGCCGTATCGGGGGGGGGGGGGGGGGGGGGGGGGACAACCAAACTTTGTACGTAGAACGGCTGCATTCAAGTACCCTGCCACAGCCCTGTCGTTTTTTGTTTCAGTCGCAAAATTGACACGGAAAACTGCGAAATCGCTGTTTCATACTTAAGCAAGGGATCGGCCTTGTTGGTTCCCCACGCGTAGGGTGGCCAGCCGAGCACGCGCTTGGTTAACCTCTCTGCCTTTCCTCTTCATCTCTCTCTCTCTCTCTCTCTCTCTTGAATCATGCCACCTATATTTTGTGTGTTCATTTACGAACACAAGCTGCGCCGTAATAAAAAAAAATATAAGGTGGGACAAGTTTATCCTGATTTATTCCTTCTTTTATTCTTATATTCTTGGTGGTTTCACCACCGATAACATCTCTTTGATTAGCTTTTTCCGTGAGTTTTCAGAAACATATTATAGTTCATTGTTCCCTTCACCATAATTTTAGCTTTAATGAAGAACCGTAAAGTGTTAGAATCTAGCTGTGCCAGATCACAGAATCGTCGATTAAGTACTTCACAGGAAATATATGAGAAGTGAAAGGCAAACGGCACGAAGCGAAACATCAGCGTATTCAGTGGAAAGGGTCTATATTGTTACTATGCGTTATATGGCATATTTTCACTTTACAGTGTAGAGAGAGAGAAAGAAGTAATGAAGGGAAGGCAGGGATGTTAACCATACAGGAGTCCGGTTGGCTACCCTACACTGGGGGACGGGAGAAAGGGAAGAAAAGAAAAGAGAAGGAGCGAGGGGGAATGCCTACAGAACAGTGCAATATAATGTCACAGGCGCTCGGTAAGGCCAGATGTTTTTAGAAAGCCCTAAAGCGCTTTCATTGTGTTCTGAGCCATTGGTCGGTGAGGACGGTATTCAAAGGTTATCTCTTCATTTAGAGGACGATCGTCGAGCTTCTTGACTGACTGAGTCATAGACAGTCTACGTTCGTCAAATTGTGGACAGCGGCGCAATAAGTGGTCTATGGTCTCCTCTCATCCGCAGACAACACATGCAGGACCGTCAACCGTATAAACTCTAAAGAAAAGTAATGCGTGAAGATAATTGAAAAATTACGTGCATTTTCTTTCGCAACAAAAATTAGCCGCATTTTACCATTTCTTCACGCTCTTTGTTTTGTTTTATGTTTTTACACTGTATTGGTATCCTCTATGCCTTTGCACAGACGACTGATCGAACTGGCACTCTCCAATCCGCCTCAGTCAGCTCTCGGAGTTTAGCGCCATCCATAATTGTGGATCCCGATGTGTTCCTTATGCACGTGCAAACAAGTGCATAGAGTATGTGTTTGCTGGCCCTCGGATTGTCTGTCGCAATAATAAATCGCGTGTCGCGAAATCTTAACGCATTCCCAAATGAAGACGCCGTCATTCACAGCAGACATACACAAAAAGAAACAAGTCCGTTCAATCTGATCTATTAAAGCCGATACATTTGTTCAGGAAGTCAAACAAAAAACCCCCCTTTTTTTCCCCATCGCCTTGCGGAGCACGGGGCGAAGTCGACAGGTTTTCAGCGTTACACGCAGCGCACGCTCACCGCTCGCCGATGTTCGGCGGGGAAAACAAGATCTGTCGGCAGTCGCTTCTCCGGGGCGACTAATCCACTCACTTATCCTCGCCAGCCAGCCGAAGCCGGCGCGCGCGGACTCCGCGGAAGTCCCCCGCAACCAGAAAGTGTCTCTCGCGCGGCAGCCCTGGCGCACTCGTCGCGGTGCCGGGCTCATAAATATTGCGTCCGCCGTTGTGATTCACTGGAACGAGAAACGCGGCCGCCATAAAATTTCCTCGGGCCAAGGAGCGGAGGAGGTGTTGCAGCGACGAGTGACTGGCTCCCGGTGTCTGCCTTCGGAGACGTGCCTGCCGGAGGAGGCCGCCACGGCTCGGGCGCGCCGCTGCCAGTCCATTTTTCACGCGCGCTTCAGCGGCGGATCGGCAGCCAGGTGCCTGGGAGCGCGAGCCGGCAGCACCCGTGCTCGTAGCCGATTGCACCGGCTGGGCAACAGCACACTCGGCCGCGTTCGTTGATCGGACCCTCGAGCAAGTGTGCCCCGAAAAACCACGTTGGACAATGATTTATACGCGCTGCCGCCCGGATTCCTGCTTCGCTCAAGCGCGCGCAGCTCTCGTGTCCGCTTTTGCTCGCTTTCTGTCGGCTGCTCCACACCGCGCGCTGCTATCCTTCCATTGTAGTTTCAGTTTTTTTCTCTCTCTCTCTCTTTCTCTGTCTCTTTCTCGCTCAAACTTCTTCCCGGAAAGTCGCGACCAAAGAATGGCCTTATGCGCACGCGCGCAGGGATTTTATTTCACGGAACGTGCTTCAGGGCACGAGTTTGACTATGTGTCACAAGAACGGTAGATGTAACGACGAAACTGTTGAGGAAATACGTGGGCTTGAGATGCGACTTGTTGGAATGCACTGTTCCGGTCTTTATGTTGCTACGCGCTATTTCCAGCGTACATATATTATCCTGATTCCTTCTTGGTGGTTGGGAAAGTTCTATAAACCAACAGAAGATACACAAAGCAATTAATGGACTCGGGTATCGTGGTGCTACGGTGCAGTAAGTATTACGAGAAGAAACAATTCGACCAGCCACGGGGTTTTGCTTTTTGCATAACAAACTTGAGGTGGAATTAAATCATGCTCTGTGAAGTTACTGGTGAGAAGTAAATGATTTCCTTTGCAGGCTTTTCCAACTTCCTTGGCAGTGAAAGCTAGGTAACGAACGTGAAATTTGAGTTGTTAGACCTACAGAGTTGCCTTCCTCTTGCGATTTCGATGCTGCAGCATGCCGCTGCTGTCGACTAGCTGATTTCTGGGATTTTACGTCCCAGGACCACACTATGATTATGAGAGATGCCGTAGTGTAGGGCTCCAGAAATTTCGGCTACCTGTGGTCCTGCAACGTGATGAGGGGTGGGTGACATAAAAGAGGCGGTATCGATGAAAGTAATGGTTAAGGTACAGGTGAGTCTGCTTCTTGGATGGCATTCTTGAAGCGCGTAAAATCGCGGATGATTGCTGCCACTTCCGGAAGGCCATTCCAGTCTTGGGCGGTGCGCAAGGAGAACGACTGCTGCAATGGTGTGGTGTGTGCACGTGGCGGGATCACAGCGTTTGGATGACTTGTGAGACGACCTCGATGGACTGGTTGGATAAGCTGGTTGTCACGTGTGGCTGAATGAAAGAATTTGTGGAAAAGACAGAGACGTGCAATACGACGACGAAGAGCGAGGGCAGGAAGATTTAACTGGGATTTTATGGCGGAGATGCTGGAGTAGCGGGAGTAATCTGAAGTAATGAATCTGGCCGCTCGGTTCTGGACAGACTCCAGAATTTTAATATGGTTAGTTTGGTGGGGGTCAAAGACGGCAGATGCATATTCAAGTTTAGGTCTGACAATGGCAATATAAGCGAGTAGCTTAACGGAAGGTGGTGCCATGAAAATGTTACGGCGTATGTAACCAAGGGCGCGGTTAGCGGAGTGAGCTATGTGATCTATATGGTCACCCCATGATAGGTCGCTTGAAAGATGGACATCTAGGTATTTGATCGAGTTAGTAGTAGCTATGTGACAGTTGTTGATTGTGTAAGTAGCCGGCGCGTAGTTTCTGCGACGATGGAAAGAAATGAGTAATGTTTTGTTCGCGTTAAGCGACGTCAGCCAGGTGCTACACCACTGTTGGATGCGTAAGAGGTCATGCTGCAGGGAAGAAATATCGGTAGAGTTATGTATTGGGCGGTAAAGGACACAATCGTCGGCAAAAAGACGAATGTTAGATTCATAGAAAGTGGAATGTCGTTGATGTATATTAGAAATAAGAGAGGCCCGAGGACAGTACCCTGGGGCACGCCGGACAAGACAGGGGAGACATTGGAGGAGAGGTTATTAACTTGCACAAATTGTTCGCGGTTTGTTAGGAATGCTTTAATCCAGTTGAAAACATGCTGGTGAAGGCTTAGACGTGAGACTTTTAGCAGGAGACGAGAGTGGGGCACCTTGTCAAAGGCTTTTTCGAAATCTAGAAACAGTGTATCAACTGGGATGTTACGGTCTATGTGGAGGTGGATGTCATGCAGGAATAACGTTAGTTGGGTCTCGCATGAGTGACCTTTACGAAAGCCACGCTGGTTTGGGTGAAAAAAACTTACAGATGATAAAAATCTGGCGACATGAGAGAAGATGACGTGTTCCATGATCTTAGAACAAACACTAGTGAGCGAGATGGGACGGTAGTTACCTGCAGATAAGCGATCGCCCTTCTTGAAGACCGGAGTGACCTTCCCAATTCTCCAGTCCAATGGGACTTCACCTGTGTCGAGCGACTGCTGAAAAATGATTGACAGTATGGAACCGCAGACATGTCTAGTATTTTTAAGAATTTTGGCATTGATGCCATCTATACCACATGATGAAGAATTTTTTAATTGGTTGATTACATTGATAATGCCCTCTGGGTTGAACTCAATCTTCGGCATTGGCGGAAAAGCAGGGTGAGGAAATTCAGGAAGTTGGATGCTAGGTTCGTTAGTAAAAACGGAACAAAATGTAGAGTTGAAAACAGATGGAACGTCACGATCAGCAATAGGAGATCCAGAACTGTCACAAAGAGAAAGGGAAGTTTTGTCGTCCGGTTTCATGATTTTCCAAAAGCGGCGTGGGTTGTCCCGAAGCATGTTAGGTAGGGTGGTTGAAAAAAAATTTCTCTTTGCTTTTTCTAATAATGTCACGTATTCTTTGGCTGTACTTTTGTACTTGTCCCAGGCTAGCTGCGAGTTTGATTGCCTGGCGGAACGAAACTGTCGTGTTTTTCTTATTTTTTCTATGTTTTAGAGTGACATTAAACCAGGGAGAACGAGATCTTTCACATATAGTAATTGTTGGAATGTGAAGTTTGATCAAGTCCTGCATCTTGGATTTGAACATAGCCCAATTAGATTGCGGGGATTGTTGATCGTAAGCTGAGGAAAATTCGCTATAAAAGGCTGTTAAGTCGTTGTTCATAGCTACATAGTCGGCTCTGTCGTAAAGAGTCAGTAATATCTTTGATTTCACGCTTTTTTTAATCATGTTACAGGGAAATGTAGTGTGAATCGCGGTGTGATCACTGAGGCCACTAATATAAGAAAGAGAAGAGAAGCTATCGGGATGTGACGTAAGCAGAAGGTCAAGGATGTTGCTTGAATGATCAGTTGTGCGCGTAGGGTAAGTACCGAACGTAGGGCACGTGTGTAAGAAGACATTGGAGACATTATCTGTGTTTTGGCAGGCGGATAACTTTGACCAGTCGATGGAAGGAAAATTGAAATCGCCAAAAAGCAAGATGGGAGTATTAGGATTAGCAAGCGTTGCCTGGTGTAATACGTCATGGAACTCGGATGCAAAGGAAGTATCAGAACTGGGTGAACGGTAGCAAACGCCAATGAGCACGCGCGGCGTAGTTGCGTGGCTGCAGACTCACACCATTTCTAAAGGTGTTTGCACTCTTACAAGGGAACATTGTAATTGAGGATTAGTAGCTATTAGTACACCGCCACCGCGAGTGCTGTCCCTGTCTTTGCGGAAGATATCGAACTCAGGCAGCCGCCGCGGCCGGGATTCGATCCCGCGACCCTCGGATCAGCAGCCGAGCACTATAGCTACTAGACCAGCATTGCGGCATCCGCTGCTGCCGAGTATACATGCGTCTAATAATAGTGAAGTAAACCTCATACATATTCTGCACTTTGGGTTTGTGTAAGCTTATGCCTGTATGCTTTAAGAGCCGCAAACAACTGTATTTGCCCAACGACGTTGAGTATACGTAAGTAACGGTTAAATCCCTTAGCGTTCAAAAACAGCACATGCGCCTGTGGGATCCAATTGATTGATTG
Source organism: Hyalomma asiaticum (assembly GCA_013339685.2). NCBI lineage: Eukaryota > Metazoa > Arthropoda > Arachnida > Ixodida > Ixodidae > Hyalomma > Hyalomma asiaticum. Next base: position 265,944,979 of record CM023481.1, read on the forward strand.
ATTTCTGGGGTTTTACGTCCCAAAACCAGCTATGATAATGACGCCGAAGTGGAGGGCTCCGGAAGTTTTGACCACCTCGGTTTCTTCAACGTGCACTGAAATCACACAACACACGGGCCTCAACATTTCGCCTCCATCGAAATGCAGCCGCCGCGGCCGGAATTCGATCCCGGGGCCTTCGGATCAGCAGCCGAGTGCCGCGGCCACTAGACCCCGGTGGCGGGGCTGACGGATCCCATTAATGTCGCCAAATTGCCAACTGAATATCTTATGCCAATAACACATCATTTAGTCACGGCTCCTTCTTTCACTGCGACACAATATGAAAGCTCGAAGCTGTGTTTCCTATGTTAATCGTTGTGTCTGTTGAGCTGCACTACGTCGCGCATCCTCACACTGAGATCTGTTTCAAGCATCGCTGGTATAGGATAAGTATTCTATAGCGTTTTACATTGAAACTAGTTATGTGCTCTGATATGGAGTTTTACGTTCGTCTGGTCCGTTACGTCGCAGTTCGCGTCATGCCGCCGTCGTTGTCTTACTCGTCGCGTTGTCTTCATTGCATCGAGCCCCTTTACTCGACTTCTGCAAGTGTGGTGTCGTGGTAACTTCGGGATTTGCGTTACAAGCTAACAACGGAAGAAAACCGCCGTTTCATTTTCGACCAAAAATCGTACTCGGTAGCGATTCGGAATGGCATACACCATGAGACGGCAAAATCTAAAGTTTTGCTCTACAGGAAATGCAGTCATGCAGTATAACTTCGAAAACAACAAAAGGAACAGCCCTCTAGATTTATTTTTGTTGCTGACCCCATCTCTCTCTGGCTCTTATTTGTTGCCTCCATTTTTCTCTTTGTCTCTAGGTTGTCCGAGTTGTGATAACTAGTGTTCATGCTAGGCGGCTGTCAACATCAGTCGAAAGACAAAAAAAATGTAAAAGGAAAGGAAACAACCATGCACCGCATTCCTCAGCTTCAGCGGTTTTGCCTAGTCTTTGCAGCTACTGACCGGACAGTGACAAGAAATGGCTGTCGCCGTGGGCTTATAACGGGACTAAGAAAAGCAAAAGGAAAAAAAAAAGAGCAAATTTTAGGTACCAACCGGAGTAACTTCGTGAAACTTAACCACAGGTCCTAGGCACCAAGAAGAGTACGACCGAGTCTGATGGTCGTTGGAAGACTTCTGCGTTTTAGTGAGCGTTGTACAACTGCAGGCCTCCAACGTGGTCTCTTCCCTCGACAGAACTGGCCCCGAGGACGTCTGGTACTGCGCGCCCATGCCACAATGGAGAGCCACTGTGCCGCCGTGCGCGTTGCTGTCACGCAGGCGTTGTCCAGTCAAAATGTGCTCTATCTTTTGTATTACTATACTGGCTGTATGATTATGTTTTTATGGCTAGCTGTGAAATGAAAATATTTCCATCTACCCGAACGGCGCAGGAAGCTAATAACGTTCTCATACGGGTTTATTCGAGAAACGACATCGTAGATGAGGAAAAAGTTTGTCCCGGCCCTAGAATTGCACCCGAGACAAACGCCTTTTTGAGGCTGCCGCTGTACCATAATATGTGCCACAACAGAAGGCTGGCCAGACGCATATATAGTGAGGCCGAAGTACAATCAACAACTCGAAGCACAGGGACATCCCATATTGCATGTCATTTTTGCGGGGAAAAGCCAGCAACGTGAAAGAAAATCCACCCAAGGATGCCACGAAGTCGTGAGCCTTTCTCCCACAAAGCTCTTTACCCTGCCAAGGTCTTGTTTTGAGAAGCCCGCATGGTATTTCCGAGCATCTTTGAGCTAAAGTCGGGTGAATGACCTTTCACTTTCGTGAAACTTCTTCCACCTTGTCTTCTACAGAACTGATCCGCCGCATTTAAAATTGCCGTTGTGAAGCTTTATTCATTTACTCGGGTTTCAACAACAGGTCTTGAAACTGCCTCGAATATATGGCTAGCTCACTGTGGCGTACAATTAAAGCCAGGGCTTTGGTCCTGCCCTGTGACAGCATTTTAACGACACGCAAACGTCCATCGTTTACCGGTGTGAAGGAAGTGCCCGTCACCGTGCAGGCCTCTTAACGCGTTTCACTTGATGAGCGCTGTTCTTTCATACTGAAGCAGTGCCGAAAGGAGACGCACTCAATCTTGCCTGGGGCCGTTCCTGTTTAAGTGCAGGCCTTTGTACAGCGAGTTCACGCAGACAAACGCGCGTGCACGCACGCACACGCACGCACAAGCCATTGCAGTCATACAGGAAGTTATGTATAATGGAAATACGCGGCGCTTTAGTTAACTTAGGACATCGTTTAAAAAAAAAAAAATCCACGTGCCCGTTACGAGAATGCAACCATGTCGGTACTGGTCGCTGTCATTTTGACCAGCTCAGATTATGTTTTTCCAGTGAATCAAGCAATCAATTAATATTATTAATTGACGAACTTTCATACTGTTCCTTCAAACGTAAAATGTTCAGTGGGGAATAATCATAAATTCTGGGGTTTTACGTCCCAGAACCACGATATGAATATGAGAGACGCCGTAGTGAGGGTCCCGGAAATTTCGACCACCGAGGGTTCTTTAACGTGCTCTATCATCGCACAGTACACGGGCCTCTATAGCATTTCGTCTGCATTGAAACGCGGCCGCCGTGGCCGGCATTCGATCCCGCGACCTTCGGGTCAGCAGTCAAATGTCATAACCACTCTACCGCCGCGGCGGCCAATGTTCAATTGGGAAGTTGCAGGGCATGTTAATAAGTGCCCAAGTAATGCACTTTCATAACAGGTGCAGTGGTTTAAATTTTTTGTCAAGCTTTTAAGAAAGTGCGCGAGGTTTTAAAAAGAAGTATCGGGTTACTAGGCACCTGCACGCCATAACATCGGCCTCCTCGAGCATGCTACGAACGAACGATCGATTATCCTCGCAGACCATTCGCATAAGTAGGCCGAGAGGACAAAAAGTGTGCCACATCTTATCAACATCTCTTGCGGCGTCTCCTGTACAGTCTGCCTATGTGCATCACCGATAGTTCTTTCTCTCAGTAAAGACTTCGAATTCGGACCTCTTAACGTCGTTACAGTGTGACAGGAAAGATACTCTCGACTGAGCTATAGACAAATTATAAGATCGTCCCTTGAATTAGCAGATTCCTGGGAGCCAACATAGGAAAACAGACAAGTGAGCAAGCGAGGTTTTTTTTTTGTTTGTTTGTTTACTCTAACGGTTTTCGTGCAGTGGAGGGCATCCTGGGACTTTTGGACGGGAAGACGTCTGAAGCTATGACAGGCCTTCCGCCATCTCTTGGGTGGTGCCCCTCCTTTCGCACCCAGGCCCCACAGCGTGATAGTGTAAGACTCGTCACGTCGACATGACGGTGTACGGCTCCTGCTTTTCAGCGAGCCTTTGGACTCTGACAGAGACTACACAGCTGCGGAAGCCATAGTACTGAGCAGGAAATACTACAGTACAACGGAAGACGTTCGTGAACGAACTCCTACCGGGCCGCCTATTCAGGCTTACACAACTGCCTAGATGCTCCTAAACGCCTGAAAAAAGTTGAACTTCGCGCACAAGAACATTCCGAACACTTTCCATAGTAATTTGGCCCTCTAAATAAATTAAGAAAATATACGGCTCAACGGCATGGAAACATGGTTACAGCGCAATTATATATATATAGTGACACTGGTCGCCCTTGAAAAACCTAAATGCGTGCACGTTCTAGAATATTTTTGAGGCTCGCTTGTTCGGCATGCACGCTGGTACAATATAGTATGCGTCGTTTCTGATGTCGTCATCGACTACAGGGAACAAACATCTCACTGTCTCGAATAGTGTGTACGTCCTCGACATTCATGCCGTTTGGCAGTTCGACGAATGTTAAGCTTTTTTTCGTGCGCGAAGCTCCATAGGATTACGTCAGGTGGGCTACGTGACTTATCCTTTGCATGCTTATGTTCTCCGACAGCAGCTGTGTCGCAAGTGCCTAAAATTAAGCCAAGTCAGAGCAATGTGACCAGGACAGCGGGCTTTCGCTGTATACGTATGTACGTGTATCTCTATATATACTGAAAGAAATGAAGCGCTCAAATTGCGACGGACGAACAGAGATAAACTTTAAGAATTGACACAAACAAAAAGGAAGGAAAGATACTAAAAGAAATTAGCAAGACGAGCGGGTCGCACAAACAGGCGGCACGCATCAGTGCACCGCCACAAGAGGGAGTCACATCATCGACATAGAAATGTGTATGAGCCAACGAGAGCTCGGTGGCTTCACTTACGCAGGTCTAGCAAGAAATGGTCGAATCAGCTTTGTTTGACCTTCCAGAAACATCGCATCAAGCAGACAGCGCAAGCATGAACTCAAATGTATAGCCACTTTTGGCGACATGGACACAGACCTCACAAAAACGGAAAGAACAGCGACGCTGCGCAACAACACCACTACGGGCCTCTGCGACCAATACCATACCACGGCGAATAATGTCGCCCTGCAGTTTTTAGTTTTTGGATGAAATACACCGGTACTGAAGGTTGCTTAAAAATACACAAAATTGGCGGTCTCCTGACCACGCGCAGTAGTATGGGAAAATGTGCATACAGGGAAGCATGCAAGTTGGCGTTGCACGAAAGGAGTATGGTGTCCAGGCTTCAGCGTATTCGTTATACGACCACCAACCTTCATCTTCACATATCCTATGTCTGTTACTCTCCAGAACTTCTCCACCTGGATGGAGTAGCAGGCCAGAGGCACTGCACTCAGGTCGATCTATTCGCCTCTGCGTTGTCGAATTATTTCCCTATTTCTGAATGCCTGACCTATAGTTCTGGACCTAAGTTCCTCAGTGCATCCCTGTCATATTTAAGGACTTATAGGTTGCGCGACAGTTGCATCGCGTTGTATTTCATTGCAGTCTCTTTTGCTCACATGTTCCTGCGTAAAAGCAAGGCTGCCCCTTTTTCTGTGGCCTTGCGTAACGTTGACAGAACTTAAATGTGTGCAGCGAAAATGGCGTCTATAAATAATCAGAGGAATCAAACCAAGGGCCTTCTAAAAAGGACAAAATACGTTTCGTAGTCGTCTCATCGCACTGCTTTCGATGTTGCGAAAATGGTTGAACCGGCAGCTACGTAGTAGCCTCATCTACACGAGCAAATCCTCTTAATCTTAAGAAACATCTTAATTGTGTTTTTTTTTCTTATTTACGACGTGAGCTACCTGGCACGCGGTGCATGTCGAACGGCATCTCTGCGTAGCTTTCTCTTCGAACAGCAACGCGCCGGATAGCCGAATTCTCGGCGTGGTGAATAATTATTCTGGTCAACAGAGCAACATCGTTAACGGATCGGCTACTGCTCAAAACCAAAATTATTGGAGCAGGCCGCTCAGTGTGAGGTGTTCGCAGCAGGTATGATTAATGAGGGCAACATTCATCCCTGAGACCGCCCGGTGGAGCCACGGTGGTGGATCGAGTGTTGCTGACGTTGGGCTTAAGTGGACCTCAGCGGAACTGATGCCAAAAGCCGTAGGAGGACCACTATAAATATTCGCCTATGCTGGCGTGTTGGGAACAGCACGAAAGTTTCCCTAAGCCGCACAGTCTTGTACAGCGTCCATGCTGCTTTCTCCTATTTTTCAATGCCTGGTTGGGCAACCATCGTGGCCGCAAACGACGAAAATTAGCACTGGCCTTCGATATGTTTATGCACCCCAATTCCCCCGGTTTATTATTTTTTGCGCCCCTTGTTTCTCACATGGAGCAGTACGTCGCCGAAGTTTGATGAGTCAGGAGCGAATTGCTACGCGAGAGCAAATAAAACACTGATAAAAGAAATGTATCTGTATGGGGAAGGGGGAGTGAGGAAGGCTAGAGCATTTCAGGAATTGTCTGTCCTTTCGCAATTGCTTCTGCAATTTTAACCTTGCGCCACATCCTTCGCTGAACAGCCATGACACTCTCTTGCAAAAGGAATCGTTGCGCAAAGTGATTAGACAACACAGCAGGTTTTCAACGCTGCTGATATAAGTATTGTTCCAACGCCCCCAAAAAGGTGTGATAACAGGACGGGATGAAAGAACAAACAAAAGAACAGGAGAAAAATATACGCGTGCGGTCATCATCACATTAACACATGCTGTGCGGAAAAGTGGCTTCCACACTATACAAAGAAGCAGATGCGTCACTCACAGAGCCACTGCCGAATTCCTTAATAAAAAAAGGCTTCCAACAATTCCCGTCCCAGTTTGTCCTTGCTCCTACATAGAATTTGAACTTCTTTGAATGTTGGCTCGCAACCCAAACACGATCTGCCATGAGCAGGCAGGTGAGCTCCTTCTCTTTTCTTAAGTGAGCTCACATGTTCCGCTTGGCGTTCATTCGTACGAGCCACACTTCGCCCTTACGAATTCTTACACTGCGAAGAATAAGCCTGTATTTTCTGTAAGCACCACCTGAAAATGACTGTGCGCACGTATTCTCGCCAATAACTGAATAGAGGTCATGCTGCTGAACTCTGATGGGCGTGAACATCGCGCTGTTTTGTGGGTGGGACGGGAAGTTGCTTAGGCCGTAGGAGCCCTAGAAACGATGTCTCCTGGCTGGCTGTGATCCCGCAAGATTAAAGTTTAAAATGATAATTAATTTCTTCGGTTTCGCATCCCAAACCACGATGTGATTATAACAGACGCCGCGGGGGAGAGCTCCGGAAATTTCGACCACCTGGGGCTTTTTTTTTTTTTAAGTGCACTCACGTCGCACAGTAAACGGGCCTCAAAACGTTTCGCCTCCATTGAAATGCAGCCGCCGCGGCCGCGGGATTCGATCCCGCGACTTTCGGGTCAGCCGTAAAGTGCCATAGCCACTAGACCCCCTCGGCGGGAAAAGCTTGAATTGACAGGTATGTACCATAGTTGCAGTGTAGAGAGAGAGAAATAAGGAAGGGAAGGCAGGGATGTTAACCAGTCATGAGTAGTTTCATATATTACTGTAAGAGGTAGATCCACACCCCTGCTTTTCTCGGTCGTTTGAGTGCTTCGTAATATCCGGTCGTCGTATTCGGCTCACAGAGGAGTGGAGGAGAGGGAAAGCCCTAAAGGTAAGATGTGTCAAGATCCTCACTATACTCCTTCGTTGAATACTAAAGCAACAGTTGACAGGTATTTCTGGAACGCAAAAGAGAAGACGTTGACAACAGCTTATGAAATGGGGTCAAAAGATCACAGGGTCGTTCGTACTGATTACCGTGAACGCTGATGCAGCCGGACTATCCTGGGCGACCTGTTGCAGATAACAGGGGAGAGCCTGCAAATGCCTGGCAACCGTATTCTCGAAAGAACTCCCCATTCACGCAGGACCGATCACGACTGCTTCGTTCTTGATTGCTCGTGTTGCGACGTACGAGAAATTTCGTTTAGACTCCCAAGTGTCACTTACCAGCTGTTTTGAACGTTAACCTAATTTATTTTCCTTTTATATTTTGCTTCCTCAAGGTATGCTTGTTACCAAAGTAAGCAGGACGTACTCGTAGCCGTTAGCTGCAAGTCGTACACGCGGAACTAGGAAAAACAAACCAGAAGCCCACGCAAGCTGGCTCTCCCTTCTTGTGTCTCAGTTTCAGTGCGACCAGTCAATCGTGTGAAGTGCCCATGGCTGGCTATAATTAGATCGCTGCTGCGGGAAGCCTCCTGTCCTCTGCATGACGCACTAGCGGTGTGTCGTTGCTGCAAAGCGTGCCGGTTGATTTATGGGGTCGATTCGCGAGCTTTCTGTAAGCGGGATCTTTTAACTCGTGCTGCGCGACCGGTTCCACGTCGTGCATACATCACGTCACGAGCGGGCGCTGGCTTCCGATGGCCGAGTCTCGTTTTAGCGACGGAGGAGACAAACGTCTCTGGAAAGCCCACGTTCGGGGGCCTTTATGTCGTCTCTTCCCCGAACGATACGACCAACGCACTGCGCTAGTGGGACCTTTGTCCTGCGCAAGAATTACCACACGTCGACCGTTATACGCTTTTCTTATGGTCCGTTCAATTGGCGCGTACAGTAATGGCGAACATTTACAGGTGCCTCTCACCCGCATTATTGAAAGGGAGGAATTACAAAATAAAGTAATGCTGTAGTGTCAAGCAAAGGCACCTTTGGTAAAAACCTGGGCGCCGTACAAGAGTGCCACCTGTATGGCAGCACATGCACTCTCTTTTCATTGTGCAACCGAAGCCTGCAACAGCAGTCGCAAAGTAGTGCACGGCGTGAGTAACCAATACAAAAAATGTTGCATTGATAAAGTTGCGATAAATGAAGCGTGTCGCTTGGCAAATTTCCTATGTCATAATCGTGTTCCGACGGAAGCGTTAAGACGTTTAAGAGAGCGGGGTATATATAGAAGGGAAACAAGTTACCTAAACCAAAAAGAAAAAAAAAAGGGGGGGGGGGGTGGCGGGGGGTGAGTTTACTGACAACGAAAGCAAATTAGATGGGCTTTGAGCTTTTTTATTATTTTCTGCGCAGTATGAAAGCCTAATGGAAATCGGTATCATCACGCTCGCTGGACACTTGGGATTGTTCAACGGGCAGGGGAGGAGACAAAGATCAAATTCGACACGGAAAAAAGTTACAAACTGAATATTAAGCATATATATTGAAGGTTATGCGACGTTTGTCGTACAATTCATGTCTAACAAAATCAAGCCGTCATCAGCAACTCCTCGGCGGTCCCTCGCCGCAATGAACTTATACCAAACGATACCTTTGCGTAATATAAACGCGGTCATTAGCATCTCACTCTCCGTTCCCAGCTCACGTTTCAGCATAACATTCATGCTCTGCCTCCCTTTTACGAAACACTTGAAACACTTTGTACCTGTCATTGATTGATTCGTGGGGCTTTACGTCCCAAAACCAGCTCTGATTATGAGAGACGCCGTAGTGGAGGGCTCCGGAAATTTCGACCCCCTGGGGTTCTTTTACGTGCACTGACATCGCACAGTACACGGGCCTCAACATTTCGCCTCCATCGAAATGCAGTCACCGCGGCCGGGATTCGATCCCGCGACCTTCGGATCAGCAGCCGAGTACCGTAGGCACTAGACCACCGTGGCGGGGCGTTTGTACCTGTCATTCAACAGTGTCGACGATATATAGTCATATCACAGTTATCACCCATGTCCTCCTGAAGTCATCTCGTTTACATGTCCAAAACTTAATTAGAGCGCAACCACACGACACATTAACGCACACCCACACACCCAGGCATCAACCACGTACGGTGTGTGTGCGTGCGTGCGTGTGTGCGTGTGTGTGTGTGTGTGTGTGTGTGTGTGTGTGTGTGTGTGTGTGTGTGTGTGTGTGTGTGTGTGTGTGTGTGTGTGTGTGTGTGTGTGTGTGTGTGTGTGTGTGTGTGTGTGTGTGTGTGTGTGTGTATCGTGTGGTTGCGCTCTAAGTTTTGGAAATGATCTACCAACTAGCCCAGCAACAAGTTCTTTTAGATATCTCGTTTACATGCTTTGCGCTGCAAAAGACTTAAGGACCTCAGAGCCACCTTGCCTTTCTATTTAATATGGAGGAAATCATCGACACAAAACAAAGGTTACACATACTTTAAGTGCTCTCAGTTTAGCTTTTAGCAGCCCTATCTCCATTCAGTCAGTTTAGTAAAGCGATACGAAGATAACAATAATAAAGGTTGTCCTTGTTAACGCTTCCCCGAACGCGCGCTGTCACCATGACACGGCGGAGGGCTGTCGCATGCTCCTGGGCCCATTCTTTGTAATGCCATTTGCGAGGAAATTTTCTCCTTGGCAATTAGATTTCATCCTTACCCTGTTTGCCGAGAACAACGAGAGGAGTTAGCGTACGGGTGAGGGGCCGAGAAGGCACTAACCGAACTGGAAGAAGCTCGATTCCGCTAAGGGGGAAGATGACGGGCGCAGAAGGGGAGGGAGGTGGAAGCAGGCACGCAGCTTTCGACAACGCGTATCAAACAGTTGGCAACCGCATTAAGAGGAGGACGAACAAATGGCGGCTAAGAAATTTCATTAGTTGCCATTCCGGGTCGGCAACAAGCAGGCGGCGACAGTGCTTGTAGGGGGGGGGGGGGGGGGGGTCCGAGGACGCAAGCTTCCCTATTATTCCCCCGGGAACGACGCTCGTTTTTCCCCTTCGTCGGTTCGCGCGGTTCGTGTAAGGAGTTTGGACGCCTGCTGTTCATGGAGCCACGGTTGGCTCCGATGACTCGCGCGGCTGCATAGGGCATTGTACGACTCGACTCTCAGAAAGGACTGCCGACAGCGCGAGAAAAAAGAAGGCATCGCTTACTTATGGACGCTTTGGGCGTTGTTTCAAGGTCATACTGAATGGATGCCCGGTGATCGCTGAATTGGGTTGCATCGCTTAACTGAAACGGATCCAACGTGAAGCGTTAACAATGATGTCGCAGATACACTTGCAGCGTAGGAGTAAAAGATTTAGATTAGTAAATAAATAAAGAAATCCGCCTTCTTTATAGCCTATGTTGTGCCGATTTGTATTAAAGGTCTACGCATTAAATAAAATAATAAATTTTGGATCACAACGATTCATCGTAGTGGCAAAGCCATTCACAGTGGATAATTCAATAGTCGCAGTCATGCTGCCCTGATATGAGCTCCTCTTCCATTTTGTTCCTATTTCATAAGACGTTCAGGGAAGCATGAGTGCCTAAGCTCCTTTTTTTTATTTTTGTGAAGGTTACTTTTCTGTCCGGAAATCATTTCGCTCTCGTAGTTATCACCATGTTCACAATCAGACTCTATGACGACGGTCTGACACTCAGCAATTAACCTCTTATAGCTTGTATTGTTCTTTTCCCTAAAGAAAAGCATTCGAATTGTGGTTATAAATGTTTATATGCGAACGAACTACATCTAAGGTTACTCCCACACCACTGCAATATCCTTGAGCTTTACAGACTACACTTAAAAAGAAAAAAAAAAACTCCACACGGAACTTTATATGTGTGCTATCTAAGCAATTCGTGAGCGTTTGCTGCTAACCACTTGCTCTTTCGTCGTCGTATGATGCTGTTTGTTCCCGATGACGTCTGGTATCGCGTGCTCGTATTTACTGCGCTTACGAGAAAAAGTACTGTGTGACGATTTAGGCAAGGGATGCGACACCTGAATAACCACCATCGTTGCCTTCGTCTCGTCATCATCGTCATTTCATCATTATCATTATATATGCCGGCAAATTTCTTAATTTCATAGCACCCCTTAATTCCCTGCTCTAAGCGACCCTTCATTATCTAAGCGGCCCTTAATAATCAGACATCGGGTTGCTTTTCCGTTGCACTTCGCTGTCTTTTCTCTTAATATACTACGCCAACTTTTTCCCGTTCTATCTTACTACGCGTTTAGACCTTCACTTTTCGAGTTTATTTGTTTTCCTCCAAGTACTTGCGTGTAGCGGCGGAACGCAATAATTATGCACAATTTCCGTTTTAGGCACAGCGTAACGTTGACGCTCATTATTTGGGAGCGTCTGCCGCACGCGCTCTAGCCCCGCGTCTATAACTGCGCTAAGAGGCGCGGTGCATTCACTTCCCTCCAGGGCTGCCCACATATTGATCTGTGTTTGGCCTAACCTAGTGCGCATCTAATTTCTTCGTGAGCCCTCTGCGTAATGTCAAACCTACCAGCCATGGCTTTCTAAGGCGCCTACATTCAACCTAGAGTAAATTTGTAAGCATGACTGTTTATTTCCCCACGAGCCCTCCGCCAAATGCCAAAGCTATCAGTCATAGCTTTCTAAGGTGCTTATTTAAATTTTATAGGTGGTTACGCATGCTTCCCGTTCAATGCCTACTCGAGAAATACTCTTGTATTTAGTACATGCGTTGATCCACAACCATCTTTAAACCCAACTTTGGACGTACTTTCATGCTGGAGTTAACTGGCCGTCAGTAATATCTACTTGCAAGTAGGCAACGAACAACAAAGAACGTGTTTCTAGCATATCGTAGCGGGCCAGCATTAACGCCGAAGGGCATCAAAAGCAGCCAGTTGTTCGAGCGTCTCGGTGGCGGCGTGGCGCGGCAGGGCTGGCCTATTGGGCGCCATTGCTGGAGCACGTTGCGTCAGTGATGCGAGTGACATGACAGGCCTGGCGTCGACGTTATCGCCCTGCCGTTGCTCATAAACCTTTTAAGGCGCGATGGGCGCGTGCGGACCGTAGCAATAAATAAGCCCCCGAATGGCAGGAGGCCGAGCTTTAACCGGAGCGAAGAAAATAAGTACAACAATCGAATCGAAACGCGAAAGTGAAGCCGGGTCGCGCTTTTGCGGCACTTTGGCGACGGACGCCGCCGCGTGGCACCGGGCAATTGCGAGACATCTGTTGTTGTCGCGCCACGCGCAGTGGCTTCGCCACACGACACTTCATCTCTCCCTTCACCGAAGATCACCCCCGCCACACTTGCGGCCACTAGGTTCAGTTCCGTGCCGCCGTTGTAGTGAAAAGTGGTCTGCCCTGCATATCCACATGCCGAACAAAAAGGAATGCAAATAAAGTCAGTTTCGCCGGAACGGTGAAACAATGAATGGAATAGCAACGCCTGGATTATTATACGAAACAAGACTAGCAGCTTTAGGGCTGATGGGCTTCCACTTTGTGCAGTCGAACTGCGGGATCCTATCCGTCGTTGAGCTGCAGTGTGCCTAACGCGTAGCTGCACGCTTTTACTGCTTATGGAGTGCGGATACGCATGCAAGCGCGCTTTTCGTCTAGCGCGACTAGCGTTTCGCCGAAGCACTTCGGCTACACTGTAAAAACATCGTCGGCGATCCAGGCGAACGACGTGGCTACGGTGCCTGCGGTGCCATTTCTCAGGGGCTGGGGAAACCATTCAGATACACCCAAAACGCGGCTAGAGTTACTGTAGGGGGTATATACAGTAGCTCTAAACGCGGCGAGAGCACGGCGCCATCTCGGGAGCTACGTGCAAACGCGGGACTCCACGGCGGAAGGCAGCTCAGAGATTCTGGCATGTTCAAGCGCTACGTACAAGTACACCTCCGCTTGCGCCTCCGTCGGTGGCCAAGTTGTCGGACGCGTTCGTGTGGGGACAGGATTCGCGCGTTCGGTTCCCGTGTGGCCGCCCTGCGAAAAATTGTTTTTAGGTTGTTTTTCTGTGATATGCTGATTTATATATACATACTTATACATCTACAGGGCATGACGGCGGCGGCGAAAACCCCACTTCCAGTAACTAAAACACGTGGCACAGCTCGCGGTCGGCCGTTGGGACATTCACCTGGAAAGCGTCAACTCTGATTCAATAATTAGCAACTGATCTCGTCGAGAGAGTGAAGGATCCCCACCATCGTTGGTAGCTATGGCACTCGGCTGCTGATCCGAAAGTCGCGGGATCGCATCGCGGATGCGGTGGCTGCATTTCGACGGAGGCGAAGTGCTGAGGCCCGTGTACTACGCGATGTCAGCTCACGTTAAGGAGCCTCACACAGTCGAAATGTCCGGAGCCATCCACTACGGCGTCTCCCATAATGAGATCGTTGTTTTGGGATGCAAAACCCAATTATGAGAGCGAAGGGAACGCGTCTATAGCACACTGCTGGCGGGAGCGCTCGCTGCTACGAAAAAGTTGGCAGCGTTTCTCGCAATACGAGGGAAGGCCAGGGGTGGTCCAAAGGTTTCCTCTTTAGGCGCCGTGCAGCGAGCATGACGGGGTAATTGACAATAGCTCACGGGTGCGTCACAGCTCTTGCTTTTTTCGCCCCTAAAACATTATCATTCGCACATATTTGTTGCATGTACCACTTATCTAGCCCGAAATCACTGCTTATCTTTGTTACTAAGTCGTGTAGATAGAGGTAAATTTAGCCTTTTGTCGCCTTGTGCAAGCAAACCTTATAACAAAACAATCGGATCCCGGCTGTCGTCTTTCGTGAAAACAAACCTAGGTTGTTTTAGCTCCCCATCTGACAAAACCAACACAGCGTGTCCATTGTTTGTGTTCGGATCCACCCGACCTGTGTCTGTCATTGACCCCCGATGTGGTGAGCTATTCACATTGTTCCTGGTTTTCTACTAGGTTTCTCCTATTTTTTCCGGTCTTCTCTTGCACAGATCATCAGCCAGGCTGCAATCAGACACGGGGGACTGCACAACACAATGCCACAATCACTACAGTGTCTTTCTCTTCACAACAATGTACTCCCCCAGAGCACGAATGCGCGTGCCATGGATTCCATGACAAAGGTTATTGTTTTCTTCGCCAGCCGGGTACAGTTGCAACTGCGCTTTGCGAAGGTTCCAATTTGCTTTTCCATTCTAGTTTGTTTATCTTAATCACAAGTTACAAGTTACACTAATTATCTTATTCATGTATCTTTGATACTCTTGAGCTCCTGGCGCGTATACGTTTCGTCATTTGTGTAGCTCTCTCTACAGTGCATATATATATATATATATATATATATATATATATATATATATATATATATATATATATATATATATATATATATATATATATATATATATATATATATATATATATATATATATATTTGAACGCATGGTGTTCTTTGACGTGCGCCTAAAATAAGTACACGGTGTTTCTTGCATTTCCCACTATTGAAACGTAGCCGCCGTGGCCGGTATTCGATCCTGCGACCTCGACCTTAGAAAGCCAACACTCTAGCCACTAAGCTAAACATCGTGGGTGTTCAGCTTATGTTTTCTACTCCCAAGCTGCATCAATATCATCCCTATCAGCAGCAAAAACATCAAGGACACCACCATCAACCATAACAGCACAAACAACAACGAGAACAGCAACTACAACGACAAGCCTGTCTGAGCGCTTGAGCACAATTTTCACTTAGCGAATTGCAACCACGGCTTGTGTATCTTGATGCTTATCGAATTTGTTCCTGTTATCCTTTTGTGTGTTGTTGTAACTTAGACAACCATTTGCGTGACTTTCGGTGACGTTAAGCTACATCAAAACTACGGGAGCTTCGCAGAGGCATTTGGCTAATAGCAGCTACGACATAACATCGAGGGGTTCTATAATGTGAGAGAGATCAAACTCAGAGAAGCAAACGAACTTCAGTTCGGAGAGTGTCGGCATTTTTGCGACGTCCTAGAAGAGTGGTCTCGATAGTACCCGTCTCCATTTCTAACGCGCCAAAACGATGATATTATGATGAGACACGCTTTTGTATTGGTCTGCGTATTAACCTTTATCGCATGGATTTCATTAACGTGAACTTCAAATCTAAGTACCCCGTTTCTTGCATTTCGCCTCCACCTAAGTATCACCGCCGTAGCCCGAACCCGCCTCCTCGGGCTTAACAGCGCCTGCAACCTTGCTCCTGCAATACTACGACGCCACGTGCCGTTTCAACTTCAAGGTTAGCTCTGTCAAAATGGCTAGAATAGTACGAATCCGTACCGAGGGACTGTCGTGCGCAAAGGGGCCGATCCGCACGGCCTGCCGCGTTGCCGTCACTGACCTGTCAGCACAGGATTGATCGCAGTGACCTCAATCGACACGTATGATTCTTCGCTTGCGCTTTTCCCCTCGAAGCTGCGAGTTAGGGGGCACGTAAGCACCGCCCGAAATGGATGCATTAGCTCGCGTTAGGAAGGCAGTTTTGTCCGCCGTCTCACTTTTTTTTTTTTTTCTTTGTCCGTCGGCTGTTTGCGGGGCTCGTTTTTCTTCCCTGTCCTCGCCAGTGAAGCTCCACGTGGACATTGTTTCTTAGCTAACAATCGCGTAGAGAGAGCGCGGTCATTTCTTTTTACTCGCGCTTTTTCTGTTCATCCGTCCACGGGTGCGCGGTCATTATTAGAAAGAGGAGGATGCTTAACATGATTAGGAAACGTGTGGCGCCTGCATTGTCACCCTGGTCCTTTAGATCGGCGCCCCTAAGCGAGATTGATGGTGATGCAGGCGTTGGGTGCAGCCTCATATTTCGGATCCCGCGGGTGCATGAAGAGTTATTTATCGCGCCTCGTCTTGTCCGGACACGGGGTCGCGGCCCCGGTGTTGGCCCCGCCGCGCCCGGTCGTCGCGTTGCGAACGCTGGCCGCCGCCTCTGCATTAGTACAGAGGCCAGCGAGCGCACTGCCCAGGGCCGCGTAATGTGATCGCGCAGCACGAAACACTCGGGGCGGCGTTCTGGTGTAATGTCTCCGGAACTGCAGAGAAGAAATCATTGAGACGACTCCCTCATTGTCACAACATAGCCACTGTTGTGGTCGTCTTTCTTTTTCATGATTTTTTTTTCAGTTACCCACACGAAATTGGGACTTTACTTCGCTGAACGCGTTTCTTAACCCTAGAGACCTTTATAGTTTTCAACACAACGGTGTATTCATAGTTGTTATTGCCGGTGCAGAAGATACGTACACGATCCAAATCGCCTGCTGCAGAAGCACCACCACTACACAATCCCTCACTTTGACTACTGCTCCACACGGCACATTGTAGAAATCAAAATATTGTTTACTGTTATGTGAAAATGAGTACCCGTCACCGTTTCAGGGCGAGAAAAACTTTTTTACTTAAACGAAAATTCCACCTCTGTATAACCATGCCCATATTGGCGAAGTCTTCACTTGAGTAGTTTATGCGATGGTATAAGACAGTCAGCTTCGGAACCGCTGGCCGTAGGTTGAAGGCCAACCGCCTGAAGCAAAATTTTCTTGTTGTATTCCTTCATAGCGGTTCAAATTACGCGGCACGCAGATTTCTCGTAAACGCTTACGCATTGAAAAGTAGAAGAAATGGGAAATGCGGCGGTACCACTGAACAACGAAAAGTTGGTTTGCTAAGCTATACCGAATGAAGCGGGAGGGGGTTGGAAGACAATGAGAAAGTTGAGAGAGAGCTACAGAGAGCACGGACACATGGTCAAAGGCGTATGCAATCACAAAAATAAACTATGACAGCGTCAAGGGTCACTTGCAGCACAAATTAGCAAACAATATAGAATACAGCTGCTTGTGCAGGTCCATTCTCTTTCACAAGTGGTCCCACTTTCATCCTTTATATCAGTGGCTAAAAAATAAATACATTTTGGAATGGCGGCCTTAAAGGCCGCCATTCCAAAATGTATTTATTTTTTTCTGTTCCGACAATAAAGTTCGTTGTCTGTCTGTCTGTTCTGTTCTTTGACCAAAGCAAGCTATAATGCACTTGTGAGAAGTCGCTCTCACTCTATAGGGAGGGCAGCCTCCTCGTAAGTGCAGTAATCATGCGGGGCGCTATCGACCATTTCAGGGCGAAAAGTTAGACTTTTTACAAAGCCATCCTTCGCCACATGTGAGACGCAGGGTATCCTCACGCCGGAAGAGTTAAATTAGCAATCCGGGTATTGCTTGACCATAGTGCCCCTGGTTGCCTCTACCTGAAGAATTCAAGTCTAAAAGTCGAATAGCACTGGGCGCTGCGGAGGCATGTGGCTAAGCATTAAAACTGAGCTTAGAAAGCAAAATGACGCTTACCGCCGCATTGTCGTGCGCCAAGGGTGACCGTGAAGCATGGTCGATGATATTTTCCAGCCATGCAAGTGAAAAGGCACGCGACTGACAATCATTTGAGTATGTAACTCTGTCATTTATGGTGGCTCTTTCTGCATGTCGTACAGTGCATTACGGGAGTTTTGCACAAACTTTGAGACCCTACGGGTGAGTGAACGGGTAGCTGCATTCACAGCTGATGAGTACACCAAAAGAAGAAACAGCGTACGCAGCCTTTTTTATTTTGTTTTTTTGTTTTTTGTATTACAACAAAATTTGCATTCGTATGTTCTATATAATATGATTGTATGTAACCGATGTTATACCACTGGAAAGTTTGCTTCGGCTGCCTGGAAAGGTGCACAAGAATTATGGTCTATGTACTACCCTGGCTGTGTAGACGTACACCGCGTTTGCTCGAAATCGTTCCTCTATTCACTGGTGGCGTACAGGCATTCTTGTCTGGCTTACGGTCTCAAGCATATGCGAAGCAAAGGAAATGGAAATATTAGCCATAAAAATCATCCATTTTATGTCGCCACCTCCGATTGTAGGAGAACTTTGACACCATCTAAAGCCTCTGTTGAGCGTCTGGCGTCGAGCGAATCCAGCTGATACAGCGTGATGGCCCAAAGCAATATTACTTGCTCCACCGGTTTCATTGTGCGCCGAAGTGCCTGGATTTTTGCACAGTTTCACGCTGCGATTTGTGTGGGCATAAACTGCGCAGCGACTCTATCGTAGGCGCAGGCCCAAGTAGCGTCATTTTTACGACTTATGGTGCGCTTTACGTCTTTGACATGTGCTTCCGAATGTACGTCTTTACCCTACCCCAGCTTGTGTGAATCGTAATCCACGTGGCCGTGAAAGTAGGCTAGTATCTTCACACAGAATGGGAAAGAAGCGGTAAAAAATGTATCAGGGCTGCTTTATGATGTCATCACGAATGCAGAAAATTTGCGTGTGATGACAGTAAACAATACAGAAGGCATGGCGAGCCGATAAAGGTCATTTAGGGCCTTACCCGCCTCGGTCCTGAAATATTTAACGCCCATCCCTTCCTTTGAAACGACCCCACACGCAGGACTACACAGCACACAGCCTAGTGCGGAGTGGAGGTGGGTGTATATGCATTTGCTGCGGCTTTAACTGGGTAAAGCAAGCATTTAACATGCATTTGGGCAATATTTGAACCTTCCATAGCGAACCACACTCGGCTCTCTGCCTTCCAATAAAATGTCTATGCTCCTTTTATCTCCCTTCTTTTTATCCGCTCTCACAGTAGTCTTTCTTCCCATCTCCCTTTAAACCTCCCTGTCTTTCCTTTACCTCTCCCTGTCTGTGTCTTCTCTTGTTGTTTTCTTGTGCTTAGCGTACTTAGTGTGTGCTTTCTGATCATTATCGTCTGTGAATTTACGTAGGGCATCACTACATCTTTAGTAGAAAAAGTGAATACTCGGTATCTTTAGGGCTTGTTATAACTATATTCCAGATATACTACTTTGACAATAAGATGAAAGGAAGGAAACAATGGTGAAAAAATCTCAAGACGCACTGAGACAAACAAACATAAATTAGAAGGACAAAATAGAACAGTGTACCCCATAATCCATTAGGTCATGTGCTACACAGTGTCTCAATGTGGCCGGGAAAGAATTCGAGACAAGCATTCCAGAGTCTGTGTAACGTATCCAGAGAATGCTGATCACAGAAAGGCACGACATCAACACACTGGAAAAGGCTACTGTGCAGTGCGTACAAAACGGGCAATGGGCTGTACACAGGCTGTCCGTTAGATCCACGTTCACACACCAAAAAGAAGAAAGAAGAAATTCTGATGTCGCCGACGGCGCGCCTCGGCCACTGAGGACATGACCACAGCCTCAGTACTTCGATATATGCGAGAGGACGTTTGGGAAAAACGTTTCGACTTCTGCGGGGTTGCCTCTAGACAAGTGCATTCAGCGCAGGCGCGCTATACGAGTTTTTCCTAGTGAGCCACCCTTCGCCCGGTTTCTTACTTTATAGACGTTTGTCCAAGTAAATGTCAGCCATTGCGTAATCTTTTTTCTGATTCTCTGGGATTTCCTTTACCTCGGTGTCAGCTTTTTTATGGCTCTTCCCAGACAAGTACAAGAATATTCAACTTAGTTACGCGAAGTTAAATTACTACGCATCTCGTGTTTGACCCTTTCTTTTCTATGGCTGACGTCACACGTCGGCGTATAATTAAATACAAGCTGCTGACAGGCTTGCGCTCACAAGGCAGGCATTCGGGCCACCGAACGTTCTTCAAGAAATCAAAGAGTGATGCAGCAGTCTCTTAAGTGACATTCGTTCTTTATGGCCTACACATCTTGCAAACTGTGCGAGTGACGAATGAACTGCACAGAACTGAAGTTACCCTCCTCTACTATACTTCCGCGCCGAGTTAGCGCAAACTCTGTTAGGCGCAGAGGTGCAAGGGAATACTTGAAGCGTCATTGTCGTATTTACACTGGCAGCGCTAGTTTGCACTGGCCTGCAGTTGTTGCCAGAATTTGACGTATAAGTTAATAAACGAACGCAGCATGGCGTCGCGCACAAGCGCAAAGGGGCATTTTGTTTCAGCTCCTCCTCAAATTTTTCTGCGATAATGAACTGTATATGGAATGGTGAGCACGTGAGCGTGACATCGCAGAGCGAGGTGAGATGAATCGCATGCGCCATATTGCGTTTATGCTGGAATCCATTATCGCCGTTAGTCTTCTTTGTGGACGCTGCAATATGATACATGGTGTTCGGGCAGAGCGAGTGGCAGCCGATTTTGTCCGCTTAACGTGGTGTCAACACGTTCATATTGTGCTTTCTAATAGCCAATATTCACACCCAAGTGTTGCCTTTTACTGCCCTTACTGACTTGTAGTACGAGTGTCGGTACTTTAGTCAGGAATTAAAGAATGTGAGCGTAGCTTTGCCGCACTGCCACTACGCGGCGCACTGTAATATTTAGGAATTGGCACTCGACTACTGACTTAATCAGCGAATGATTAACAACCTTTCTATTGAGAACGGAGAAGCCACTGTGAAAGCAAATAAGCGACGCGGCGTGCGCTAGCTTCCAACCAACGTGTCCGTGTCTGCAATTCCGGGACACTATTGTTATCGTGACCATCATGCAGTGTGAAACGAATGCTCCTGTACCCTGCGTTACTCCACGTCGAAATTATGTTTCCATTCCGTCCCACGGAGATGACGCTTAGCATTAACGAAGTATGCATTTTTTGGACCTGCTAAAAAAGGGGGGAGAGAGAGAGAGAAGAAGAGAAAACCTTCTGAAGTCATAAATTAGTGGGACACACACAAACTCGCACATGCAAACTCGATTACGTTCAGGATAATAGATAGGTACGTGGGCAACTTGGTTGGGTGCCATGGTGATGATTCTGATTGTGATGGCACCACGCCCTTTTATGTGCCCTCTCATTGCCCTTAATGCGGATGTAGTCCTCATTTTGAAGACACCGTCATTCCTTCTTGCCACAAAGACAAGTTAACAAGAGAAATCATAGAAGCGTTTCACATTGTCAGATTTAAAAAAAAAAACATAAGTCAGTCATCTTTTGCGTTCACATCCAAAGAATTTCAATTCTTCATGCAACACCTGTGTATCCTAGCAGGACCTTCATTCTGCGTTTTTGTTTGTCTTGAATCTTGAACTTTGTTTCCAAAGATTTTGTGTCGCCCCTGTGACAATAGCTGGTTAAAATGGTACGTTTTCAATAAAAGTCCTTCGTTGAGAGTGCAGCGCATCTCCTGCCTTACTTCTGTCTAGCTCGAGTATTCGTGGTTGAGCGCTGCAAAGAATCATCCCATGATAGTCGATTACCTTCATTCAATGTTCAGGCTTTCATTAAAAGCATGCCTTAGACAACGCTTATTCAACAAATGCTAACGTAACCGAACGAACCGTTCTTCCCTACGCAATGCGTATCCTTCCAATTGACTCGATGGCCTTTCCGCAAATAACTTCAGGAGCAGCCCTGTCCACTTGACTTGCTTGGCAGAACTAAACTCGCATTTTCATTTTCTGCTCAATTTCTTTCACGACCAAGGTTTGTTTCGAAGTAATGCGAACGTGATTACCAATTCTTATTTTAACACTTAATATCTACAGAATACCAAGTGCGTAAAGTTTCGCCAACAGGACTACATGTTAGTTTTGCTTGAGTGCCTTCAATTTCCCTGACGAATGCATCGATCCGCGTTACTGCATCTTCGATAACTTATGGACACAAGCACATTTGCCGTCACTGTCCACTGCACGGTAATTTATTATTCTTTTGGAGCCCGGAACGTCTCTTAGTCATCTCATTGTCGTAGTGCTTCCGAGCAAGCAGGGAGCACCCGAATGTGCGTTCACTACCAAATTGTAACCGTGTGCCGTAAAGTCAATGTCCGGTTGCTCCTGTCCAGGTTTTGTGAGCGTAGTCATTCTCCGTCTCTTATAGCGGACCGTCTAACCGGGCTTTATTCGTTTCGAACTTGCTTTTCGCGTACCGGGTCCTAGTTCCGAACTCTCCTGTCCCGTCGACGGAGGGTAACTTTTTCTGAAGCGGGGGAGGCCGAGCCCATGTCTCGTGGTCGTAAAAGTGCGGCCTCATCGCTAGTGGCCCCACATTTCTCTCTGCGTTCGACGGGACTGGCGTTACGTCTGCGCCACTCTCGGTTAATAGGGGGTCCACCCGGACAGCGCATCTGATTGACGTGTCGGTCTGGTTTTCAATCACAGTCTGCCCTTTTACGATGGCCGGATCCCAAAACACTGCCGCCGATAGCATGTCCCTGCGTGGCGCAACTCTGACCGGACTGCTCACGCTCGACCTCCCTTCGTGTTCCAGTGCCTCGCCTGGTTGCTGCTTACGGCGAACACTGCGGACCTCCTCATCCTTTTTCAAGTTTATCAGTAAGAGAAAGTATGGAACAAAAGTGAACGGTCCTCTTTAAGGGCTATTCAAACAGAGGCCAACGAATATCCGCGTACACTTCACCAATTGTTTCACTAGCGCTCTTGTACAGCTGCTCGCGAATCATTCATTATTTCTCGTCTGATGCGGGAAATACGACCACAAACAACGTAAAACGAGCAAATATTGTGCGCCGGTTATTTAATTATTCGAGTAGTGCCAAATTTGAATACGCACGGAGCAGGCCCGACGTACATCTACCTCGTCTAAATCGAGATACGCAGTATTCAAGGGACTTTAAAACAATGTCAGCGTCCAGCAGTAACGCTACTTCGAGGCAATCTAACTGCGGTCATTTTACGGGGTACCAGGCTCGTTTGCCTTCGGCGGATCTATCGCGAGCGTGCAGTCTCCTTTATTAGCCGCGCACTCGTCGAAAGCGCGCGTGCTGAACCCCTCTGGCGTCACCACCGCGGTGCCTTCCTTAACGAGGTGGAATCCAAACGGACTGTCGCTGGCGTCCGACCGCCTGCGGCTGCTCGAAATGAGACTCGTCGCTGCGCTGCAGTGACATTGGGAAAAAGGGCTACGCACGAAATATTCATACGTAAGCCAACGCCGCACATCTCGAAATTGCTCGGCCTTAACAAGCTCATAAAAATAGGGCTGCCGCGCGCACCGGGCTCAGGGGCGCTTCAATGTGTGCGTCTGTATTCACTCTTGCGCTTAAAGGCGCTCATCACGGAATAGTCTCTTTTTTTTCTTTCCCGGCCTCGTTTCTGTTTCCGCTGTTCGCGGTCTTTTCTTGTCTGGCTTCTCTTCCGAGTCCTTCCATCACTCAAGAGCCCTCTTGAAGCGGTCGTGATGGTACAACGACGCGTGCGGAGGGCTCGCGCCCCTCCTTTTGGCTCGCTTCGTATTTGCCCCGGAGCTCCCTTCGCCCCCCTTTTTCAGCCTGGGTTCTTCGCGACAGTTATCAGTGGGAAGGATCTCGGCTGAGGAGTCCGAGGTTAATGTTCTGTGTCCGAAAGGCCCAGCGGGCGCTCCTTATTAATAACTGACTGAGAGGAGGGGTCGCGGTGCCGCGAACAGCCCACCTGTCTGTAAATGCATCACGCTCTAAATTTACCCATTAACCTTGCGTCGTTCACAATGCGTTCTTTCAGAGCCCTCCTGTACACAGCCCGCAAATCATGCACTCGTCGTGTTCCGCTTGTTGCATCCAAGTGTCACACCACAGCGCGGCCATTCTAGCGCTCAAAGGGGCGGCTTACAGTATCGTCCACGTGTTGACGTTTTTAGTGCCCAACTTTGCTCGCTGTTCCGAGCCCCGCGCGCAATCTTATTAACTCGTCCAAATGCGGCCGCCCACATGTCAGCCGTTGCGCGCGTATTCTCTTTACATGTGTTTGAGTGGCAGCGACTCAACTCGATGTGTTGAAACTATAAAGGAAGTCGGAAGAACGCGACGAAATGCCTGCAATCTTTCAAGCCATCGTGTAATACGTTGTGTGGTTCCACCTCCCGTATCGTCACTATAGCTGGGCGTAAGCTGTTGCGAGCAGTTGAAAAAGAATCGCACACGCGTGAAGAGGTATACGCAGACCAGGAGTCCGGTGTCTTATATAGTATGCAACATCCATCGATATTCTACGTCCTTGTCATGACAGCGAGCTCGATTCTCCCTCCGAGTGCTGAATAGCTACAAGTCTCTGTTAAGTCAAGCCTGACAAGGAAGGTGGACGTGTATCAGTGGGCGACCTGTCATGGTATCAAGAACACGCACGCACACACACGCACACGCACACACAAACCCCTCTCACCACTCGTAAGCATTCCTCAAAGTTATGGCCATAAAAATTGCTCACGATGGCAGTTTATTTCTCGTGCTTTAAGTATCTGCATGCGCGTGCAAAGGTGAAATATAATATATGCGATACATTTAATCGTAATCATAAATGTTACGATCTTCAAGATAGGCTTGAAATTATGTATCTAGCGTTCCTTCATGAACTTCTGCATTGACTGGTATTTCGATTGATTCTTGGCTCTGCTTAGCCAGAAGTGACCGCTGTGCCATGAAAAAGCATCAGTCATCATTAGTGGGATTGCTTTAACATTACCCCGTCATTTGCTTTAGGTAAATGAAACGTTTGAAGAGCTGTGAAAGACTCAATTGTTAAAACACTTCCGCACGGGGCCACTTTGCTCTGTCCATCTTGATTTCATTCACATTATAGGGGTTTCGCTGTGGCTTTTTCTCTCTGAAGGCGTCTCGAAAGTTTCAGGTGGCGCGGGCAGTAAGGAAACCGAAATATTCGCTATACAGGTAATAAAAAAAAAAATACGTGTTTGTCTTTTATAACTTATTTTATTGCCTCGTGGCTCCTTTCTGAAGACTCCCCGGTTCATCTAACACAAACCCCAGCAAGACGGCGGTTTACGTGAGTAGAACTGTATGTAGATGGAGCACCGGTGCAGTAAGTCGAGAAAAGGAGAAGAAGGAATAACACCTATTCAGCACCACATGCATGTAGTTCGTGTTCAGTGTGTGAGAGTTCACTGTTACGACAAGCGCCTAAGATTCGTATGGCCTTCAAGTTTTCGCATAACTTGCACTGTAATATATGAGACAAAGTTAGCCTCACCGATAGCGAATTAATCAATACCAAAATATAATACATGAAAAATGTAAGTAAATGATCAGTGAAGGCTGCGGTACACGAAAAAAGATCAGAAGCAGCCGAAGACAGACAACAAAATGAAGACTGCTATCACACGTGAGTGCTACCGCCAAGCACCACTCATGGATATAAAATTGGACACCGGGCAAATAATCACTGGTCGTAAACTCAGTTCGCGTATGTTTTCGAGATTGAGCGCTGTACCTGTATGCACACCTTGAAAGGTTGATGTCCAGGCTGTTACGTAGTATAAAGTTCTTCAATGATATAGCAAACAAATGCAAAAGCTAAATAAAAGATTTGTGGCGCAATGTAGAACACAGGAAAAACGAAGAAGATGACAGCTGACAGGGCACATGTATTCTCGTCTTCGTTGTCCCTGTCTTCCCCTTTGTGCCACAAATGTTTTATTCAGCGACAAACGATCAAGTTCAAGTTCAAAAGTCTTAAGTATCCCAAACAATAGCCTTCGCCACACTGGGCATGCATTATAGTTCAGCAGGCCTTTATTATTTACATTCGGCCGCTTTCGGTACAGATGCTACTGGAACACCGTCCTCATCGCTCGTCGGCCCACAAGGCAGTGAAAGCACTGTTTTGTTTCTTGAGGAGGACGAGCTGGTGTGAACGCCTTTGACTGAGTACCGCTGCAATACCTTACGCGTCTGCGCGTTATCTGCCCCAGCCGGCCACCTTTTTCTTTCGCTCTTCTGTCTTTCATCTTTCTATTCCCTTTTCCCAATCACCCAGTGCAGGGTAGCCAACTGGACGCCTTTCTGTTTCCTTCATTCCTTCCTCCTCCTCCTATTATTTACACGTTAACGTTAACATGTCTTATTTCGCTCCTTAACGTGACTTTCTTTCATGCTAATTGCTTTTTCATACGGGATGGCACCTGTGGCTCCTGTTGTACCTTTAATTAACTGCAATGACTGCGTTCCCACTATCGTCGATATCTAATAAAAGGTGACTTCAGCTGTCACTTCAATTCAACTTATACAAGTAACCGACTGAAGTAGCGCACTGAACTTTTTTTTTTTCCTAGCACACGTAAAGCTTTTTAAAAGCCTTCAAGTGATGTGCACCGTAACAACCCTAAAATTTCTTACGTTTCGCGCACTGGTAGACTGTATACGGCATTCTAAAGCCGCCTATAGTATGTCAGACTCGGATAAATGAACGCCACTGTTCAATGAACCGTGACATTTTTGATAGACCATTTACTCGTAACAGATAACCAGCAAGCCCAAAATTTTCCTTGGCGCAGACACGAGCTCGTTATTCTCAACTGAATCCTTACACGATGCGGCAGTTGCACGCAAAACTGAGAAGCGCTATGCACGGGGACGCCTTGTATAGCCCTACGCGTAAACCGCGTGTATATATGGTTCAGATCAGATATCAGATCACACCGCTTCCGTGCTGTTTACGACGAATCACAGCAGCTGCAGATGCCACGATTGCCATGTAGTGCACAGCGAAGGTCTAGCGGAAGGGCGCCCAATGTACCCGCGAGGAATGCCCACGCGAGCCGTCATGCGGCCAGGCCGCGGAGGAAGGGGCCGGTCTCAGCCCACCGGTGTGACAACTGCGGCGGCTTCCGTCTTCTCGCTCCCTCCGGTTGCGCTTGGCGGCGCCGCTTAGCGCCAGTCACGTGGCGTTTCGCACGCTCACAACAGGCGACGTGCGCGCATCCAACGCGGGAGGTAACAAGCGTGTCCCTCGTGATTAATGGCGGCGGAATGTCGCCGTCGCCACCGCCTCAAGGAGCCCTCTTGTTCCCAGTCCAGAGACCTCCCGTGCTGTGAATTAAATTTGCTTCCACTGGCTCGGGCCGGAAGCGTTCCAATCGGAAGATTCAGCCCCGGTCCGCGCATCCGACTCGGCTTGGCTCCCTGCCGCCTGCGCCGCGCTGCTCTCCCGGTGCCGCGACCGCTGAACGTGCGTACGCGCATAGCTTTAATGTCGTCATAGGCTTCTTGACGACCTTCCTGCGGTACTCTTCCTTATCGTACATTTCTTAGGTTACCAGATTCGATGGTGGAACAACCATTGATATAATAGTCCTACTGAGTGTTACTGTTGTGGCCTGGCTCCTCATATTCATGGTATGCCCTGACGTAAAGTTCGGCGTTACTCTCCGAGCACCTGAGTTGTGTCTCAATTTGGATAACACGTCATGCGGCAAGCATTAGCCTACGAAAGACTCGGTAGAGTTGTAACCAGCGCGTCATATACTCCGTTAACCTGTAAAGTCATAGTATTTTGTATCTGAAAAGGCCCTAAGTATGCATAACGTCGATTACTTATCGCGGAACCATCTTGTTTTTATCCAGATGCGTCTTCATGGGCATGTACTTTCTCAGCTGCTGGAAGCGCACGTGTATGCCAGTTGCCTCGGTTCATTCTGATACAAGGAGTGCATCAATGCGGGCTCCGTCATCTTACACCACCGTGTGCAAGACAATGTCGGCGGAAATTAAAGTGCTTGTGCGACCTTTTCCAGTAGATGGCGAGCGCCTGTGGCAATATGCAGCATTGGGTTGTCCGTGTTCAAGCCCCAGCGTTGTTTTCCAAAAACATACAAAAAAAAAAGCAGATCCCACGTGCAGTGGGAATAAAGGAAATGCGAAGCACGCATCAGGAACGTAAAATGGATCTGCATTGTTGTCTTGCCATATCAATGTTGGTATATATCAAGTTCACGAAATGGCCACAATAGCACCAAGACCTTTCCATGTAAATCATGCCGCTCATGACATGCATGTCATGATTTTTCTGTTATGACCTGTCATTTATGCTCGTCATGCAGTCACGTTGTGCCGTACCGATTTTAGCATACATCCCATTAACGAAACGGCCAGGAGAGCACGAAGTCGTAGGTGGCTAGATAGATAGATTATCATTATCATCAGCCTGTCTACGCCCACTGTAGGGCAATGACCTCTCCCATAGATCTCTAATTATACCTGTCCTGTGCTAACTGGGCCCAATTTATCCCCGAAAAATTCCTGATCTCCTCTGCCCACCTAACTTTCGGCCGCCGCCTGCCACGCTTGCCTTCTCTAGGAATCCACCCTGTTACCATTAATGACCAACGGTTGTCTTGTATTCGCATTACATGGCCCGCCCACGCCCATCTCTTCTTCTTAATTTCTATTAGTATGTCCCTAACACGCGTTTGTTCCCTTACCCACTCCGCTCTCTTCTTGTCGCTTAAGGTTACACCTACCATTTTCCGTGCCATAGCTCGCTGCGTCGTCCTCAATTTAAGCTGAACCCTCTTAGCCTCCAAGCTTTTGCCCCGTAGGTGAGTACCGGTAAGATGAAGCTGTTATACACTTTCCTTTTCAGATACAATCGTAAGCTACCATTCATTATCTGACAATGCTTGCCAAATGCAACTCCACCCCATTCTAATCCTCCTAATTATCTCAGCCGTATTCATCGGAGGTCATGGCCGTTACTGCACCAGGGTGGCCAATCCTTCTCTGCTAAGGGAGTACCTTACCGGCTATGGTCGCCGGGATCCTCTACTCCACTGCTAGATAGATAGATAGATAGATGCGCTCAAAGTCGCTGAAGTTCGCTAAGAAATGCTTCGCATTTAAAGCTTAACGCTGTGATACGCGTGCTCTACTATGACTTCACAGCCGCGTTGCGTTTCCCGCATAAGTGTTGCCTTTAACGTGGTAGTTATTAAGCGATACGGGCCAAAAATAATTTCGCCAAACTGCACGCGAAATAGCTTTAACGTGCCACAGTTGTGTTTCGCTCGAGTTCACTTATTCATTGGCTTAACTTGAAAAGTGTAGCTGTACAGTCCATGTAACACGTACTACCGGTAACCAGTGACTAGTTAGAGCGACGGAATGAGTACCAAGAGACGAAGAGAGCTACCACTGGCTGTAGAATGTTAGGTTGCGCGATTAAATACGGAAATATGCGAACATAAAAGGAAATCGGCTGTCGCAAGGCTAAGTCTGTTAGAGGTGATTGGGAGAAATCTTAGTCCTGCACATAAAATTAGGCTAACAATAATCATACACGATCAGAGCATCTTTTCGTAACTTAGCGACACCATTACGTGGCAGCGCCGGCAATTCATTCACGCCGTAGCATGTTGCAGCTACATAGACGCGACACCGGCTGCCGCCATCGCACGCGTGTCAAGTAAGGAAGCCAGACTCCCAAAGACACGAGAGTCACGCGCTGATGACCGACATCAATGAATGCGAGAGTGACAAGCGGCCATCAATTACTCTTTTCCACTTAATTTAAACGTGTCATCAAGCGTAGCGTACACGATACGATTAGTCAATTTAGGGGTTAATGCAGAAAAATAAAAAAAAATGAGAGGTAGAGTTTAGAAAGAGAACAGAGATTGAATCTGGTCCAAGGGGCCTGGGAAAAAAAAAAGAGAAATAACGCAGCAACGTTACGACACATTTATACGTACACAGCGCCAGCATACGCCCTCCATATTATGTCAGTCTATTAACACAACCCTGATCGCTAGATGTAGCATGAAATCAGCTTTTTCCGATGGACAAAATGAGAAAGTAGCACATTGGGCGAGTTGGTGATATGAAGTCGGCATGGTGCACGGCGCGGAAAAAACAAGGACAGAGACAAGAGGGCACAACATGGGCGCCCACCTCAACTGAGCCTTATTGGCGAAACCGACAGAAATATGTGCAAGAGAAATTGTCAGCTCATGAACAGAAGAATCTGGTTCACATCATGTGCCCCATCGCATATCAGTGAAATAATCGGTTTCCTTTTTGGTGAGGGGAATTGATGGCTTGCTGATACAGAGGTCACCTGCAGGGATTGTGGCTGTAAGCCGGATTTCAAAAAGACCACTATTGTAACAAAGCATCGCGCGCAACTCACCCGAGAAATTATAGGATCTGATAAGATGAAGCAGCTAGGTGACCTCTGCGTCAGCATGCCATCGATTGCCCTCACCAAAAAGGAAACGGATTATCTGACTGAGATGCGGTAGGACACATGATGTGAACCAGGTTCTTCTGTTCATGAGCTGGCAATTTTTCTTGCACACATAAGCTCAGTCGAGGTCATCGTCTGTGTTGTGTCATCTTGTCTCTGTCCTTGTTCTTTTCGGCGCTGCGCACCATGACAAATTGAGAATAATTTCTGATAAGTACATACTGGCGTTCAAGGGATAATCGTTCTTCAGCACTTACTCTTTCTCCAAAAAATTCGGTCGGTCGCATGACTTAGGTCAGTTTCTGACGTGAAGGACTACATAACATTGAAACTTATTCATGAAAATCGTCACTTTTACTTTTTTTTCCCATGGTAACAGATTTGCGGGACGATTTAGTCACCACGTCACACTACGACCTACTACACTCCATCCCCTTTAATATTTTATTTAACGACGTGTACCTTTCCTTCCTTCTATAAAAGGACATGACGGCGCTATTATCCCATGCACTTGGCACTGTTTATGTCATCGTTATTATGATTATTTTGCATGCAGTCGGCATCCATTCCTCACCTTTAGAATCGTTTTGATGATTTAAAAATTCTGTCTGCAAAACATAAAAAAACACCCCAACATGACTAATGTTATGTTATCATATACCAATAACCAAAATTATATTACTCTATGCTGTCACAAGCCGCGCTTGCTCTTAGAGGCACGAGTTCTTTCAAGCATACGTTCGCGCTGATAATTCCTTCGCCGAGTCAGAATACTTAGGAAACCAGAATACAGTGTGCATGCATAATTTGCCACCCCCCCCCGCCCCCCCCCCCCCAAAAAAAAACAATGATTCTATCTTCGTTTCTGTTGTTTGAGGGTTTACGCATGTTCTCGGACGAGATACTCGACGAAAAATTTGTCTTTGCTGTGCTTCACAATCACTCTTGTAACCGATCATTTCATGCCTGGGGGCACTCCGATTTACGTGAATATTTCATATTTCCAGTCGTAGTCCTCGGAGTTTCGTTTCCTGTTGCTGCTGCTGCACTTTTCCTTTTTTTACTTTATTTTGCATGTCGCGCTTTGTCTGTTGTGTTCTTTTCACCACTGTATGGCTAGGCCCGTGAAATAAACCTAATAACACTGGCAGCTGTGTTAGTGTTTCTGTATAACTATCTCGAGTTTGGTTTTCTTTTTTTCTTTTTTCTTTAAGTCACCATTACATATGCGTTCGCGGGTATTCACACTTTGCAGGTCAAACCAAATCTCTTGAGCGTTCAGTGAGAATCTATGAAGAGAACCGCAAAGCCTCGCTCCAGTTACGGAAAGATAGCTCGAATAACTATATTGTGGCACCATTATCAACATCGGAATGACTCTTCATAAGTATACGCACGAATATATTGATGAAAGCCCTTTTAAATAGAAGTTACTACAATAACATGTCCTCAAATACGAGTAGAAACATTGATTTTCGCTGCAGCAGTGTGCTTCGCGATACATGCGCAAGGCCACAGAGCAACTCACAGCACCGCTTCGTACACCACACGTTTTCGAAAACAAACATGTTACAAGATTGATTGATTACTGAGGTTTAATGTCCCAAAACCACGATCCGATTATGAGAGATGCCGTAGTGGAGGGCTCCGGAAATTTCGATCACCTGCGGTTCTTTAACGTGCACTGACATCGCACAGTACACGGGCCTGAACATTTCGCCTCCATCAAAATGTTACAAGCTAGCGCAATAGTGACAACTAAGAAGGCATATGTTACTATTTAACAGTGATATGTGTACATTGAGGGCGGTCCTATATATTAAAATTCCTGTCTTCTAGCCTTCGTTATCTGAAGGGGCAGTCGGGTCTAGTCATACTGTTGTAATGCAGATTTTCTCCCATTATCCTTCGCCATTCATGCACATTCTCGCATTCGGCTATTTACCCATAGCATAGAAAAAAAAAATCAATGGAAACTTAATATATCGAAACACCCTTTTTTCGCAGACCAGGAAACGACGAAAATATGAGGAGTGCTTGGGGCATGTGGATTAGCAATTTTAACAGCGGAGGCCGTTGAATCTTTTGATTAGGCCGTGGAACGCGGACAGGAAACGTTAGTACCATTATCTGCCTTTAACTTACATGGCACCTAGCGCCGCCTAGCCACGCGTTGGAGGAAGAAAAGTAGGACGACAGGAGAAGTGGAGAGGAGAAAAACAAATTAAACAGAACGACACTTCTTGGGGAGGAGGGATTCGAACTCGCGTACTCTGCATTCGAAAGTGAGGGTCGTAACGACTCGGCTGCCCAGCAGGCTAGCAGAACGAGCATTTATGGGAACAATATGATTGCGTTGCTATAGGCGAGAGAACGAGAAAAAGGTAGAGAGAGAGAGAGAGAGAGAGAGAGAGAGATGTAAAGAAAGCCTAGCAGGCCCGTATAGTATATAGTAAGCAGGTGGGAAAGGGATGGAAAGGTGAGGAAGAGGGGAGACATTGAAGCATAGCACAGGCTCTTATAGTATAGTATACGTATAAAGGGAGCGGGAAATGACAGTGAGGTTGATGAGGAGGGGAACGCCACCAGCTCCGCTGTTTCCTCAGTCTTCGCACCACTATAGTGCGTAGCTTCCCCAAGTTGTTTTTTTTTTGTATATATTTAGCGCGTGTTTATTCGTTAAAGGTAGAATATACAGTGTCGCTCAAAGGCGACAAGATCCCATAGATGTACTGCATTAAAAATTTCCTGTGCGAAAACAATTACATTATATTTCGTTAAGTTACTGACTAATTATTCGCTTTAGAGGATACGTCGCAATGAAAACGGGATATCAGCTCGAAAAAGCCAGTCTACAGAAACCACGAGTGTTGGAACAGTTTGTTGCTGTGTACGTGGGCATTTTTCTACGCTGCGCTTTTCCACATTGCAGGCAAAGCAGCTAACGGACGCTTCGTGTGTAAGCAAATACAGACGCAGTACCCCTCTATAAGCAGGTTACTGCGGCGCACTTTCGTGAAGGTCTCTTTCCAGACGGCATTGTACTTCATTTAGCAATATTTACATCCACAGACGTTAGCAATCGCTTTCATCCTCGTGACAAGCTGCGTCAACATCTACTACTGCGAATCGCCATATTTTTCCATGTTACTATAAACCTTCTGAACGGTGTAGGGAGAAAACACAAACATTGCCTGAAGCAAATTCGGTAGTGCAAAAAAAAAAAAAAAAAAGCACGGACGAAGAAAAGAAGGAACACACTGCAGGACAGGCGCAAACTTCCAACTATATTTTGGTATGCCAAAGCGGGTCTATATGAATGACACCCTTTGCACACGTTCCACCAGGAACGATACATAATCGAAGGTTTTCCATGATATCACTATCAAAACCAACTACATGAGAGCCTGCCGATTAAATCTGAAGCACGCGCAGAAAAACCTTGTCAGTTCCTGGTGGTGCGTGTGCAAAGGGTGTGCATTCATATAGACCCGCTTTGGCATTCCGAAATATAGTTGGAAGTTTGCGCCTGTCCTGCAGTGTGTTCCTTCTTTTCTTCGCCCGTGCTTTTTTTTTTTTTTGCACTACCGAGTTTGTGTCAAGAATGTACCAACTAGCCCCAACAAGAATGTTATTGCCTGAAGTGCTGTTTTACTTGAGCTTCGCTGCGCATAGACTCCAACATGTGCTCTGAATCTGCGTATTTTTTCCAACTGCCATTCCTTTGTACCTGTGGCGACTTAGTGACCAACCAGGGCGCATGCATTTTCGGCATCGAGTTACAAGGCCCAGTATAACACGACGTAAGGCTATGTGTACAAAGCTTTATAAACTATCGTGCGGCAAGACACTATATATACTTCGCCTAGCACTGACAACTGAGACGGTGCAAAATAAACCGATGCATTCTTCATTCTTTCAGAAATCCACAACCTCCACCGTATTGTAAGCAGGCAGCGCAGAAGTTAGCATGATCGAAGAGGCAGATAAATGCACGCGCGCGTGCATTGGCCGTCCAGCCGGCGCGATTGTTTTTCAGGAGTGCACGAGCGCAAACAGGCGGCGGTTGTTCTTGGCCTGTGTTTGCTCTCTCTCGTACACGCGATCGCACGGGCAATAGGGTGCGGTATTTGCAGCCCTGTTCGCGGATCATGTAGCCGCTGCCTCGTGCGAGTGCCTGCAACGACGAGCAGCAGATGCCGATGGGCATGTTTTGTATAGGCCGCAATGAATTTATCGCCTCGTATCGCTCCGCCAGAAAGCGTCAGAAACGGGTGCCCTGTTAGTCGCGACTGAGATCAAAAGCCCAGTAGGTCGCAGAAAACCGGAAGCCGACTATTTTAGAAACCTCGTCTAGACGCATAAATAAGTCGTCGTTGGCTTTTCTCTCGATTTTTTGCTTTTCATTTTTTTTTTTTTTTTTCAGCGCCGTCCGGTGGTGCTGCAACGCGAGCGCCGCTTCTCGGGAATCGCAAGTGACGTGATGGGTGCTCACTCAGACCGACGGCCGCTGGCCGCGCCTTGTGCTCGCGGGAGAGCTTTGCAACTTTCGACCGAACTCTGCTACAGAGTGTCTCAAGCGCACGCCAAACGTCGCCTCGGCTTAGCTTTCGGATGGGGCCTGTTTGTTGACAGAAACGGGCGACAACGAGGCAGAAATGGGCGTCGCATGGTTGCCTCCTCCCCCCCCCCCCCTTTTCCCCCTCTTACTACGCGCACACACATGCACCCCCATCTTCACTTGGTGCATTGTACTGGCGCCCCCTAACCAAACCGAAGCCAAACAGCGTGGGAGCTGGGGCAGAACGCGGGGCCTGATTTAGACCACTTCGACGCCATGCCCGACGCTCGGCCGTAGCCAGAAGCGAAAACACAGATGTGGACAGGCCGCAAGCTGGGCTTCGCGGGGAGCCGCGCCGCTACCGCGAAAGTTAGCCAACATCCGATAGCTAGTCACGACCCGCGTCCGGGCGCAGCGACACTGAAGCTTGCGCTCCGAGACTGAGTTGACAGGCCTGGTCAATGACACGGGCAGTACTCGATCTGCTTTCTTTTTTTTTTTTTTTCCTGCTCCCTTCACCACGCGACGTCTAACACTGCTCATCCTCCCTTTTCTGTAACGTTCCAGCAGTATACGCTATAGAGGCTGAATGAAAAGTTTGGCGAAGTAACTTACGCTCTCTCTCTCTCTCTCTCTCGGTTTTACTCATGGAGGAAAAGAAGTGGGAGGCGTAGTCACGCTATCCCGCTAGCCTCGGCAAGCAAACCTCTTCTGAGGCCTCATGCGCCGGTGCCTCTTGAGTAGGATTAGGTCCACATAGTTGCCGGACCACTCGAGGTTGTTTGGTGCACGGTTACCTTTAGTTGCGCTTCGCCATACATGAAAATGCCGCATGCCTATCATGTGACCCCCAGGGCCGATTTCCCAGAATTCTCCCCCTTTTGTGATGGCGAGTTTCACAGCGCGCGCTGTGAAACTCGCCATCATGAAAACAAACCAACTACAGCTCAACCTTCTACACTTGTCCCCCTTAATTTCTTTTATCACTAGGGTTCCATATTTTCACGTGATGATTTTTTTCTTCCTCCATGGTTTTACTCACCCATTCTCCTCCAAACGTGCGAGGTAACGAACGGTACAGCGCCAAGTTAACTTTCCTACATTTCCTTCATTCGCCCGCTTTTTTCTATCTCTTTCTCTCTTATAAAAGAAAAGAAAATTGAGTTTTAGGTGCCAAAACTATACAGTATGACTGAAGCACCCAGCAGTGGGTGAATCTGGATTAATACATACTACCTGTTGTTCTTTATAGCGTGCTTTCCATTTCTTATTCATCTAAATGCGGTTGCGCGACGTCAAACCTGGGTCCAATTTACCAGCGAAATTTCTTAGAAACTTTAAGCCACCATGGTTACTATCTCCGGGATGTAGTGCTCAACATAGCAGCGCATACAATTAACGTAGTCTCACTTGAACATTGAATTAAGGGACTTGGTCTGTCAGCAGTACTTTAATGCAACGCTGGAAAGTATAAACTGAATGAGGAAAGTCTCGTGAGGTGCGGTAGCCGACTGACAGAATGTTCTGGACGCATCGCCACGACTGATTTATTACTGAATGCCTGTCGAACGCTTACATTGGTAATATCCCGCACTAATTAGTGCCACTTGGCGTTTCCTTGCACGAAGACGTTTTGCAAATGGTGTCTTATCCCATCACCGATAACGATGGGGGCTAATGTTTGAGGAGAACCAGGCTGCAGGATAGCACGCGGCACGAAAGAGGGCCATTGTGTCTAGTTAAGCCAGAACACCTGCCAGTGTGATCGGCCGCATTATGCATAATACGTCGGCGTGCGTTCTCCCTGTGGCACGGTTAACGGCTCGACGACGTCATCTTGCCTTACGAGAAGCGCCGTCGTTACCGCCACTGACGGAGCTTCCTCAAGGTTCGCGTTGGCACCTTTTTAGCAAAAAAAAAAAAAAATTGAAGCGCGTGGCAAATGCCCGAAAACAGAACACTATCGTGTTCCAGGCTGTAAGATAAACGATAAGAAAGCAGCGCTGTAACGGCTGGCGCTTTGCTTCTATTGTGGCCACCCGAGCGTGCGCCATTACGCGGGCCCGAGCCAAACATAGTGGGGCAGCGGCGCGCGACCCAATCACAACGGCCGCATTTGCAAGCGATCCCACGATGAGGTGCAGCCGTTAGCCCCGCCATTGAGCCGGTACTTAATGGGAACACAATTAGTGTGGTTTCCAATTCATTAGGGGTCGGGAGAGTGCATCTCTCGCGTTGCCCCAGAGCACCCGAGCGCTCGTGCGAGGGCTGCTACGCTCCCTTTCTCTTTCTACAAGGCTGTCCTCGCGGTGACGGGCCGTTACCGAGACCCGCGGTCTCTGTACACACATACATACATACACAGCCTGCTTCACTTCATTTCGCGATTATGTGGCGTCCTCGCTGTGGGTGCCCTCCGAGCTCGGAGGTGCTGCCGCGGTTTCGCGCATCAGAAGCAGCAGAAGCAGCAGCAGCAACAGCGAAAGCTCGCGCGGCTGGCTGGCCGATGGGGCCGCGATCTTGTTTTTCTTGCCGGCTCGCTAATTAGGGGCGCGCTGCTGCGGGGAGAGTCCGCCCGCCGGCGAGCTCCCCATTGTCTGCACTTCTCACGTCGCTCGCTCCGCTCGCCGCCTCCAGTGGCCGACACCACAGCGCTCGGTGGTCCGCTGGCACCTCTCCGCGCTGCCCGGCACGCGGAATCTTTCAACCTCAAAGGAACACTCGCGCTTACCTTTCACCCGGAACCTTTGGAGCTTGCCTTTCTTTTCTCTCTTGTTTCTTTCTCACTAGACCTTTATTGTCGTATTTCCCCCGCTTTTTCTTTGCAAACAGTGGGCATTCTGTCAAAGGGTCATTGTGAGAAGGCACCTTTTCGTGAAAGGGTACCGGAAAGTTTTTCATGTTTCATCTCTCTCTGTCTCTCCCAATCTTTTTTTTTTCCTTGGCCTTTGTGCGGAGGCCATTTCTTGAGCTGCTGCTCCGGCGTTTCCACTATCCTTCCTATTACTAATACGGCGCGCTCATGATGTCATCTCATTAGTGAGACTGGAAAAGCACCGCGGTCTAAGAAGTTCGAGCTCCATTGTGAAGGGCCGTGCAGTTCCCGACGCCAATGAGGTATGGGCAGCTTCAGTGTGTGTGTGCTTTCAGCGCGACCCTTTTTCTATTAACTAATGTTGCTGTATTTTTATGCGCGTGTTTCACATCTGGTCAAAAAGATTGCCCACAACGAGTGCCTTCGTTTCTCCTCCTAGGCATGAAATCTGCAATTCACTCGAAATATCTCTTCAATATAGGACCTTTGGGTTGGTTGTTGTTAAGTAGATGTAGGATGCAATTAACGCAAATTCACAGCAACAATTAGGTCCACATACTTGTTTTAGTAACGACGGCGCACGCACTGAAAGGCTCCCGCAGGTATAATAATAATAATAAAAAAGAACTCAAGCCAATTCAGCGTCGTGAGTACTGTCGGAACAGTGAAGCTGCTCCGACAGCACTAAGTCTCCTCGAGTTGGCTGCAGTTTCGGTGAGTAGTTCACAGAAATGTCATGCAGGTATCAGCAGATGTTAGTGCTGCAAGCGCAGCGTGACACTAACCCTCTTTATGGTGCGGCCAATCCAAGTGCACAAGTGCAGTACTAACTTCATAGTCGTGCCGCGGCACCTCGCGACCTCGTGCTCGAATAACTGACAACTGAGCGAGTGTCAGCGTGCAGAGAACTCGTGCACGAAAAAGGCTTGTGCGAAGTCAAATCTAGTGCGACAGTGGAGGTGGCGCGCGCTGCACTTGGCAAATCAAATGCCAGAGCGCAGCACTCTTGAACTATAGTTCCGGCACTATAGTGCCGAAAGGCAGCCAGATCGAAAGTGCAGCCGCAATCGAAGGAGTCCTTATCGCTAGTTGTGACGTAACTGACAAGGGTATCACGTTATTGGTATCATGACCTATCAGTCACGCTGGCTACGTCCTTTTTACGTCCTTTTAGGGGCGAAGCTCCTCTTAGTCTAACCTTGTCACGCGTCAGGCGTCAGTCGTCAGGCATAACCCGCGTGCCTCCCGGCACGCGCTCGCCCTCGGCGTTCGCCTCGGCGCGTGCCTCCCGGCGCGTGCCTCTCTCTCTCTCCCGGCGCGTGCCTCTGCTGTCTTGTGTGAGAGAGAGAGAGAGAGCGAAAGGCACGCGTTGGCTATGTAAACGCTCTTTATTAGAGGAACGCTGTACCAGCTCGCAAATAAGGAGAACGCGCCCTCACCCGCGAGAGACAACGTTGGCGCAGGCAGCGTCTCCTAGCGTTGATTGAGAAATACCGACTGCTCGCGTTGGAGAAGCGTTCACCGGAAACACACACACACATATATATATATATATATATATATATATATATATATATATATATATATATATATATATATATATATATATATATATATATATATATATATATATATATATATGCACTGGATCTTCCCTTGCAATGAAGTGCCGGTGGGAGATTTCACTTGTGCGTAGTTGAACCATAAGGATTCGTAGCGTGCGCGTTAACTAAATTAATCCGGGACTCGGCACGATCTACGATGAACATCCCGAGCTTCGCCCACTCATCATCATTCACTCCGTGGATATGCTGTAATTTTTAGGGGCGAAGCTCCTTAAAGCGGCACCCGTTCGTCCCTCGTAGTCGTAGTCGTATCGTAGTGCGTAACCAGTCTTACGCTTTGACCTCCAAGGTGGTGCCGGTGGGAGATTTCTCCTGTGCGTTGTTGAACAATAAAAAAAATTCGCAGCGTGCGCGTTAACTAAAAGCCGTATTCTTCTGTCTCTCATTCCCCATTAGCAGCCATTGGCATGTTCCAGTAGGAAACGTTAGTAGAAGTAGAAGTGTTAAAAGCCGACTTCTGCTGTCTCTCATTCCTAGTAGCAGCCATTGTTTACCTCCAAGGTAGTGCCTGGTGAGATTTCTCCTGTGCGTGATTAAACAATAAAAATTTTGTTCAAAACGCCGTTGATTGATGAAATAAACCAATGAAAGACGCCAGATGTTTTCTAAAAGCAAAACGAAAAGACGCCAGATGTTTCTAAAGCAAAACGAAAAGACGCCAGCTGCTTAACGAAAGACGCCAGATGTTTCTAAAGCAAAACGAAAAGACGCCAGCTGCTTAACGAAAGACGCCAGGTAAAGCAATGGTTTTCATCTGCAACCAGTGCAAGAACCACTTAGCTTACATTTCACCGACCACAAAGCGGTCATAATGAAAGGACAACGGAAACCAGCAATAAAAGTTTGATAAAACATTTAATCAATCGTTTCACGTCATTTTTATCGGGCGAACTAACGGAAGAAATTTCACGGTTTAACCGATGATTACTTCCAAGAGCTTCGCCCAATCTCATCATCATTCACCTCGGGGATCTGCCGTCAATTTTTTTTCATATGGCGGTATCTCAATACTAAACCTTTCGCCATTGTCTACTGACCGTACCTGATTCTTCACCACACACTTCTTTCTTTTTCTTTCTTTTTTTCTTTCTTTGCATTTCGCGCTGTTGAAATGCAGCCGCGACTGTGGGGATCGAACCCACAATTTCGAGCTAAACCTTTTCTACAATCTATAGCACAATCGCATCGTCAGTGTCATGTAGAAGAGGGTCAAGAACAACAGCCGGTCTGCTTCTCCCACCTGCACGACACCAGACGGCGATGGATCGACTTAGAGTAGCTCCGATTTAGAGCATCTCCTTAAGAATGAGATGACCGGAAGCGTAACGTTAGCTTATCATTACGGCTGCCGACAGATTCCGCTTTCGAAGTTTATAGAGTTGGAGAAAAATGGCAAAACTTAAAGTTTTTGCCAACTCCTAACAGATGATGCAGTGTTATCGTCCAAAGAAAAATGGTCTCTTTTTTGTACTGTTAAACAAAATATATACTTATCTTGCATTGGTTCCAAAACATGCGGTCGCGCTGACAATCTCGGGAAGTTTCGCGTATAGAAACTTCTGGTCTTTATGAAAATAAAGAACAGAAACAAAAAAAGCAGAGAAACGTACAATGTACAACCCATGCTAATACGAAGCCCTTCACTTTAAGCCACTGCGGCACCCCAACGTTCTACGCAGCGCCCTTCAAGTTTCAGCGGTAAGGTCAAATGTAGGAGTATACGAAACGAGGCAGCCCATTGTGCCTTCCAGCCACTGCATTGTATTCCGTGACCTCCTGCTGCGCCCAAACAAGCAATTAATTTAGTCAAGGTGTGCGCCCTGGAAGGCATCCAAAGTGCCGCTTTTAGTCTGCACACTTAGCGGCGTATCTGGACTTGATCCCACGCGCTGGAACCTCCCGTGAACAGCTCTCTCACTCTCTCCCTCGGCCGTAGCTTCTATTGATTGAGGCCGTTGCCATAAAATAAAGCACACGGGCAGCATAAACGACCATATCTTTCGGCTTTTCTTAAGATATATTTTCTTCGTGCGGCAGAGCTACGACTACTATAAAGGGTGCTTCCTCGGGCCGCATCGTCCAAACCTAGCGCTTAAAATTATGGCTTATTTATGGACACTTTTCTGCAATATATAACAGCCACTAGGATTGATCGCATTCGGCGTGCTGCATGCGGTCTTTATCCTTGCACTGAACTTGTTTCATACGGAGGCAGATGGAAGTATGGTGGCCACATTTAAATACTTAAACAGTTTCACCCGCTTCGGGTTCTTAGCTAACCGACTGCCGTGGGAACGTTCGGGAAAGCGTCCATGTTGTCTTATTTTTCAAACGTGTATTCAAGCTTTCTAGAATACGTTAAAGCGCTTTTTTTAATTAATCGAAGAATCAGTTGGCGCATAGCTCAAAAAAGGTTTAAAAGAAAAGAAAAAGGAGGCATGTTTTTATGTTATTTCCAGATGACTGCAACACCGGCTTGGTTAATACTGTAACCAACGCGATAGTTCAAACGTAAGTGAAATATCACTGTCAGAATTGAAATAATAACGTAACGCGAAGTGAAACAAAAATTAACTTATGCCTGGCATTCTAACTGCAGCAGCAGCGACGACGAGGTTTTGAGAAATATGTGCTCACGCGCCAAAGGTGACGATGCAAAGCCTCGTATTGCCTTGCTTATTTGCATACTCTTTCGAGTTGAATTTAAAATCCTGGTCGAAAGTTCGCCGCCGAGGAACTTATGCAAAGAGATAAAAACGCTAATAAAAAATAAAATCACATAGCGAATATAAGCCGTCAAGAGCGTGAAAAAAAAAAAAAAAGAAGGAACGAAGTGATGTCGACGATTGCGACGTGCAAGCCGCCGTATCTCTTTTCCTTTTTTTTTTTTATGTATCCTCTTCCTCACGAGGTCTGCGCCTGGGCCAACAAGAGCATCTGTGAAGAGCGGGACCATTTATTGAAAGCCACGTCATGTCATCACCCTTTCGATTTTGCTCCCTTCGAACTTGTTGAGCCTGCCGGGGGGCGCTGATCCGTTTTTACTGCGGCTTTACGGGGGCGGAGGTCTTTCCTCCCGCCGCCTTGTCCGAGATTTCAACCGCTGCGCGCCACTGCTTCGCTTCAATCCGTCCCTCTTCCCTTCTTTTTTCCCTCCTTCGTTGTGGTTTTTCGTTCTTTTTTTTTTTTCTTTCTTTCTGCCTTTCTGGCTCGGCTTCCAGGCTCAAGCCAAGAAAGGAGGTTCCGTTTTACCTTATTATTACATCACGCATTCAGCTCGCACGTGGAGGTGGTCGGATTAAAATGTAAATTTCCAGGCGGTGCCCCCCCCCCCCCCCCTCTTCCTTTGGCGCGAGACTTTCGGGTCAACGACAACAAGCGCATATAAGAAGAGCGCGCGTGCGCGGCGAGACGCTTGTTGCGCGCAAGCGTAATCGAAGCGACAGAAAAGTATGAAAGGAAAAGGGCGCGAGGGGACATCGAGATGAGTGTGCGTGTGTTGTGGGAAAGCTGCTTCCCCCAAAGAAACACGGATTGCGAAAGGGTGAAAAATGAAAGCCCGGGAGTATAACGATATTGCTCTGGTTAGAGTTCGCGTATTTTTCTCTTGCGTAGTTTCTTTGACGAAACTCTCCAGTTGTTTGATTTCTTTTTTTTTTTCTTGCCGCTTGGAAAGGGCGTGATCTCTCCGTGTTTTTCTCATGTATGCATCAATACTCGCGCATTTTCGCGAAATGCCACCTTTGCCGCATACTCTCCTGGCTTTTCTTTCCTTTTTTTTTTTTTTTTCGTCACACAACTTTACAAGACGCTCGCAATTTCGCGACAGCAAAGCTTCCCGCCTTCGTCGTCTCGTCCTATACTTGGCATGAAAGGGAATACTGTGCGGCGAAAGGTTTGAAAGAGCAAAATTGGATTTCAGCGAATAATCTGGCTGTGGGCCCGCGTTCGGTGCGAACGGATCTTTCTCGTGGTTTGATGCGCGTGCGTGCATCGATAACAATCATTTAAATTGAACGTCGCTGTACCCGCCGCCGTGGTTTAGAGGCTGCAACTTTCCTCCGCTCAGCACGAGGTCACAGGTTCGACCCATGGCCGCTGCTGCCGTTTTTAAGTGAGACTGAACTTTGAAGGCGCTTCTGTTTTCGGATACAGAAGCACGTTAAAGAAGCGCAGGTATATAGTATAAACTAATCTAATGTGCGCACGACTGCATGCGTCAGAGTCATATCGTGGTTTCATCCCGTCATAATCTGCTATTTGGGCTTTTCAAACACTCTTTCGTGTCACTTGGTGCTTTCAAAGAAGCGGTTACGTTTGTGCAAAGTATGAAAAAAAAAAGTATCTCGTTGAATCGAGTCAACCTACGCTCTCCCGTTATTGGAAGGAGAGTGTGATCGGTCTGGTAGCACAATTCTAAACAAATTCATGACGATTATTACAGTGCATTGTACGACCACTGCGCTTAGTTCGGAAAACGCACATCAAAAGAAAAGTGCAGTGTTGCCAACATCACCCAGCACTGTCAATGTGCTCACGCGCATAGGTTTTCGTGATTACAACCAATACAATATGTTTTTTTTTTTAGTTTTCAATAAATCATGGTTGTTATAAAAATACGTATGGATCTTTTCATTATCATTACACTGGCGTTGAAAGCGAACGAGCGTGTGGCAGCGCCTAATGGGACCCTTGCGGCTTCTGTCCTAAGTTCGTAAAACTGCCTTGTGACATCACTATAACTCCATCGCTGGCGAGAGCTCTTTAGTGATGCTTTACGTTTGTGGAGTTCGAAGGAGCCCTCTTTTGTCCGTGTGAGAGCGGTATTAGATGAGGAACCTCTAACAGAAGATAAGGTCATAGTATCTTGACCTCTAGTGCTTGACGATGTGCAAGGACACAAAACATTGCCTCTTGAGATACACATAACGATAAACGATTAATTACGCTCATGTCCATGAACGCTGCAACATTTTTCCTTTTCTCCTCATGCTTCAGTAGGCTTAGCTCTTGTTCCTTTCCCAGTGCATGGCCGCCAACACGGGGTAACCTGGTTAATCTGCCGACCTTTCCCTGATCGTGTCCGCTTGTCTCGTGATCCTCAGGGTCACTGGCAAAATCAGTATTCTGGTAGGTGAGGAAAGGAAAACACTTGCTGAGACGCTACGTCATCTTGACGATCGGCCACTTTCCGTACAGATGCTACTCGAACACCGCCCTCATCGCTCGTCGGCTCACAAGGCACTAAAAGCACATTTGCGCTTTTTGAAGACGACTGGTTTGTGCGAACGCCTTTGACAGTTGGACTTGTCCTACAACGCCTTTTTTATTATTCCCCTTCTTTCTCTCTCCCATCTTTCTATTCCCCCTTCCCATTCCCTCTGTGTAGGGTAGCCAACCGGACGCCTTTCTGGTTAACCTCCCTGCCTTTCTGTTTTCCCCTTCCTTCCTTCCTGGTAGGTGCAATCACTGATGGCTGGAGACTACGCCACGTCAACCCTACCAGCCGAGCCTCTCTCTGCCCGTCAGGGAGTTCCCGACCGTACACAACTTCACAACGTTGCCCCAGGCCCACTGCAGCCCTTGCCTGGTAGACTTTTTCCAGTTACCGAGTGTCAGTCAATACGTGCCTGAAAGAAACTTATCTGGGACCGGGGCTGCTCAAGCTGCAGTGAACAAAGATTCAAAACGAAGCTCCCATCAACGCCTTCCAGGATGTATCCAGTGCATGGTAGATTCGCTG
This sequence comes from Hyalomma asiaticum, assembly GCA_013339685.2. Classification (NCBI taxonomy): domain Eukaryota; kingdom Metazoa; phylum Arthropoda; class Arachnida; order Ixodida; family Ixodidae; genus Hyalomma; species Hyalomma asiaticum. The sequence goes on from CM023481.1 coordinate 265,989,840, forward strand.
GCAAAAATGTAGTGATGCCAAAGGAGACAACTTTGGAAAACACTAAGCGTTTGTCGCGATACCTTAAGTAACGTAATGGATATAACTGCATCGCTCTGCAGACGTATCCTCTATTACGTACATAATGGTTCAGTTGAACATGCACAAATAAATCCCTACACTGCCGATGAACTACACCGATTGAATTACAGCGTACCGCAGTGAAGCCCTGGGTCCATAACATACAGACTGTCATGTGATCTTCATCAGGACCGCTCGAAAAGTTTGGGAATACATCAACGTTCGTATATCGTACCTGGACACTCTTGGACAACGCAAGAGGCGTTGTGTCTTTTTTGAGTATGATATGATATATAGTAACGTTCCCGGTACGATTGTGTCTCAATACGTTCATGTCAATATTTATACCATCCTTTTTTTCTTCCTTGATATCTCTTTACACCCTATGTTCTTTTCATATTTCCCCACTGTGCCAAACCTGGTTCACACAACTCATCTATGTTGCATTCCGTTGCAGGTGGCGCGCGCTCCACTTGGCAAATCGAGGGCCAATGTGCAGCGTTCTTGAACTATAGGAGGTCTTGTCGCTAGTTGTGATGTAACTGGCAAGGGTGTCAAGGGTGTGAACCCCCATTCCATTCGTTTAGTCACTCTTCCGGCGTACAAAAACAAGCACCGTTGGGCTACGTTTGCGATAAATAAAGGCAAGTGCTTGTAGCAGTTGCCTCTATCAATGGCTTGTGTCAACGTCAAGTGATCCTGTGTATCGCTCCGCCCTGTTACGCCTTTTATCGCTTTTAAAACTGACCACCGGCAACGAGATATGTTTTCGCCTGTCACAGAGCTGCGCATCACACTAAATATGCCTCGAACAACGCGTTCACCGCCGCGACGGCGCGATGCACACCGCCTGCGTCCCGTGGTAGGCGCGCAACGCGAGCCCCAAACATGCAGCGGGCCGAGCATCCGAGAAAGAGGCGCTCGCTCCCTGCAACAGAACCGTATGTCTTTGCTAACACGATCCTCCCCACAATTTTCTTATCGGCACACGGCTTACTCTGGCGCATATCTTCCTGGCGTCAGTTGGCGTTCATCCGTCTCGGCCATCGCGCAGTGAGGCGGTGTCTGCTGGCGGTGGTGGGGAAACGTTTTCCTGACTAGAAAGGATAAAAAAAAAAAAATGCCGGGGTGCGTGACTGCTCGGGCTTGGCGTCCTTTTGCGGCGATTAAAAGTTGCCGTGCGGGGAGGAAAAGCATGCCAGCGGAGGCCGCCGCCAAGCCAACGGCGGCCAAATTGCGTTCGCCGTCTTCAATTGTTGGGAAACGGGCGGCTGTGCGGGGATGGACCTCATATTAACACGCGAGAAGGAACCGTGCTTCTTGCTTTTCTCAGAGCGAGAAGCAAGGGCTTGTCGGGCGGTGGCGCGGTTCTTTTCGAGAGCGTTCCTTAATTATGCGGTATTGCGTACATTTAATAACGATCGCGGCTGCACCTCGGCTGCCACCCCGCTCTGGGCGCGTTCGGAGACGGCGGTGAAAAGCTGCCGGTCCAGGTGTGCGCCCCGAGAAGAGCTCGTGCGAGCGCCCCAAGTAGTAAAAAAGGAGGCAGCGGGAGCTGCTTTGCCTTTCTGCCACCACCGCTTGCCGAGCTCTGCAGAATGGCCGCAACTTTTGCGCACCGTCGCGAGGCGCTCATTTCGGGCGGTTCGCGGTTTGTTGTGCGGCGGCGCGGTTTGTTTATTTAAATGGAAGAAGCACCGGCGGGAGCGAGAAAAACTCGATTCCGCCACCGTCGCCGCCACCCTGCGTTGCAGTGGCTGCTGCATCGCCTGCCTTCGGAGGAGAATCGCCTCTCCGTCTGACCACGAGTGCCTCGAGTGTTTTTCGCCTCGCCGACCGGCACCGGCTTTGTTTTTCACCGACCGCTCTGTGCGCGCGCACCTTTTTTGTCCCGCGCGGTTGTGGCTGACGGCCAGCTGGTCCTTGAACCGCGCGAGCCCGGCCCCTAATTGAAGGAGCCACGCTCTGGAAAGAAAGGCGTGGGACAGGAGACGCACCGAGGTGATGAAAACATTCCTCCCGTTATTTTCGAACCTCGTGCGGTCTACGCAACTCGGGCGCCTATGCAGACGCGCTGAGTGTCCCGTCGTCGGCTGCGACGGCTCCCGCGCTGCCGGTGATAGACGTTGCTACATTCTTTTTGGCGCTCTTGTCGCACGATGTCTGCTTGTTTCACTCGCGTGCCAAGCGCTGTTTGGCTACAGCTACAATCTGGCCTACTGGTAAGTATCCGACATTCAAGGATAGGAAGCTTCCGAAAGGGCACTAATTCCTATTTCATCCACTGTAATCGAAACATGAGCACCACGTCTCTTCTGTTTAGTACATCCAGTCTCGCTTGAGGGGCCATTTATAGTTACACGCACGCGCCATCCATTTCCACTGCTATACGTTCAAGTCATCGAAGCGAGCTTTCCTTTTTCACTCTGTACGTGGACTATAAAACAAAATACAGGGCTCTCACGGTTTAGCGGCGATCCCACGAAGCATTCGTGCCTGTATCGTAAAAAGTACTATTGGACGCTGGATGACAGGCTCTTGCAAACTCCAGTGCGTCTGCTAGGCGATGGAAGTGACGGACGCGTCCCCGCGAACACCCCTCGTGCGTTGAGGCCATACCGCACGAACTGCTGCTCTTCCTATCTCCGTATGCCTGTTGAAAACGCCGCCTCTCCCATTCATCCGTGCCACCGCACACAAGAAATTAGCTTGTGCTTCGGCCCTCGTCTAATCGGTGCTTGCTCTGAGCACGCACACCTTACTGCCACGAGAGAGGCAATGATAACATTAACCAGGTTCTTGAGTTGATGCAGTGTACAAGCAGATGCAAGAAGAATAGCGACGTGCATAAGTGAAGCATTTTTAAACGCAGTCTGCGAAATTTATCGCGTTGGTTCGCGAAGCGCAAAAAAAAAAATGAAGCAGGAAATATTATGTCAACTTCAATATGTAGGCTTGTACGCACCAAGAATAATCTGCGAATAAATTGTATTGCATTCAAGTTTGAAAATCGGCCAGTTGCCATTGAGAGTGATTAAATCTAATATGTGCGCAATACAGTAACGTAGCGTTTACATTTGTTTCAGTGTGGAATAAAGCTCGGTTAAAAGTCCCACAACGGCTCGTTGTAGTAAGATTCCTACTACCAGGCTTCCACAGCCACTCATGGTGGCCACATTCTTAATATGGCCAACCTAAGTGGCTGTGTAAGTTGCTTCCTGCTGCGCAAGAAAGGAAATTTAACCGGTGATTGTCACCGAAGCCTAGATGGCAGGCTCAAAAATACATAACAATATACTGATGGTAAGTGCAGTTTAAAGATCTTTCTCTGAAGAAATACGCGTATTAATTTTGTAACTATAAGGCCGACGTCCCCTTTCGCAGTTTTCGACACACCGTCTCTAGTACTATTTTACTGCAGGGGACGCATTGTGTGTGTGTGTGTGTGTGTGTGTGTGTGAGAGAGAGAGCCTGCCTGTTCGCATTATGTTCTTGAGATGTTTTTCTTTTACAGCGTAAGCTGTTATAAGATCACAACAAGGGTCGTTTTTGCGCCGTAGTTGTCAGCCGCCGCCGCCGCCGCCGGTGTCCGTAACCCCTATCGTGCACATTTTAGAAAAAATAACCAAGACCGAGGAGTATTTCAACTCGTCCTCTACGTGGATTTGAACCCACACTCTCTGCGTGGAAGTCGAGCATCCTACCACTGAGCTAAGCCTGTACTTGAAAAATCATCGCTAAAGGACCTAAACAGGTATAACGTCTGGCGAGGAATCGCATTAACAAATGTAATGTTACGTGGCAGAATAATAATCAGCCAATATACGTCGCGGAAAGTGGATTGCATAACGAGTTCGAGGAATAACTTCAAAGGACACAGGGGTGCATGCTTCGTAGCTCTGCACCCATTACAGAGGCATCATCTACATCATCATTATGAAACAATCTTCTTCAACTATCATCATCATCATCATCATCATCAGCCTGTTTAGGTCCACTGCAGGACGAAGGCCTCTCCCAACGATTTCCAATCCACCCTATCCTGAGCGAGTTGGTTCCACTTTATGCCCGCAAACTTTTTAATTTCATCGCTCCACCTAACCTTTTGCCTACCTCTGTTTCGTTTTCCCTCTCGTGGTATCCATTCCGTCGCTCTTACTGTCCACCTACTATCCTTCCTCCTCATGACATGTCCTACCCAGGTCCACTTCTTTCTTTTAATTGATAAGATAATATCGGCTAGTCCTGTCTGTTCTCTGATCAATTCCGCTCGTTTTTTATCTCTTAGCGTTACCCCTATCATTTTAGGGGCGAAGCTCCTTAGGGCGTGGGTCTGTACATCCCATGGTGTTCGTTGTTGGTGATGTACGTAGCCACGTCTACTTTTATGAAAAAAAAAATTCCGAAAGTTGTGTCCCCTGCCTGGATTTGAACCCAGGCTCTCGGCGTGGCAGTCGAGCGTTCTACCACTGAGCTACGCCTGTGGTAGAAAAATTATCGCTAAAAGACCTAAACAGGTATAATGTCTCCCGCGGAATCGCATTAACAAACGTAATGTTACGTTGAAAAATAGTAATACACCGCTACACGACGCGAAAATGGATTGTATAACGAGGTCGAGGCATCATTTGAAAGAACACAGAGCTGCGTGCTTTGTAGCTTTGAACCCATTACGGAGGCACTGGTAATTATGGCGTAGTGGGTACTTCCCTACTTGGCAAAATGATAAGTTATGGCGCAGGAGATACCTACCACTTCTACTTGCACTAGTTTCCTCAAGCGTTTAAAGTGGCCTCTAAGAAAGTAGCTCCTCCTGCTTACGCTGTCACTGTCCTGCAGTTCCGCGCAGGCCTGGCTCTAGCACAGCATATCCCCCTTAAACGCGAGATCCCAGCGTACGAATACAGTGTTTCTCACGCCTTTACATGATGATCGACTGGGCGATTTACGCGAAAGATTCACGGTTTACCGATGATTCCCTCCAGAGCTTCGCCCACTCATCATCATTCACCCCGTGGATATGCTGTGATTTTTTTTCTTTCCATTGCACGTTGCGTGCTCCTTAGTTTCATCTCTAGTTTTTTCGTTATTCTCCATGTTTCTGCACCGTACGTTAGTACTGGGAGAATGCAGTGATTGAATACTTTTCGCTTTAATGAGAGCGGTAAGTTTCCGGTCATGATTTCGTAATGCCTTCCGAATGCGCTCCAGCCCAGCCTTATTCTACGGAGAATTTCGTTTTCCTGGGTAGGAGTTCCTGATATTAACTGTCCCAGATATACATATTCGTTTACACATTGTAAGGGTTCATTGTTGATTTTAAATTCCTGTTCCTTAGCTAAGCTATTGAGCATAACTTTGGTCTTTTGCCTATTCATTTTTAATCCAATTTTAATGCTTTCCCTGTTTAGGTCATCAATCATGTTTTGTAGTTCGTCACCATCATTGCTAAAGAGCACAATGTCGTCTGCAAATCTTAAATTGTTTAGATATTCTCCGTCTATTCTAATGCCCTTTTCTTCCCAGTCTAGACGTTTAAAGACTTCCTCTAAACATGCAGTGAATAGCATCGGGGATATTGTATCTCCCTGTCTCACACCTTTCCTGATCGGGATTTCTCTGCTTCTCTCATGTAGGAGTAGTGTGGCTGTGCAATCGTTGTATATGTTGCTTATGGTTTTCACGTATACGCCAGGTACCCCTTGTCGACGTAGAGCTTCTAGAACTGCTTGTATTTCTATGGAGTCAAATGCTTTCTCGTAGTCGATAAACGCCATATAAAGAGGTTTGTTATATTCCGCGTACTTCTCAATTACTAGGTTGATAGCGTGGCTGTGGTCCATTGTCGAGTAACCTTTCCTAAAACCAGCTTGTTCTATCGGTTGGTTAAAGTCGAGTGTCTCTCTTATCCTCGTAGAAATTACCTTTGTAAATAGCTTGTATATTACTGGGAGTAGGCTGATTGGTCTGTAATTCTTTAAGTCCTTTATGTCACCTTTCTTGTGGATAAGGATTATATTAGCATTTTTCCAGCTGCGCGGTACGCTACATGTCTTAATACATTTCGTGAAGAGCGATGCAAGTTTTTTCAAGTACAATATCTCCTCCGTCTTCAACTATACCGTCATCATTATTACGAACCGCTGCCCTTCATCGTGTCGTATCGTGCCATGCGACATGCGGCAGGCGACGTCCGCAGCGCCGACAGCAACTTGACTTGGCTCTTCGATATACCTAATGGCGCCTCCTCGTAAGGTGCGGACCGCTGCTGAAGAAGGGAATCGCAGAGCTACGCGCGCGGCTGCAGCAAGGCAACGTCGGGCACAACAGACAGCTGTGCAGAGAAGCCGGAACCGCAGCTCGCCGTCGACGCCGGGCCGAGAGTTCGGTCCGTTCTCGGGAAAACGACGCCAAGAGACTGTCTAAGATGTGCAGTTATACATATTTGCACGTTACAATGCCGCAGTAATTATGGCGTAGTGGGTACTTTACTTGGTGTAATTATAAGAGTTTTGGCACTGCGGATACTTATCACCTCTAGTTGCGCTAGTTTCACCAAGCGTTTAAAATGGACTCTAAGAACATCGGTCCTCTAGCTTACGCTGCCACTGTTCTGCGGTTCCGCGCAGGCCTGGCTCTTTTTATAACCATATAGTCGCCCCGGATACCAGACCTTTTCAAGCACCTACCCTCGTGCTCAATTTGACAGTCGACGCGATGCCAATGTCTCTGAGCCAGTACCCAGCACCCCCACCAGTGTCACAACGTGGAACAAGCAAGACAGGACCACGATGCGACAAAAAGAACAACAAACTGTATTCCCAAAAAACACAGTAAGCGCAGATGCCAAAACTTCGTCTTCTTCCGAAAGACCAGTGGTCCTTGCTCGTGCTCCTACTTAGTTTTTCTCGACTACCATTCTCCAAAGTACAGTCGCGACAATATTATTTTAGGAAGGAAGGATGGGAGGAAGGAAGGAAGGAAATAGTAGAGAGGGAAAGGCAGGGAGCTTAACCAGTGTAGGACAACCGGTATGCTACCCTGCACGAGGGGACGGGGGAGATTGAAAGGTGAAAGGAAAGAGGAAGAGAGAGAGAGAGGGCGCACATATAGCACACTGTCAGAGTCAGTGGCACCTGCATGGTATGCGACATCACACATCGCTGTTACAGTCGCTTATGCAAGTTTGTCGTCTTTAAAAACTGCAGCAGCGCCTTTGTCACCTTCAGCTGCGATGTCTTGTGATATTGGATCAATCTTTCGCCCTTTATTATTTTAAATGTGACATCTATGGAGTAGGACTATAAACAGACCACGACATCATTCATCCGACAATTCTACCTACCTTCTTAACTCAGGGAGCCGAGTCCAGTGGTTGTTAAAATGATACCGACAGCGACAGCCATAATGCGTAATTTGTTGCTTGAAATATTCAGCGCTACTTTTTAGACGCAGACAGTACAGTTAACACACAGGAAGTACTGTCTGCGTCTAAAAAGTAGCGCTGAATATTTCAAGCAACATGTGTGACCGACTAGCCCAGCAACGTGTTTTGTTATGCGTAATTTGTGTGCCGTCGAGAAGTTCATGGTACCGCACTGTACTGTCTGCGCAAAAACATTCCGACACCATCTGTCTGAGGGCTGTGACGTTCTACGAAGGATACCGAATATCATTTCCATATCAATTTCACTTTCGAAAATTCAGATCAGTTGAATTAGCTCTTTTAACAGCGAATGATTTAATTTTGAATGCTTATGAGGGAGAAATGAACTCGAGGCGTATTTATCGATTTTGGAAAAGCCGCTGACAGGATCAATCCTACTACTTTGCTAAAAGAACTTGAACATTTTTGAATTCGTGGTTTAGCCCTGGAACTTAGGTCTCACTTAATGCACAGGAAAACAATGCGTTGGCTTCTCGAGAAAATATTCAGACACTCTGAACTTAAAAGTTGGTGTTGCCCAAGGAAGCATGTTAGGGCCTCTCCTGTTTAACACTCACGTAAGTGATTTAATAAATATCTGCAAGTTACCACGCTATGCAACCTACGCAGATGACACCAGCCTTTTCTTCCAGTCGTGTAGTACTGGTAATTCCTGAGCGCTAGTTAACACTGTGCTTGATAGTTTATATTCATAGAGCGTCCCAGATCAAACTTAAAACACGAGAGCCATTCTTTTCGCACCCTCACAAAAGCCCGCAAATCACTATCTAAACCTATTCTATCATTCCAAACGAACTGACGTCACCATGGCTGTGAAAACATTGAGAGTGATCTTCGATCAGCACACATAGGACGCGTGGCAAAAGCACGCAGCTCCCTTTGTAGGCTTCGATACGTTCCATTAAAAATACACCTCTTGCTGTTTAACACGTTATTTATTTATCATGCAAATTATTGCAACCTTGTATGGGAAACAACATCACAGAAAAATATTCAGACATTATCCCTTTAACAACAACAACAAAAAAAAAAAAGCTGTTGCGCCATATCGCTTGTGTATCTTACGATTGTCATACAAATAGATTGTTTTCTCAGTCTAATGTTTTTCCATTTCGTTACATTTACCAGTTACTTGGCATCATTAAGTCGTTAAGTCACATGGCATTAACTAATCTTTGTAATTTAAGTGCACCTCATAATCTGAACTACGATAATCAGGAAAGAGAAACCTGGACGTTACCTTTTTCGCGAACTATAAATCATGGAAAGGATGGACTGTCATGCCGACTGTCAGTATTACTCAACAACCTGGAAAAGGAAGATATAGACGTCGACACGGTTTCTCCTCAAGCTTTGATACAGAATTTCATTGCTCATATTACTGTATGCCACTAATGTACATTGTATTTTGGTCTGATTTTCTTTCTTGTTCCTTAAGTACGTAAGCACGTGTTCGTTTGGTTTGTATGTAAAGATGATTCCATGTGTTTCGATGTACCTGTAAAGAGGCATTACTTTGTTACGTGACGATTAATGACGGAAGAGCAGCTTTGCTGCTTCCACGGTTTTCACGGCATGGAACTGGCTAGATTCTTTTTTTTTTTTACAATGAGAAATTTTGTATAGAACTGAATGACGCTAAATTTTTCCAGCTGGCTTAAGAGCCCGTATGAGTTAACATGCACTGAAACTTAAAGGAACGCTGAAGGGGAATATTAAGTTGAACAAGATTGAAAGGCTAAACTTGCATAGCAACCAAATAGCCATTCCTGGCGAGAACAGAAGCACCTGTAAGCGAGAAAACGACGAAATCGAAAAATTGCAGTGAAGCCTTCTGTCTCGCCGTGTTGGTACCTTTTTGAAATGATGTCAACTTGTCTGTTTTAAGCACTCAATTACTGGTCATAAATAAGAAATTAGTTAAATAAACTTTAACAATAAACAAACGTGGAGGGTCCTCAGTTGTTGCTATAAATGTTAAGGCCGTAGAGTTCACTGCACTGTAGTGTCGGCAGCCGAGATGGTGACGTCAAGTCCTCTTTTCGGCTCAAGCGATTCATATTTAGCGGCGACGCCGGGAATTTTCGGTGGCAGTATTGTATTAGACGCAATAATAATAATAATAATAATAATAATAATAATAATAATAATAATAATAATAATAATAATAATAATATAAAATCGTTTAGTGGCGTGCAGAAAGCGATGATAGACTCCAACACAGGTTAAAGAAATCTATCTAGACAAGCTTAATATTTTCTTTTAGTGTCCCTTTAAGCTCTAAGGTTTGTCCTCACGAATGCCCAAATGCTTGTCAAGGAGTTGTCTGCGAGAGCCTTCACTTCACAGCTAACTTTTCGCTGCGGTAATGCGAAGCTCTTGGGCTACCTCCTTCCTTTTCATGGTGCTCCGTCTGTCCGCCGTTTTCTTTATGAGCGGGTGGGTGGGTGATTAAAAATGTATACACTGTAATACATAAGTAAGCCGATCACCATGAAGAGGTTTGAGATTAATGAAAAAGGCTAAAAGGGGCCAGAAAAGCGTTCTTAGAGCCTTGCTGCGTATGGATCGGCTTCTTCGCATTTTTGTCGTCCGTAAGCAAAAACAGCGGGCCGATCCCCGAGGTGGTGGCGAACCGTGTGTATTTCACAACGCTTTATACATTTCGCACCTTGTAATAATATAAACAATAAACTATATACGGCTGAGTTGACTAATCAGAAGAAGAGGCGTGCAGGACACGGACACAAGGAGAGCAGTGAACACCACGAACGCCGACTAACAACTGATGCACAGCACGGAGGCGAAAAAGAAAGAAGACACACAGCTTATCTGCGCATGCTCGGAAAGGTAGCGCCACCTGTCAATCGGTTACACGTGCCGGTCTTCGCGATAGACAACTCCTAAGGCTTTCTATCTCCTCTCTGTTTAAGCTAATCGACGGCTGACTCACGCATGCACTTCCACTAATACTGATATGCCAGGCCTCAACCAATAAACGCGTATCTTCGTTCTTATGCCTGTACAGGATCTCGGTTTTGTCTAACTCGGGCATGCAGCTACAGACCTGGCAGTGCAAGGATAGATTGGACGGCGTCCCACCTGATAGCGATCTTCTGTGTTCAATTAATCTTTGATTAATACAACGCGCAGTTTGCCCTACATAAAAACGTCCGCAGCTAAAAGGAATCTTATAAACTACACCCATGCGACAGTCGGTGAAATTGTTCTTGGCTAGGTGCTTAACCGGACAGATATCCGTTCGCTTCTTACCTTCCATCTGCTCATTTCTTCTATGCACTGCAGCACAAACCCTTCCTAACTTATTGGGAGCCGTAAACACAACATTAACCCCATATTTACTTCCCACTTTCTTAAGCCTGTGCGAAACTGCGTGGATATACGGAATACTCACGACCTTTTTCTTGTTAATGTTACTCTCTGCTACAGCTGCACGCCTCTTCTTCTGATTATGGACTGTTACCAACTCGCTCAACTTTCTGTCCTTTTGAGTTGACTAAGTTTGTGTAAACACTGATCCAAGTAACTCAGCCACTCAGCGCGGTCGTCCTAAGTTGAAATATGGCCAAAAATATAAGGCTGTAACAGAACCAACCAGTGTACACCTCAATACTCGTCTAGTTATTGGCACTACTATACCAAAATTAGTGCTGCGGTGACATGGGTTCTATTCCTGCGCAGACCGCGAAATTTTCTTTTGAAGATCATGATTTGGCTTTGTTTCCAGGAGCCTCCCTGAGGAATGTGACATCAATCGGAGCTTTCTTTCACGATAAGCCGTCACCACATGATGTCACCTGTGGCGACACGTCATTACGTCATGAAATGTTCTTATATGACGCCATGGTGTCTCCGAGTAATTTCATGTTACGACGTCATGATGATGTTGCCATAGTATCGTATGATGCCGTCACCACTTGGTCACATAATTTCTGGTACCATTCTTGTCCACGCCGGATGACGGATTTTACGACTCGTGATCCAAGTAACGATCTCGCATTAATAATGGATTTGAATGCATGTATCCTTGACTAACCCTCGCGATGCGCTGTTACCTGGTCGTCCGCCTGCACAGATTTGAATGGAGCAAAAAGCAAAAAAAAAAAAAAAATTCGCTACATGAAAAAGCTAAGACAAAAGTATTGAAATCGTACTCACCGTACGTTGCCTTCTGTACATCATATGGTTCTATGAGCGACCAAAACGATATAAAACAGCAACACACCTTTTAAATGCCTTTATTGCACGTCTTGAGCTTCATTTAAAAAGAAAAGAAAAGCACATTTAATATGTACTACGGCAGTACTGCGACCAGCTGTCATAGTCACCAATACCTCCTGGCATTCTTCTCACGTTAACTCATGTGCCGCTGAACACCAGCGCGGCGAAGCTTCCGAAAATGGCTGGCCCGAGGTCTGGAATGACTCTCTCGTGCTCACGCGCGGAAAGTCACGCCAAGAAAAGACAGGAACATAGTGCCAGAACTGCGGTGCGTAATGTAGTTTTGCCAACTCAACACTCCTTATGCAGCTGTTGATTTTGTGTAAGAAAGTTCACGCAAGATATCAAGAAAAGCAACGCAACGCCTCCTGATTGCTCTTGCACCGTCACCGCGAAGTAGGTCATGCGAGGTTCACCCTAGTCAACGTGCAAATGAACAGGCTAGAGTAAAAAAGAAAAGTCAAGAGTGTTCCGCATTTCGTGGAGCTCATGAGAAGCAAGACGAAGTTGAGGCAGCTTTGGGTGAAGCCATGCAGTTAGCCAATGTTCCGTTTTTTCTTTTCCACTCTCCCTTTCCGCAGGAAAGGAGCACTGCTGGCGACAACATTTCGGGCGATCTGCTCTTGATATTCACCGCCTGTGTACTCGGGTCCTTTTAGGTGGGCCATTACTCGACGCTAAGTACAAGAGGACAAAGCATCGCGCGGAGGCAACTTTATGCAACGCCTCGAGGACCTCACACTGTCACTGCGAGGGTACATCATCATCTTTGGAAAATCAATCATAATTTTCATTGCAGCTACGTCAAAATCACTTTTCATTTGCAAGGTCGACATAGATCATACTTCGCTGTGTATTAGTGGTGTAAATTGCATACGGTCATCGGCAGGCAGAAAGTTACTGCACACATCGCAGACAAAAATAATGCGTGCGGCTTGTGAGACTGTTTTACAAAATCTTTTCTCACATTGCATGCATTCTCTGTGGGGTTCAAAATAAATATTTAAAAAACTGATTTATTGTTTCAGGCCATCGACCTTTCACTTGGAAAAAAGAAAATATTCTTCGACCGCGGCCAACAGTGCGGCTGCAGTATGGAGAGGGTACATGGCGTTCAAGCCCTCTCTGAAATATAAGAAAAAAAAATATTATCGACAAGTACAAAGCATGCAATGTTGAGGCCATGCAATAGTCTATTGTTAACGCCATTTATACTTCACGTTGGAAGTCAGGAAAGCCTGATTTTGCCACGTGCCGCCCATGTGCTTTGTTTTGTAGATATGCGCAGGACATAAACGCGAATTTGTAGACATTTTTGACACTTTAATTTGTTTAAAGAACTGTAGAAGTCCTTTGAGTGCCTTGACTTACTAGCGTACGCTACTTCGCAAACAGCTTGCGATATTTTATAGCTTCAAGGGATCACGCAAGTCTGCACAAAATGGCGTTTCGCACTAACGTGGTTTCCGTGAAATTGCTCGAAATTGATGACGCCAATTTTATTAGTCATAGCATCACGGGAGTCAGACTAGGCCTGTCGATCATAGTTTGCAGAAACATTTGGCGTCATTGTAGTTGAAGTTACGGCTGAACTGGCGGCATACATGCTCATAAATGAGACGCTGAATGGAGCGAAACAAATCCTCTGGATGTCTGGGGAAATCCGCCTCCTATACCGACATTCAGTGTACCAATTTGCCAGATGCAAGATACAGAGGCAAGTACTTTGGTGATATGCTGATCGCAGACAGCCTCCAATGGGTGTCTGTGTGAGTATGGCACATTCTTTTACCATAGACGAGAAATATAGCGCACACTAAGACAGAGACGAAGGGAGCAACACAACACAGGCGCGACACATTTGTTGGAAAGGTTTAGCATGAGGTCTCCGCGGTCGCGGAGGTCATGTGTGTGACGTAGTCGGACTGATTGATGATGTGTTCAACACAAGCATTGGAATATTAAACACGCATCGCTATGTTCAATTGTTTGAATAACTGATCACCATGGTGATCTAACTAATGAACTTCTCTATTCGACCCTCGATTTTTTAAAAAAATGTTTTTAAAAATGTCCTTAAGTCAGCCTTCGTTATATATACCAGGCGGCCGCATTTCCGTCGGAGCGAATAATTATTAATAATAATAATTAATAATAATTGCTTAGGATTTACGTGGCAAAATCGCGATGTGATTATAAGGCACGCCGTAGTGGAATGCTCGGGTAATTCTAACCATCCGGGGTTTTATAACGCGAACCGACATCGCACAGCTAGTACTCGGGCCTCCAGCATTTTCGCCTCCATCGAAAATGCGTTCGCCACGGCCTGGATCGAACCACGTATGTCGGGTTAGCACCCAAGCGCAATAAAAATTCTTTGGTGTTACATTCCAAAAACAAAGTAATGAGGTAGGCCGTATGAATTCATTTTGGCCACTTTTCGTTTCCTTAGCGTACACCGGCCTTGCATGAGTTCACTTGCATTTCGCCCCCCTCGAAATGTAAAGACCCGCCCTAATTACATCACATCGTCTCATGACCACATGGTAGTTCTGGCATGTAAAACCCCGATAATTTTTTCTCTACGATGTGAAACTTAAGAGTAGATAGTCTTTGCTCAAAATGACTTGTCTTTGTCTTTTGCGACAGGTGCCTCTACCTCCGATGGATTTGAATAAAAGGTGCCGGAACATCTGTAAAGCTGGGCAAAAAGAAAAAAATAATACAGAAAACGCTAAAAGATTATTCTTTCGCTTTCACAATTACTCTGTCGAACACCATCCACCTCTCGCATACTGTGCTTGCAGACAATCAGCCTTTTGCGACGCACTGTGGCGCCTGCATGCGGTGGCCGCGAAAAACAGCGTGGAAGGCACCGCGGCGTGCCACGCCCCCGCGCGACATTGCCGCTGCAAGCTGGACTCGTGAGCCGTGCTCATGAATTTACAAGCAGCACCTGAGATATGACGGTAGCAACATATGTCTACTACGTGTTTATCGTCGCCACCTATAGCTCCTACAGCTGTTTGGAGAATCCTTTGTGCCCGGAGGTTTCCTCAGCGTTGCGAACGACCGGCTTGGGGATCAAAATGCGGATGGAGGGGCATGTCGAAAAACGTCCGAGCGAAAAGCGCTTCTGTGCAGGAACCTGGAGGAAGTGCGTAACGTTCAGATTTTCGACAGGAATTGCTTCGTCCAGCATGTTGACGAATAGATAGATGCACGCCATTAAACAATCCTACACTTCGTGTTTGGTGGCGCAGTTGACTGACGCACAGTGGACCACTCATGTCCGCGACGACTTCAGTTTAAATGTCGTGCTCCGTTTCTTTTATTTTTTTAAGTAATATGTTTCTATATTCAATCAATCAATCAATCAATCAATCAACCAATCAGTCAATGATTTTTATTTTTCACCAAAACAGGTACAACAGTGAAAAAAGGGAAGACGGCGAAAATGCTGCGGATGCTGCAGCTTGACTAAGCACCGTCCACCCCGTAGCAGTAATGACAGGATAAATGTACAAAAAGGAAAAAATAGAAGCAAAAACGCAAAAAAGACACATTACACATATATTAAACTAGCAGGTAAATTCATAATCGAAAGAAACATATAGAATATGTACTCGTAGGGAAAATAATGTTCGGAATATATTGTCATGACTCTTGCACATTAAAACATAATAATAATACAGGCTCAACGGCGTTTTGGCAAGCTTAACGAAATCATGTCACAAATGAAAAAAAAAGCATATAAAGCAACATATGTGCACGTTATTCACGTTATTTCACTGAAGGAGCCGTTATTTCATTTTAAGTGAAAATCGCATTGGTGCCAGTAGCCGACGCGCCATGGATTGCGCGGCTACATCGCCGACGCCCCTGGCTAGCAATAGTGCAACACGAGCAAAAAGCAGTGAGAGCGCCGAAGTATGTTATTCTCTCCCAAATGACTCGACTCTGGCGGACCACTGAAGGTGGCAGAGAGTGTGTCAAACGAGCCTCGCGCACAACGCGCTAACGTAACTTGAACGTATTGTTATGCCTTGAATAACGCCAGATGCAGTCGAAATTTTAAGGCAGTATATTCCAAGAATACACACGCCGTGTATAACGACGTCTCAGCGAAATTCACTTGCCGACATCACGTGCAAGCTCCGATCGCCAAAGCGCATGCATGCACACGAATCGACGCGGTTACGTAGCATTAAGTCGCGCCCGTCTGCAACGGCTCACAAGGCTTTGAATTGTCGATTTCATGCAATACGTTGTTCAAGAGGCACATAACGACAATGAGTGCCATGGTATGCCGTTTAAATGTAAAAGCGCAGCTGTACCCGACTCAAGACGTACCGACGCACTAGATGGTGTGCAAGCCGTCTGACATCGAATGGCATGAAATATAAGCTCGATCACAAGACTTGTAAGCAATAGAAGCTTTCACTGAAGAGTACCTGTTGACCATAAAAGCGTACTTGTTGCGTTTTATTCTTGCAGCCTACGTGGCGACATCCAGCATTTAGTTATATGTATGGCCGTCAGTCCGTTTCTCTATAAATAAATAGATAAATAAATAAATAAATAAAACCTTTAAGCTTTGAGGGACAGAACCTGCAGCCTGTATAGGCAGCCTGACGTGGAGCCCCTGTAAACCTTCTGGGCGGCTGTGCACAACGGCATAACAAGCTCTGCATTTTCGCATCTATAGCGACACACACACACATCCAACAGCAACGTCAAATCGAAATCAAATTGCGGACATTTTCACATTGCGCAGCACTGCCAGTAAACACAGCCACTGCGCGCCTTTCCGTTTCATAGAGCTAATCCAAGCTTCAGAGTGCTGCCGATCGCGTTTTACTAAAGGAAATCGGAAAATACGCATTCTCCTACTAGGATGGTCACGGGGGTGAAAGGGACGCACACTATTTATGGTCGAAATGCGTTGCGTACATGCCGAGGCGTAGCTAGCTGTACCTGACCCGGCCGCGGCAGTGTCATCTGCTACCGCAGCCCTCCACAATGAGTTTCGATCCTCATCCACCAGGGCGCGGCGCACGCGCAGTCCCGCATCGCAAAGGCGGATTGCTGCGTGCATGACGTGTAAGTGAGTCCGCTAAGCACGAGACCTTGTTTTCCTTTTTAATCGCTGGTGTATGGAAGCACGTCCTGGTCGGAGTTCTCCTTCGTGCGACGAAAAGAAAAAGAAAAGAAAAAGAAACCACTAAGAAGCGGTAAACAGCGCGGCGACGCGTACGCAAGCCGCCACAAAGTTTATTCACTCCGCCGCGAAGAGAGGCGCACTTGCCTTCACCGCACGGCTGCGGTGGGGCGTGCGCGGCGGCTGCAGATACAAAGTTCGGGGTTTTTACGCAAAACGGATCCGTCGGTCACTGAGCGAGAGGCGGCAGGAAGCGAGCCAGCCCGTTTCCTCGGCAGCGCGGGCCGTCACCGCAGCGAGCCGCCCAGATGGCTGCCGGGTCCGGCCGTTTGTTGTTCTGTCGGGAGGCCCGCCTTTATTTTTAAACGGTTCCTCGCCGCGCGTCCACAGGTGGAAGATGGACGAGGGGGGCGGAACGACGCGGCTGTTCCCCGGCGCGTCGCCCCGCTCCCCTCCGCCGGCGCGCAACACCTCTTGACAGGACGGGCGCCTCTCAAACACGATACTCGTCCTGCACCGATGCGAGCCGTGCCGCCCGCTTGATAGCGAGCCCGTGTTTGCCCTGACAACCTCCTCGGCCTGCTTAACCTGCGTACGCCCGGGTGCATGGAGGAAAGAAAAACTAGGAGAGGCCGTCACGTGACCTCGCTAGCTTCGGCAAGCCAACCTCCTCTGTCACCGCTCCGAGGGCCTAGTACGCGGTGCATCTTGGGTAGGATTAGGCCCACAAGGTTGCCGGACCACTCGAGGTTGTTTGTTTGGCACCCGGTAACTTTTAGTGGCGCTTGCCGCATGCAGCAGCGTTCGCGGCATGGGCCCCGATGGAGGAAGGACAGCGAGAGGCCGACGAAAGGCGTGCGTGACCCGTGTCTATATAATTGATAAGGCGCCAATCACGCATGCCACTGTTGTCGATGGACTTGCCGGCGCTCTCGCGTGGAAAGCTGTGCAGAGCGTCGGACCGCGATCCATTTTTGTCACATTAAGGTTTGTGAAATCAGCTGTTGCGCCCTTTAACTGCGGTGTGTGTTTTCTAGCAAATTTTGGCCTCGCTGTTTCGCACTTACAGATGTTTTGAGGAACATCATATGTCGCGTTTCCATTTTGTCAGTCTCCGATGTGCGTCCTTCGTTTTGAGACAAATAAACAGCATTAGCCGGCTCGATACGCCGAGGTCGTCGCCGTTTATTCGAATTTACGGGCTGTTTTTTTAGCAGTGTGTGGTGCCACGTCGTTACGCTGTCGAAACGCTCCTCGGGCGTCCACTCTCGTTACACATGTAAAGAAGCATTGGAACTTTGTACTGGGCCGTCCTCTCCAGCGCCTTACAGTGGGGTTTGTTCTCCAGCGCTCTGTTGAAAAAGACGCCGCTCGTGCTCGAGGTACGTGCTCGTTTGGACAAGACCGTTGCCGCAGGGCTGCGTCTAGTTTCATCTAATAAACACCTTAACGTACAATACAGCCAGTGGACGGAATTAGTGCGTTATGTGAACTAGTCCATGGGCGTCGGCGAAGCCTGTTATTATATTCACCCTCACCCCTCGAACGCTTGGAGGGGTGGGGGGATGAGTGTAATAACAGCGGGACTCCACAGTGTCCGAAACACAATAAAGTAAGCAAGCAGGAGTGAAGAATGGGGACATCAGTGATAGAATAAGAGTGTCTGGTGTGACATAAGTGCCCCTCTTGCACCCCCCTGCATAAGTCAGCATCTTTCGAATTCGATATTAGCCCTGCAACAGCTCCTCCAACATTGCGGTAGGGAATTTTCTTTCACCGCTGATGTGACACAACATTGGAACAGCCATTTCCATGATATATGCGAGCTGTTGGCTTGAAAACTGGATACACAGCACCAAAGGGAAAGCATGGAATTCATGTGGGCTTGTGGACTGATTGTCTAATTGCCACCATACTTGGATGCACATTCTTTACAGCACTGATTGTTTTGTTATTTATTGAACGCTCATTGCACGCTTCACACAGGTGCCAGCACGTCTCACACAAATACAGGAAGAAACAAGATAACTGGTTATATTGTAGACGGTAAAGCAGTAAAGAAAACTACAAGTATCACATAGAAAAAGCTAATCATGCTGCTGGCCCATGGCATCAGTATTAATGACCATATTTGAATGCTAGAGGACATATCTAAAATAACGTTATACAATAATGTTACATAACAAGCACCCCTAATACGTTCATGTAAATAAGACAGTAGGGCCAGGTATTCTTGTGTTGTAGCTGCATTTTTGCTTACAGAGACACTGTATCCAATCCTACCACTACAGGTCATAATATGTGTGCTGTAATCACAAACACTTGGAGGCTTTTGTGATGTTATTGGTTACAAAAATAGGCAAAAATATGCAACCAACTCAAAGGGGCAGCTGTAGGTCACAAAATTAAAGCTGAAAAAAAAAAAGAAGGTGCAGTGAAAGAACAAACAAAATCTGCAGCCATTAAACTACACTGGTTTTTGCCGCAAGTAAAAAGCAGACAGATAGCTTATGTTTTATTGCAAACCTAGAAAAATGTTAGCACTGTTCAAGCACAGCCAAAGCATTGCAACATTAAAAGCAAACAGCTTTAGTAAGCTCTGATCCCCAAATGAATGTATATTTGACAGAGAATAAAAACAGTAACAAAGTTACACTTCATTTAATATATACACCAACTATTCATTGTCACAGTGCATGTACACCAAATCATAGAAGGCTATTGTAAAGAGAGTACGCTAAACCCAATGAATATTTTGGTAGTAAAACCATCGTGTTCCAGATGATGAAGAGACAAATTTAGCAAAGATCATGCTGAAGGATGTGCCGGAGTAAACATTGAAAATGCATTGCTGTCCTCTAGGTTACACTTGTCTCATGAATAAGGCATTGAGAGCATTCACAGAATGTCCACATCATTATACAGTATGCTCTAGTGATGCATAGTCATGGTTCATACAGTTTGCTTTGACGCCATGCAAAACAAATGCTTTAGCAGAATTTATGTGCAAGTGATTAAAGCTAGAACTTAAAGCAAAAGAAACATACTACAGTAAGGCATCCCATTTCTCCTCTGATGTGTGCACACTGTGCTCATGAGCTTGCCACGACGGCTCAGTGGTAGTATTGTTTTATGAGTGCAATGTCACAAGTTTGTTTTCTAGAAGTAGTCACATTCCCGAGAAGGAGAAATGCAAAAGTCATTGTGTGCCTCAGTTTATTTAGGCAGATGTTGAGGAACCACAACTATGACACTTAGAGCTCGTCTTTAGGATTTTGCTTGTTTGCGTGAGTAGTGGAGCACCTTTTACCTACAATGCTACGTGCCAATGACAGATTTGAAAACTTCATGCATCCTAACAAAGCTTTTTCAGTGCGCCCACAGGGCAAATGACCAAAATGGATGGTAGGTTTGCATTTGTACACATGAGGCACCGGCTTGGTTCACCATGAGGAAGCTGCACCTACTGACTGCCATCATGGCCCAGTGCTCTTAGAACGGTACAGTCATGTTCATAACAATCTCGTTTTAATTGCACTCCGTTAGTGATCCATGCAGTGTATGTTATCACTAAGACCAGTGGGTCCTTGCAGTGAATGCTAAAACCAGGAAGAGAATCAAGCAAAAAGGACCCTGTTTCTCGGCAAGAGGCTGCAGGCACTATGATTAACTTAGCTGCCAAACACAGTTGTGGCAACATTAAAAAAAGGCCAGTCTACTCTTTGGATGTGGAGTGAACAAGCTCTCCAATACATTGATGAGAAACTACTGCTTGCCGACTTGCTAAGAAACAAAAGCTTTTTTTTTACACTTTGCTTTCATTTAATAAAGTAATAGTGGCCTTTGAACCTTCATGTCAATCGTTTGTTCTCAGATAAAAATTTGGAGTAACTGAATAATTATCCAATGTTACCACAAAAATTCGCTACGTTATCTAGACTTAGTCCTTAAACTGTGTCAACTTTGTGTGCTTTTGCCCGATTCTTTTTTGACAGAGACTGTCTGTTGTCATTTCAGCAACATAGCCCAGTCTAACATCGAGGTACTTGTCTATGATTAGCCTCATAAGATGCAATGAGTGCCACTCATTCAGATGGTTTTCTAGCATGCGCTGATTCAGCACTTTAAAGAAGTCCTTTGCCAACAAGGGTTGTCATAGTGGCCACTGCAACTTTAGCTGCAAGCCTTTGGAAAGGTAGTGGCAAGCACACCAGCGCTCTACGCAGGTCATGGGTTGGTTTTTCCAATTGATGTGTGCCTGTCTAAGTTTGTTTGCCAGATGTAGGCTTTTGTGTTCTGGACTTAATGGACCTGACCAATGTGTTTCCGCAATATAAACTGTTGATTCGCATTGACAATAGCCTTTTTATCACACGAGGTGTTCCACAGCAGCTTCAGCAAATGACAAGGATCCGATAGGACAAGCACAGGCCTTTTAATAACTGGGTGGGGTAAAGAAGCATCCAACTCAGTCAGGTCCATCTTACAACCAAGGCTCCGCAGCAGTGATAAGTTTGCTGTAGCACCATCACAGATCAAACTATCAATATGTGCCTTTTTTGTGAGCGAAGCTAGCAGCCTGCAGCACCAGGTTACTTCGCTGTTCACTATCAAGGCCATCAACCAGAAAGTAGCCAATTGGTAGCTCCATCTGCCATCGATTGCAACAAGCATTAAAACAAATGCATCTTTGGCAACTGGAAACGCCCAAGTCAACACATCCATGCATCTTCTTCCATCCTATTCCACATGCCTTCGTATAGCCATCTCATCCACAACTAGATTGCATAATGTGGAGTATGTAACCATTTTGTGAATTTTCGTTTACCTTCATGGACAATGCAGTCAGTGCCTCCTTTGAAAAACCAGCAGCCCCATCAATTGATTGATACCATTTGCATAGTGTCCTTGGATGCCGAAGGCATATGTCAAACACAGCTCGCACGTATTGACAGGCTCTTGGAGAATAAAAGTGCAGTGTCAGCACAAGTGCCCTGAGCTCTGGTGAGTAAGTGAGTGAAGATGTCTCGCCAGACATGCATGCCAGTTGGCGCTCGAGCAAGTTGTTTTTCACCCCACCAAGACTCTACAGCGTAGCGACATCCTCATTTCCTAGAATTGTATTCCCAACTAAATCATTAATGACGTCTTGGAGGTGGACAGCCTTTTGAAGGAGCCGGCAACGGGCTTGCTGCAGTCTCTTGATCTTCTTCTTGGTCGTCGCTTGCAAATTTGAATGGCACCTTGCTCCACACCTCAGAAAGGCTTTTTCAGGTGTGTCCTCTGCTAGCTGCGGCTGCAACAGATGTACAAATATGGGTGTCAGGGCAAACACCATGACACAAATCACATACCCAGAACAAGCTAGGAAGGTGATGTTCCTTGAGGTGTTACTTTGCTCAAAAAGATTTCTGTTTACACCTTTGTGAAGCTAAAAATTACAACAACATAAAAACTGCCATGCATAGGATCCTACTAGTGCAAGCCGGATTTAAGCATTTATTTGTTACTTTATTTACAAAACACTGCAAGCTCATTTGGGCCCAAGCAGGAGAAGTACAAAGCACAGAAAAGGTCAGTGCTGCGTGGTTTAATGTGGGGTGCTTCACAGCCTCTGTTAGGTTTTACTCAACAAAAGATAAGCATATGCACTTACACAAAAGACCAGTTTTGTTTTGCACGTATCATGGCTCATCATGACTGGTCAAAAAAATACAGGGCATAAAATGTTGTGAAAAGCCTGTGGGTTATATTTGATTTTGTCAATTATATGAAAAAGAAAAACTGAGAAAAAAAAACATTCGTCGCACATTGGTGCTTCACCAGACATTGAGCAAACTTGTATTGCTGTGAATGAAAGTTGATATATTCAGCTATTAATTACACTACCTCCATGACCACATTGTACACATGCATTCTCTCATTACTATGATTCAGTTATAAAACAAATGGCATACAGATAATTGCTACTTGACCTACACTAACTCAGAAAACAAGCTTGCAAAAATTGTAGTGGCCAAGTAATGGTCTTACCATTGGCCTGATTTAAAATTGAATGCCAGTAAGGACAAACAAGCAAGAAAATTATTCTAGTGCCCCAAAAATGATAATTGATCAATATTGCCAGTGCAGCATGTTATCAAATTTATTACCGTAGTTAATGGTACAGGCTAGCAAAGGAATTATTTACATACTTGATGATGGGCCATGGCTTAATTATAGTTCTGACAACGATTGGCTCAAAAGGACAGAAAGTTGAGCGAGTTGGTAACAGTCCATAATCAAAAGAAGAGGCGTGCAGGAATCTTCTTTTGATTATGAACGATTGGCTATTTCTTTTAAAGATATGAGAGCTAGGTACCTCTCATAACAATGCTCAGCTGCACTGTTTCATTTTCCCTTTCTTGTACTTCACCTAGATTGCCTAAAACAAGGTTATGATGTAGAAGATGTGGCTTTCATTCAATTCATTCACCGTCGCTCAGTTTCGTGAGGTTTTAAAACAATTGAACACGCATCTTGCACGTCTCGATCGTCTGTGTAGAAAAATGGCAGCTGTACTCAACTTTTTTTTTTACTATTAGGTATTTTAAATCTGTCAATATTACAATACGAAATACCTGTGCAAATGGCTCACACGCATATGTAAAATAACTACTTTAAATGTGAGGTCCATAATCACAGCGAAACGCTTAATAAGCAAGCCTTGTGATCATTAATACAGGCAAACATACCGGTTCGTACTGGACTTGGGAAGGCTCATCAGCAACGTCTTCGGATGTAGCATCAGCAGATGTAGCAGCACCTTTGCCGGTACATTTCTTCAACATGTTAATATATAGCACGCGTGCTGGCGCCACTGCTTTTCAAGTAACCCCAAACGCGAAGAATTGCCGTCGCATATGTGTCTTGGTTTCCTTCAGACATTTGCACGACGAAAGGCTTCCCCATTTCGATGCTGGAGAGCACACCAAAACGCGACGAGTCGTCTTCGATGCGGTGCTGGTTGTTGGGCACAGAGCCGCTCACTAAGCAGACAGCTTCGTTCGCTGCAACCCAGTGTCCGCGGCGGCGAGCCGCGTTCAGTAGTACTGTAGTAGTTATGCATTTCCCGGCTGACATTACACAGACTCGGCAGCGTCAGACGTTCGAACCTTCGACAACCTCGGCCGGTGCGTTGCCTCGGCGTGCGCGTTTGTCACGCCGCATATGCTCCGTGCAGAAACCTACGCCTGCCTACGTCGCCTCCGCAGCAGACGCATCAAAAGCGAAACTCCCCAGTCGACTAAATCGACCGCTTGCCTATCACGTGAGGGCCTATTTCCCATGATTCTTTCCTTTAAATTTTTTATGACTAGGCTTCAAGATTGTCACGTGACGCCCCCTCCTAGTTTTTCTTTCCTCCATGCCCGGGTGCGCCCGGCGCTTTGTCGGTATGCGCCGCTTAAAGTGCAGCGAGACGAGGGAAACACGTAACACCCGTTGGCTACAACGATTAGACCCTTTAATTCGACAGACACGGCTCCTTAGGGCGCCAGCGTACAAATGGGGGATCGATGTGGAGAGTGTCATCGTATGTGCAGTATGTGTCGTTTCGTGAAGCATGCGTAGTCTGTGAACAGGCTACACGTACTACATTTGAATGTTTATATCCGCTTTTTTTTTCTTTTTTACGGAAACGCTAAAAAGAAAGATGACAGGCCATTTTCTGAGCCGAAGCGTTTGTATTATGTTAACGCTACGCATTAACAAAGCTCTCCAACCGCAAAGTATTGGTTGGTGATCGTTTCTTCACCTACAGCAGCGAGCAAGGCAAGGGTGTTACAGCAGTGGCGGCTTAGATATGTTAAGTACGGTAATACGTACCGTACCGTCGCGGTAGTCACGTAGCCATTTCAGCGGAAACGAATTGTGTGTGCTATCTCATCCGTACGGTAACGTGATCAGATGATGAAAGCGGCTGGTACAAGTTTTGCAGACCGAAATTGCCACGTACCGACCAAGACGGTACGGTGCGACCATATACTTACCGTGTGGTATGTCACCTTAGCTAAAACACCCTAATGAGTCTGAAAGAAACAAACAAGTACGCAGACCCAGACTTACCTAATCTATCAATCCACTACAAGATTTCCTTGATGCTTCAGAAGTACATGTACGTGTTTAAGGGCTAGTTCGTACATTGTTTCGAAAAGGTAGTATTGCGCAAGAAACACAGCACAAGGAGACGACGACACTTGCTCTACGTTCATCGTACTTGTAATTGAACGTTCAATTGCTGATGGTTCCATACGGGCCCTCTTTATGTTCTTATATTACCATCCACTTCGCGCCGTCTACTAAATACTGCTAAAACGTGTCGACAAACTATGGCTACTCGTATAAAGTGGGTGCATATGAGGAAACTGATGAGCAAGCAATACGCGGACATCCTCTTGCCTGCACTTTTTTTTTATCTGGGTTTACACTTTCCGGCTGTTTCCTTTTATCACACGTCGCTATTTTCCCTGATTATTTGTTTCGTGATCCGCATAAACCAGCCTTCTCTCTCTGCCAGATACTACAAATCGAAACTATTCGTCGAACAGAGGTGAGAAGTACTACTTCTATTACACAGCTGTGCTGCACGCGTAACTACGCTACTTCATTCTTTCCTAATTGGTATCGCTTATTAAGCTGTCGTTTTCCTGATATCCGCAGGCCTTTTTGTTATAATCACGCTGCACGTTATCCATCGTATCTGCAAAGAGTATACATAGAAATTCTCCTCGAGAAAAACGAAGAACGCTCCTGTCGATCATGTAGGACTAAGTGTCTTTGAACGTGGCTAACGATAAACTAAGGAAAACTACAGAGACTTTATTCTACACATAAGAAAAACAAAGGTAAGAAAAAAAGGCAAATGAACGCGCAGAGAGTGTCATAAACTTCATCGTCGCTGTTACTTACTTGCTCAACTCAGGATGCATTCTATCTGCAGTACTTTGATTTTGACTTTTATACTCGAGCAGGATATTAGTACTTCGCCCTCGCGTCAGAGCAAAGGTAAACAAGCGCGAGGCAGGCCTTCTTGTGTGACCGCTCTGAAGAAGGCGCACGTGTTACTGCGGAAACCCCGCGTTTCACCTGTTCCTGCAAGGATAAGCCGCGGTCGTAAACATCAGCCGTCGGACGTGCCTGCCACCGGCGCCGCCAAGGTGTATCGTGCTAATAATGAATGGCCGTCCAATGTGCAGCTATGCCTCGCCCCCCCCCCCCCCCCCCCTCTTCTTTTTTCCCCCATCTTCAGTCTTGGCGCGGATGCTCACACCCAGTGCGAAGAAAGAGCAAATAGCACGGCGGCTCAAACCAGAACTATCACAGCAGTAAACTATCACAGCAGGTTAAACAAAAATTTAAGAAAAAAAAACCTGCTGAAATAGATCGGCTTTACTTATCAGGTCTTACAGGGGAAAGTGCGTGTCGCTCATTTATGGACGCAAACAGGGTTCCTAGTGAAAAAGAAAAAAGAAAAATGAGTCTGTTCCAAAGGCTTGGATATGCATAGAGATTGTGAGATACCGTCGGCTATCTATTTTGCCGCAGTGATTTTGGAACGGCATGCTGACTAGGACATAATACAATTGGTGGGGTTTAACGTGCCAGACCAGCTATGTTTAAGAGGCGCGCCCCGTAGTGGGGGGCTCCGGAGTAATTTTGACCACCTAAGTATAAGTACACAGGTTTTTTTTTTTTTTTTTGGTTTCTTCTAACATTTCGCCCCCATCGAAATGCGGCTGCCGAAGCCGGCATTTGATCCCGCGAGCTCGAGCTTCGCAAACCAACGCCTACCCGCTAAGATACCACGGCGGGTTGCTGCCTGTGAGAGATTTTCATAAACTTTGCTTTAACAAATAGTGAGAAATCCTGCCGTCGTTTTCTGTGTGATAATTCTCGTTACCCACTGCGAGAGGCCTCTGTACGCTCAGCTCACTACCTCTAACTGGCGAACACGGATCCGTGTAAATCTTGCGCTTGGGTTCTCTATATTTGATAGGCTCTTTCTACATGTTCCAGGTGAGGCGGCTTTCCTTTCGGTTGTGTTCGCCGACTCGCAAAATCTTGCTCAAGTTTCCTCAACATAAAGCACGCTATACCGCTGCTAATGTTACTGTCAAGGAAGCGAAGTTGAGATCTCTTTGTGATGTTTTGAGGGCGTCACTTCGTGCGATATGCGTTGTAGATGCCAATGTAACGGGACATCAGACTGCAGTTTCCAGGACCTCGTTCTTATACGCACACACAGCGGTAACTTGAACTCTCGCAACTAAAAAGAGCCAGAGAAAATGACACAGAGTTGAGCACGCCATACATGTATACGGAGCACATAAGCTGAAAAGTGTGAAAACTCTTCATAAAAGAAGCCTAAGAATATTTTAGTATGTAGACGTGTCTAACATTTATTGGTTGCAAAACAGTTATTGTAGTACATACATTCGTCTCGGTGGTGAAACTTTCAATGTTCCACTGTGGTGCTTCATAATGCGGCAGACCAACGTGCTTGTGGAGTGGTTGCAAGGCCTTGCCGCCACGCCGCAGTAGCGACACCTGGGGAAAGAGATAAAAATATCACTTAAAAGGCCTTCGGAAAGGCTGATACCGCGGCAAGAACAATGGTATACCGCCCTAGTGAATGCTAGAAGGCTACTTCGAAAGGTACAACACATAGTTGATATGCGCTTAAGGAGCGTCTCACTTTGTCTTATAACGCGATGTAAAGGGATCGTTTCTACGGGATACAGTGGTTGGGAGTTGTCATACGAATGTATTGAAGAGATGAGCATCAAGACCACCGTTATTGTATGTGATACGCCCGAAGATGTCAAAAATTTGTGCGTACTATTTCGCCAAGTTTGCACAGTAATCAGTAGCCACATCATCTCGCATCGACTGGTGTATCGCCCATTAGATATTCGAATATAACGTGAAATAAACTATGCTAAGTCAAATACGCTGCATTAAGCATACGCGCACAGTGGTTTATCTAATCAATGGCGTGACTTAAAACTGCATTTTGTTACAATTTACGCCAGATAATGATGAGGATTATGAAGATTATGATGTATTTGATGGCGCAAAGGATACACGTTGGCATAGCACAAGAAATCTTAAAAAGACAGGACAGCTTCAAATGATGAATTGATGAATAGGCAGACTTTTCGCAAGTAATAGAATTTCTGTGATTTCGATCCTTCAGCGAACGATGAATTAAATTTCATGAAACTAACAGTGATGCGCGCAAAAAAAAAAAAAAATCTGCCCTTCCCCTGTCGAGAAAATGGGGGAGAGCGAAGCTTGACGTGTGCGCTCTTGCCCAATACTTTTTCTTTCTTTTCAGCTGGTAGAAAATCGAGGCATTCGTATGGTTCAGATGTGTTCACACCTCGCAAGCGTGAGCTCGTAGCCTAGTGGCTAAGGCAGTTGCCTTCGAAGGATCGGGGCCCGGATTCAAACGTCAACACCTGTAACAATTTTTTCCCACTCCAATGTGCCCTCTATG
Organism: Hyalomma asiaticum; assembly: GCA_013339685.2. Taxonomy (NCBI): domain Eukaryota; kingdom Metazoa; phylum Arthropoda; class Arachnida; order Ixodida; family Ixodidae; genus Hyalomma; species Hyalomma asiaticum. The sequence goes on from CM023481.1 coordinate 266,018,289, forward strand.
ACGAAGGAAATAATGCAATAGTGCCTGCCGACACTCTCTAGAGGGCACCAGGGGTTCCACTTTTCTGGGAGTTTTGGCGTGACGACAACCACAACGCCGACACAAGCTAGACTATCCAAGCTTCACGTAAAGATGTTGCATGGTATCTTATGGGGCGTGAAACAATCTAGTTCAACGTTTATGCTTGTCCATCGCAAATGTGACATTTGTCTGCTACGATTCAATGTTTATGAACTGGACCACTCAGAAGGTATACCGAATCCAAAGAGAAATACGTAGACGCACAATGTGAGACGCCGACGTAGTGACGTGACAACAATGACGGCAGCGAATTGTGATTGACATTGGAAATGGTGCCAGGCGCCTGCGCAGAGAAGTAAGGCACGCACCTAATTACATTTAAATGGCCATTCACCAGTCAATATTGCTAGTTTTGAATGCGCTACGGAACTTATTGAGGACCATTTAGGGAGAACTATTCACTAAAAAAGTTTTTGAAATTGGCTTACTATTAGAGAGGAAACAATCAAACTGCGTAGTTACACGCATCCAAGAGGCAAGCTCCACTTTCTAAGCACGCACTCTCTCCCTTTGCCTCGGCTAGCGTCCGCAAGCGCTGCACGCGCTCCCAACTGGCGGAGGCGAGGGAGCGCGTCATGTTCATGTGACCAGCCTGCTTTTCATTTTATTAGTTTGGTACCTTGCTTCGCAACACGCGCGTTGAAATTCGGCATTGGACGAGGAGTGGGATTTAATGATCGCGATTATTGTCGTTCCGAGGAGTGCCTATGACGTAGGCATGCGCCCATTACGCGGAGGTCCTCCAAAGGAGTCTCACCTGAGAGGAAAGGCGCGCCTGGCCACCTGGAATATTTGGATCGTTCTCACTCCGTGCACTTGTTTTCACACTCTGCACTCCGGATAGCGACTGTCCAGCCTATGTCCAAACCTGGTTACGGACACAATACGTACCGCTTGTGTTGCACTTTCAAGCACCCATTCTTGAAGACTATAAGTGCATACATATTACTTCTTCATATACCGGCTGGCGAATTCGGGGAAAATAAAATGAAGAATCTGTTTTGTGCAACAGGGTATACGTCTGGTCTGACAATTTACGTTTAGGTTTTATGAGGAATCTGTTTTGTATCATGCGGAAGAGAGGTGTACCTACGCTAGCACCACTTAGTAGGCGAACCTTTGCAGAATATATAGTGTCGTTTACTGCCCTATTTCCCTGGATAACGACAAATGTATATCACCTAATATACTAACAAAGCAGCATATAGCGTCCGGAGTTAGTATGATCCACGCCAAGCCTGTTACAATAGGCAAAGAAAGTTCCGCCTCAAGAATTTCCACGTGCTCAATACGAAGCAGTCGACGCGCTCTCCAAGTCACGATGGTCTTAAACATATTTTGATAGGTATGTGCTAATAACGCAATAGTGAAAACGAAACGGATGATGACCTATGGGTCTAGAACCAGGCATAGTATGAGGAATGTGCGCGTGGGTTATTGCAAGCACGATTTTCTTACTGGTGCAGTCTACAAATAAATAAATCTCTCCATATTTTGCTGTTTACGTTATCTCTCTTTTTGTCGTCGTTGTTGAATGCCCAATTACCTAAACCGGTGGCTATACGAAACTCTGACTGAGTCCTAATGCGTACATGATGCCACGAAATATCCCAATTTCTTATTGTTCCTTTGGCGTTAACGAAATGTTTTCAGCACGCGAAAGACATTCGATAATACCAGCATTATAGTGTTATTCAGATTTCAGTCAGCCAGCGAGAACACACTCACTACTATTATCTACGATTTTGCGTGCTTTAAGATGCTACCATATTTTAATGAGCGCGCACATGTCTATTTCTTAGTGTTTTCTTATTTCCAAGGGGTCATGTTTCGGCTATATGTGAGGTTCAAAAAACTGTATATAATGATTTTCCACCACTAAAATAGACTCTTGAATGTAATGTTCCTCTGCGTGGGATGTGATGACAAGCGAAGTGTATTTTTTTCTTCTTCACATCGAAGCTGTTGGCAGAAAAACGAGCGCCGACCAATCGCTCAGAATAAAACAAGACGTTTCTACCCACTACGGAAGCCGAAACGTCTTGGGGTCAAAACGTAGTGAGGTCGAAACGTCTTTTATTCTTAACGCTTGGTCGGCGCTCGTTTTTTTCCGCCATGAACTTTCCCGACTAGACGGGTTTCCGCCTTACCCTGAATTTCATCCAAGCTGTTCTAGCTCGAGGTAAAATGTCCTTCGGAAACAGAAAACTCGGCATATTGGGTAAGTACCACAGGGGTACTAAAACCAAGCCCCAGTGTTAAACTGGGGCTTGGTTAAACTGGTATCGTTAAACCGAAACAATTCTTCTTCGCACCTAGTAAACATTTCGCGCAACCAGAACGCTTTAGATGCAACATACTCTACGATTCTTTCGAGTCCTTCATGCTAACGTTGCAAGAACGCCAGCGGAGTTGGAGCGGGAATCGAACCCAGGCCATCTGCGTGGCAGGCAGGTCTACCAAAGAGTAAAACCAAAGAGTCACGCCAGCGGTTGACGCTGCTTAGCCTTATATGTGGTGAATAGCAAAGCATATCCATATATACCATGATACAGCAAGGAGGTGGAAGATGAGGAGATGAGGAGGAGGGAAATAAGGAGGGCAGAGAGTATAGGCATAGTATACATGGCATAGTATAGCCTTGTATAGCAATGTGGTGGGGCCCTGCCACGGTGGTCTAGTGGCTATGGTACTCGGCTGCTGATCCGAGGGTCGCGGGATCGAATCCCGGCTGCGGCTGCTGCATTTCGGTGGAGGCGAAATGTTGAGGCCCGTGTGCTGTGCGATGTCAGTGCACGTTAAAGAACCCCAGGTGGTCGAAATTTCCAGAGCCCTCCACTACGGCGTCTCTCATAATCAGAGCTGGTTTCGGGACGTTAAACCCCACATAACAACAACAAGGTGGTGGGAAAGGATAGTGAGTGCGGGAACGAGGAATGTAAGGGATAGGGAAATGAGGAGGGGATAGGGTCAACCACAGCATGCCCGTGTGTAGTGTGGCATAACAAGGAGGTGCGAAAGGGAAGTGAGAGTGACGAGGAGTGGCGTGAGCGGGGGAAACTGGGAAATGAGGAGGCGATAGGGCAAAAGCGCAGCATACCCACGTATATTAGGGAAACGGAAGTGAGGAATGGGATTGGGAAAAGGAGGAGGGGAAGGCGACCAGATCCGCTGTGACCTGGCCTTGCTCTCCTTGTGCGAGCTGCCCACAATTCTTTTAATTCAACTCTATCGTCACTTACTTTGCTTCTCTCCTGTTCAGGTGGGTGCTGTTGGTGTCCTCCATTACGAGTGTCGCTCGTCTCTTTTGTGTGTTTTTGCTTGATATTTGTGCATAGGTTCACATTATTAATCATTACAATAATAGACTAGTATATAGAACTCGCTGTCGGCCTAATGTGTCACACAGAGATGGAAATGAAAGGAAGGGCAAAAAGACAACCACAACGAGGCGTACGCTTGTCCTACACTGTAAGCAAAAGTTGCCCGATATTTGGGTTTTTGCGGCTCATGAGCCTTAAAAACTCCCTTGTTTTCAAAATTACTACGTCTCGTTGAGGTAAAATGAGCATATGACATAGTTTTACTACCACCTGTTAGAAAGGTAGTAAAAGGACGTTATTGCCCTATTTTACTACATAGGGGGTTTTGTGTCACGTGATAAAAAAACCCCAGTCTAGAGTTTAAAGCCACGTGATCAAAAACTACGTACCACGTCACGTGGTAAAAAACTCCAAACTGCCGTGGCGCAGGGGTGGAGGCCGCGATAGCCCTCGAATGACTATTTAGGCCTAGCCACATGGTACGCGTTTGCAAGGAGCTGTTCGTCAAAAGCGTCGGTCGCGGAAGAGGGGACGCGACGTCTCGGGGCGTGATTGTGAACGGCGTGAGTGTGATCTGCGCGTACGTGTATCGGCGCACGCGCCGACAGGCGTACGCCGGCGTCCGTGAACCACAACGTGATACCGTGACATCTCCGGCAGCTATGCCTAGTGACCGTCGTTTCGAAGGCACCGCCGAGTTCTGGGAAAGCACGGAAACTACGGTCGCAAACGTTCCTGACTGACCGCATCGTCAACCAGTACGACAACGACACGGCGAACTACCCCGAGTGTTACCAGTGCGGCGTGGTTTTGTGCTGAGTTAGAGCGATGCTGGCTGTCCTAGCGCCGGTCTTGGTGGACGGCGGCCAAGTGAAAATGCACTTTCGAATATCTCTGCTCCCACGCTTGTGCCTGTGTTTGTTGCGCTCTCAACGAGTGAAAACGTGCTTCCACTGTTATAAGTTCGAAGGGTGAGTCCTCGTTTACTGCTCAATAAATTGAGTGATGTCTGCATTTGGCGTAAGCCTAGTGTTTACCCAGCCACAGTAAACCTCGAATGAGCTTTAAAAATAACCCCCCAAAAAAGCCGAGAAAACATTGTTTAGGCAGTAAAAAATTACTCCGCGTATAGTCGCTGAAAACCTCCAGGGGGTTAAATAACTACTGCCGTTTCTACGTTCAAAAACTCGGTTAGCGTGAGAGTAAATTTTTACCTTGACTGTTACGTAGTAAAAAAAAACCAGAAAAGGTAGTGCGCTAGAGGACAAGCTGTTTACTCCCGTTCCTGGTTATTTTTGTTTAGTGTGTACGTATAGGCTTCCTTGTGGTTGTGTCTTGCTGCGCTCCCTTTCAGTTCCAACTATAACAGTGCACGTTGAACACATTCTCGTCGCCCAGTAAAAGGACGAAATAAGGGCTTAAGCAGCGCAATTTACTAAACCATTGCGGGATATAGCAGTTTTGCCCCCAAAAAATGGGACAAAGAAAGGAACTATAGAGAAGTTACCCGCCGCACAACCTTGTCAAGCTGACAATAAAAAAAAATAATAAACAAGGGAGACTGTCATTCAGTTGCTTGTTTCTTGTCTCAGCGACAGACTCTCCTAAATGACCCCTTGCAAGGCAAAGAACGACTCATTCACGATAGAGACGTGCCTTTGCGACAGACCTACCGGCTGGCCGGCTGTCACGCGGAGGTACAACAACTCGATGAACTTTGTAACGCGTTCCTTCCTTATCTACATATGCAAATTCTTCCTCGCCCCTTTATCAGCGCGCGATGTCACGGGTGACCAAAGGCGCACATGATGTGACCTAGGGCTGCTACTACTTTCCACGTCATTCACCTACACTTCACCGGCCCTCCTCAGAATCATATCAGTATCCCCCACTTCACTGTCGCGAAAGAGCCAATGTCACCCGTCGTGTTCTTTGTCCCGGCACTCGCCTGTGGAGGAGATTGTTTTCCTGTCTTTTGGTATCTGGTGTCAGTTAAGCAGTAAATTCCGCACATTAGAGGCGCTAATGGCCGAAGTTGTCGCGCTAAGGTTTACACCTTTGACACGGAACCAGCGTGAGTATCCGGTCACATAAACAGCGACTGCCTTCCAGTGGTTAGAGCGTCGGCGTCCTATAGGAGGGAGGCAATGGGTTCGGTTCCCACTGCCGCTGGACACCCACCCGCTTTTTCCAATGGGGAGAAAGCTACCCAATCCTGGCGCTCGGTGATGTGGGTAAACTCATGTCTTGAGAAGGAGGCCTTCCTCTCCTTTCCTCTACCTTCTGTCTATTCCTTGGACCCGCCGTGATAGCTTATAGTGCTTGAACTATCCCGCGAGGAGGCTTTGATTCCCGGCTACGGCGGCCCATTCCGTGGGGCGGAACGTGAGAAAACTCGTGAACTTGCCAGACCTTAATGGACACCTTAGAGGGCACCTTGGACGTAGGCGTATGTAAAAGAACAGAAGGTGGCAAGAGAATTAGAATTAGGCGTGCCTCGTAATCACATCCTGCTCTTGCACGTAGAACTCCAGAATTTAATTTTAGCACCCCTCGACAGTTCACTCACCCATTAATCACTATCCTGGCAAAAGCTGCCCTTTGGTCCTTATGTTGACGTAAAAAGTGAAAGTCTAGCGTGAGGTGAAAGTGCGGCATGTGCGCCACATCCTCGGGCGTATGACACTTGTGGTATCCGCCGACAAACACCGTCTCCACATAGAAAGACGAGTTGAACTCGAGTTATCGTGCAATGAAGTTCTCTCTTTTCAGACATGATGTTTTTTCTGAAAGCTTTTAGTTACACTGCAGCAACTGTTGTTATAGTAAACCTAATGTCAAGCGCAACCTGGGCTTTCCCGAGGTAGACTAAACCGATCTTAGCGGAAGCCAACGCATGCGTGCATGCGTCATGTTAACGATTCGATTGAGGCACAGTGAACTGGAAAGGCACGCTGCAGTATATCACATAGGTACGTATATGACGCGCTTTTTTTTTTAGTGTCTTTAGGGAAGATTGGATTGGGGCAGGTGAGGGAGGTGAGGAAAGAGGAATATGATATCGCCATTGAAGCAAAGCATAGGTGTCATTGTTCACAATGAACACTGTTTCCCATTCTGGCTTCTAGCTAAAGATAACGTTATCATAGCACCATGAATGACAGTGTCAAGCCTCAGAGACAACCCACGATCTGAAGCCGCCACAAAAGGCAAATGAAGCTACTGCTATGAACAGTAGCATTGAGGCTGTATTTCTGGGGCCCTTTATAGCATTTTTAAAGCTTATACGAGTACGGGCTATACAGACAGAGGACATTAGCTGATAAAATGTAAGAGAAGGCTTGGAACTCAACGAGCAAAAAAAAAAAAAAAAAAAAGACAGAGTTAGGGTTCAGTATCCTGGCAAGAAAAGGGGAATTCATAATTGGCAGTCAGTATCCACATTCTATGCAACAGTGCATTTATCAAAGCTGCTTATCGACAGGGGATCCTGATTATGAAAAAAAAACATATTCGCAGGAGAGTAACAATGCGTTGAAGAGCATACCGCACGCCTTATCGAATACTGACCGGCAGCTTACTGTTGTCCTTGAAAACAACAGTGAGTAACCCGCGTTCCACCCTTTCTAACATATGTGGCAGAAACGTGGGATCCATGCAGGATCCCACAAAGAGAGGTGGATCAGAAAACTCTTCGGCGTAACACTAAAATGCAAGGAAACATCGGTGCGTGGATTAGAGAGCAAACATAGTTGCTTGTGTTCAAGTTCACACAAAGGTCAACGGCGCGAAGAAATAAACGAAGGACGAAACGAGGGGACAGAGGCACACAGATTCGTTTATTTCTTCCAGTTGTTTAATTCCAATGCAACGGAGTAACTCGCCCAGACTTTCACGTGACATAAAGATCAAACGCGAAACTGTGCAAGGAATGCGTGAGGTACGTAATCAATGCTCTATTCGAGTTACAGAATTGGGTGCCGGTAACAGGGAAGCGTAGGTGAGGACGACGAAAAATCAGGCCGTCTGAGGAGATTAGCCATCTTCCAAAGCATAAGGTGGATAGCTATAATAATTGATGGGGCTTTATGCCAAAAAAAGCGCCCCGTAGCGGAGGGCTCCAGAGTTGTTTAGGCCACCTGCGGTCCTTTAAGGTGCGCCTCAAAGTAGACCAGTGTCTTTTATTTATTTATTTTTTTTTAAAATTTCGCCCCCATCGAAATGCGACATCAACTGGCTCAAGGCGGCGGCAACTTGAACCCATAGAAAACGCCTGCTAAAAGCCCGTGTGCGAAAACTAGTAATTAGGATGACTACAACGATGACAACAAAAATACTTTACTCTTCCGCTAAATGTTAAGCAATAGTTTGCATCGCTGTCAAATCGTCTGTGGTGAGAAGAATTTTTGTCGTTGTTGTTCGTAGCTATTTATTTTTCTGCAGTGGAATTCGTGAGGTCTACCCAATTACCGCCTGAGCCGCTCTCGCATCAGCATGCTTTCGCAGGATACGATAAATGATCCCAGAAATGTAAGTCGCCATTATCAGCCCATATTGCACCGCATTCCACAGTCACTAAGCCTTGAACCTCGAGACGACTTCGTTAAGTGTGCCGGGATTAGTTTCAGTTACATCCAGACCAGTTTCTTTTCTTTGCATCTCTCTCTTTATTTTTACTTTTTTTATCTCCTGGCACCGCACTAGAAATCTTGTACGAGCGACACGAATGCAAGTGGCCGGAGCCGCCGTTGAGAGGGTTGTGTTATCTCTGTCGGCCGCGCTCGCGCCCCATCCATGATTTGCATAGAGGTCGATGCACGAGCCCGAGGACGCGCTTGTGCAAACGGGAATTGGTTCTTATCCGAGGTGTCCCCCCTGATAGCTGCTCTTCGCGACCAACGTGGCGTTGCCGTGTCTCCTGTGACGGACAGCCTGCCCGTCCTGTACGTGCTCTCGACCGGATGGCATTGCGCGCGCGCTGCGAGAGCTGCAAACGCGCTCGGCGTCGCGTACGCTCGGTTTACAGCACCGCACCTGCTTGAGTCGCCAGAGTACGCGGTGCCTAAACATAGCATCCTGAGTGCTGCTCATTTCAAATGATATCTGCAAGGCGTTCGTAGACCCGAAGTGCACGGGAAATCACGAATAAGCGTGTATAGCAGAAACGACGCGAACTATAGCTGCCGCGAATATACTTTTGTGTAAACCGAGCTCGTTGTACCGGAGACTCCGTGTCATTAAAGCCCGGCGTGTTCGCTTGTTGTTTATGTTTCTAAATGCATTTCGTGCGACCGCGAGCAACGCGCCGGCATTTTACAAATGGGATTACGCTTGACCTACGAAACACCTCCACTGCTCATGCATAAAGAATCTTCTGCCGTTTCTATGTAAAAGAAAATAATCATCATCAATTTATACAGAGTCGTCACATCCACACAAGGAGATGTTATGATCGTGCAACTACTTTTCTCAGGGCAATTTTAACGATAGAAAATTGAAACGTGTCGTCATTTTTCTGAAAGTACTGCAGCACGTGATACACACATACAGAAAAAGCTGTCACGGTCACGCGGAAGTCGCATTGTGAAAATGCAGATCGTCACTCTCTCCTTCTCAAAGTGAGAAAACACGCGAGGGAAAAGAAGCTTTCGCCTGCATTTTCCAAACGTATGTACCAGGCCGAGTAGCTTTTCCATTCTATGTGATAGCACCTCCGCCGTTAACTGCGAGCGCCACTCCGCATGGCTGTACCTGGACATTCAACAGCTTCGCAGTCCATAGCCTGCGGCATCCTCCTCTTACACTTACCTCGTGTAAAAACTTCCCGCAGGTTGGAGTCAAACTCGCGGCCTTCTAGGGTTTACACTTGTGTTGCACTACCGATTATGCTGCGACTGCAGCGGCTCCTCCGTCCACCTTATGGGGTATTCACGTATGCGTTCAATGTTTAACCTTCAGAGAGTTCCTTGACGCGACTCAGAGCCATGGCTGTGTAGGCTGGCACATCGTTTTGCCTCATGGCGCCCCGTATAATATTGGGAGGTTTAAGAACAGGCAGCTGACCAATCAAACCGCGTGCGGGACCAGTAGGCATCACACTTGACGTCATACCTAAACGGTGCACTTAACAGCGACCGAGCCTCACTAAATGTGCGATTCAACGAACATAGTACTTAGCATGGATGACCGTGTTGCGCGAGCCTGTCAGTGGCATTAGCAACGCCTTGTATTTTCTACCGCCGTGTTTTGGACTGTCGACGAGCAACAAAGAAACATAATAAAAAAAGCAAGCAAACAAGAAAGAACGTGAGTCATGCACCCTTTCCCCTTTTCTGGACAAGGGAAAGGCTACTGAATTTTTTCTAATGCATGAAGCTGCTGGTAAATGAATTTGCTGGTGGCACAAAGATAGAATCAACTCTGGTTCCATACCAGAGTTGGGCTATATATGCTCTGGGCTATACGAGACGGCCTGGACACGATGCTCCCGTACCTTAATGCGGCTAATTATTCTCGGCTCATCCTTCGTACTGACTCGACGGAAGCTGTTCACGATATACGTAGAGTATATGGGTCTACAATGCTCTCCGATATCATTCACTGCCTGGCCGCCTCTACAAACGTCCAGATACGCGTTCAGTGGGTGCCTCGAGCGGCCATGCCAGATCATGTCAAAGCTATTTTGGCAACCCACCCGCAAGTTGTACTACAACCCCTTCCGCATTTTCCTGAAGATGCCCAAGGACAGCTACTCCGGCAAAAAAAAAAAAACAAAAAAACCCTCCGGCATACCACACGGGCACTTATACCACTGTGTGGGCCAAACCTCCCTGGTGGTTTATCCCGCCGAGAGGACGTTACGTTAAGGAGGCATCGGGTCGGAGCTACGCTTACCTCGTCCGTGACCATTTCCTGGCCGCAACAGTACCGCAGTCCTTATGGTGCGTCTTACCCATTTTGTGATGCCGCAATCCACAATGTAACAACGAGGCACTTGCTGTGGACCTGCCCAGGCCAACATTAAGCCGTCTTTGCCACCTCCGTGCAACAGGCCTCAGGCCTGGTCGACCACCTGACCTAGATCGCTGGATACATGCACCGTACCACCGTTCGCTCCTGGATTTCATCCACGAATCTAACTTATTTGTTTGTTTTGGACATCATTGCGTTATGCCTAAGAACAAGCTTTCGAAATAAAAAAGCAAACTCTGGTTCTGCTACCCGCTATTCAAATGTTTGCAAAAGAATTCTTATTGGCAAACACACCTTAGTCAACCTCAATAAACTTCGTTTTATCAAGAACGAAAGTTTTGAGTACTTATGACTGCATAGTTTTAGTTCATTTCCTGAGGTATTTCATAAACAGCAAAAGAAAATTACTTCTTCAAGAAAATGAAACTGGTAAGCTTTGCAGTACTATGCGTTTGAAGAGACAAAGAAAGAACCGAAGCGCACAACTCTTTTTTTCGCATACTGCATCGAGAAAGGTTGCGAGCACTCCAGGCTGGTTTGCAGGTACATTGCCGCAGCGGTACATTTGGAACATGGCGAGACGGAAGAAAAGGAATTTCTCGTGCACTATCGGCCAAAAAAGTAAACAGGCCACAGCTTAAGTGGCCAGAGCGGTTGTGGGGCCACAACGCGGCACTGTTATCAGCGCTCAGCACGCTCAGGTAGAGAGTGCCCTGAGTGGCGCTATAAACTTCTACATACCTCATTCCACACAGTGCCTGTCACGATTGATTAATTTCCCTCCGATCGCCTAAGCCGTAGTCCGTTTACTTTTTTCGCCGATAGTACTTCCCTTTGCGTACACGGTGATGACACCGAAGTTTTCAAATTTAGTACGGAGCCCCCCCGCTGCATGACTTGCGTAAGAACCATGTTGCAGTTCAAGCATGTGAAGCACTAGAATGTATAGTTGTTAAGCGTCAAATTGTCATGGGTGCTTCTCTCCGAGTGGTGAGGAGCAGCCACTTGTGCAGATGTGGTGTGCTGCCACCCTTATACCACCTAGTCAGAGAAACATGTTTCTCTTCGGACGCCTTCGCCTCGCCACAGACAGTGCCTTCCATTTGTAACTGACAGCTTCTCCGCATCTAACACGGATGCAACTTCACGCTTTCCGGGCGATAAACAGGGCGTTGTTCCAAACCGGCGCCGGGGAGCTCGCGCGGGACGCGGCCCACGGCGCTGTTTGTGGCCTCCCCGCGAGTGATACGACCAGCAGTTAGCGACAGACCTCACGAAGTAATTTCCTCTTTGAACAAAAGATGCCCGCGCTGTGAATGCACATCGCGCCTCCTGTTTCTCGGCACGCGCGTCGTAATCGAATCTCAGGCGCATGCTCAAGAACGAAGGCTCAGTACACATTGGCGCGTTGCATAAACACAGTTACTGCGAACGTTCCGGCCGTGCAACGGAGCGTCGATTGTGGCCGATATGCTTCGGTAGGCGGATCGCTCTTGTATCGATCCTTGTCCTCTAGACGCGTTGCTTGAAGTATCCCTTTGTTCAAGAGGGGGCCAACTTTGCTCAATGAGGAGTGGAAAGAAGGGGGCGGGGGGGTTCAGTCTACACAGGATACTTGTATGCGTGTACGTGTGCAGGAAGGGGAGTATGTATATGTATTGCGAATCACCGAAGCATGAGAGGCTGGGCGCACTCTTAAATTTTGGTAAGGCCTTCCCCCCCCCCCCCTCTCCCTCCCGCTTTTATCTTTATGACACTGAGCATTGGCTCGGCATCCCCCGAACCGCTCGAGTCCGTGCTCATTCCAGACTGTAGTGTCGACAAAGGGTGCGACCAAGAAATTGCTTTAAGTTATGCGTGCCAAATACAAGGAGTGACTTCAGGTAGTACTTTGTTCACCCAGTAGAAAGAACACTGACACTCTATCTCATATTTCTTCAAGTTTTTCCTCAAACAAAATAGAGGAAAGCTGCAGAACAATTCAGACGTACGAAAACAACGCGTCGTTAGTTGCTTTGGCAAGTAAGCGACCACAACCTGCAAGTGGTTGTTTTGTCGCACGGTAATTTACAAAGCCTGCGTAGTCCATCTCACATTGTATTCCTTCTGTGTCTTTTTTTTTCTGGGGTTTTACGTCCCAAAACCACCATACGATTATGAGAAACGCTGTAGCGGAAGGCTCCGCAAATTCCGACCACCTGGGGTGCCTCCGCGGAATGGAATGTATGGTTCAGAACGAGAAAGTGTGCTGCAAAAAGAATCAGTGCACTTTCTTTGCGCATTCGACAATAAAAAGAGGCTGGACCTCCTTGTGGACAATGAAGGATTGTAAGCGTTACTCTCGCCTGACTCCCTTATTTGCCTGAGTTCGATCCGATGTAAATAGACAAAAACTAGAAAACTGAGATGCAGTGATGTTCAGCAGAATAACCGTTCGGCTAACGAGTTTCCGCTGCTTAAAAACTAAAGTCCAGGGAAATGCTTCTAACGCGGTAACATAGGACAACCTTTGCAACAAAATGTTGCGAATGACCCAGTCTAAAGAAGTGCGCGCGCACTTCTTTCATGATCGTGATAGTTTCTGCGCCCTCCCGGACCGCGACATTTTCCCACCTCCATAGTCATATACACCTTCGCCGTAATATTACCTGGGCTAATCTTGTTGCCATTTTGACGCATAATAGTTTCCCTTTATTTTTGCTGTAGTTATACAGTTCATGTCCGCAACCGAGAATGTCAATTTCAGGTTTCTACTTAATCTGCTCCCCACTCGGCGTCTGAGACGCACCGTCGGAAACGGTTTGAACGATGTGCGGTGGCTTGACTACAATGAGAATTCAGAGGCTGATAAACAACAGAAAACTTGTATATTTACAACATTTACAGGAACGAAGTACAGTGGTTTAACTCATGCATTTACAAGACACTTGCAACGGCGTCGGCGCAGCAGAGAGTGCGTGGCACATTGCGCTAGGTTCAAGACAAAACAAAAAACAGCGGCGCCGAATTTTATAACCGCCAGCTCCGCCTTAATCGATCACGTGGCGAATCGCCGCTATTCTGCACTGAGATTGTGGCTCTGACCATTGACGGGCCTCTTAAATTCTGGTGGCACAGCTGGAGCACCCACAATATCATCAATGAATTTCTGTCGAGGGCAATTACTTTTACACTAAAATAGCTACGTGCCCCTCGCCCCAACTAACGCATAAATAAAATAAGGTCAAGAAAGGGCGACATGGCGAGGGCTAGTGGAGCAAGAAGAACAAGTAAGCCGCGTAGCGAGGGAGTGTTTCGGCCTAGCTCACGTGAAAATAAGTTTCCACGAAGTCCATAAAATTTACTGTTGAAAGCAGCCGCGGGCCACATGCATCCACGACATCTACACAGCGATCCAATGTTGACCGCATTCGGCAGCCAACGCTCGTACATCACGTAAACATACCTGCGTAAACCGGAAAGAGTAAGGCTACTGCGAACAATGAACAGACATTCGGAGTTTAGATGGTGTCTCCTCAGTGTGTCCAAATCGCCGTAACCTAGTCAAAAGAAGGCGTCTGTAACCTGGTCAAAAGAAGGCAACTTTCGCCAACGTTTTCCTTGGCGCACCAACGACCAACGGTTCTCCGTGCGCGGAATACCGCGCATTCTCTTGCTTCACGCATCAGCACGTGCGAGCTCTCGGTGCGACAGTGCGCGCTATTTGCGTGCGCTGGGGCGCCCCTTTTATTTCGGTCTAACGAAATGAGACAGGGGATGTGCCCCCACGGTCTGTGAGACAGGTCTGGGGATGCGCACCACCTTGCAGGGGGCTACATCCGCACTGTCGAGGGTGAGCTTGCATATCCTGGTTTTCCATTTCGCGGAAGCCTGTGCACTCAGCCAGGAACAGGACGAGATGTAGCAGAGACGGCGTTCGGCGACACCGTGACAGATCAGCGCGACCACAGCCCGCAAGCTTATCTGCTTAAGGAGATAGTGGCACAAACGTCCACAAAGCATTATGAAACCTTCTCTGGCAGTCCGGCCTCGCCAGCAGGCTCTGTGACATGTAATAGTGCCGGTGTGCGGGCCCACATGACAACATCCTCGATGAGGCCACATCGACAGCGAACTGTGACACTTTTGTGTACATATGTAAATAGTTCATCTTCTCCCCCTGCCCTTGACCTTTTATCCTCCCAACCCCCACTCTAAACCCCACTTGCTGTAGACTGCGGTCCAGGTGTCAGTATGAGCTCAGCTATTGTGGTCTCCAGTAGTAACTTTCCTTTCCGTCCCACCTTTTGTGCATATATTTTTCAAATAAACAACCACTATACTACTACTCCTTTGACTGTATTTTTTCTTTGTTGTTGTTTCTGTTATTCTTGGCGAAGGAAAAACAAAAATACAAGCGCGCCTGCTCGGTTGTGCCGGCTTACACTAGACTTCAAACCACATTGAGCTGGCGTCATTAAAAGACTGGATAATATATGTACTCAATATAATCAATAATTTCCTATGACTCTAAGTTATTTATGCGCTTCCAAAACCTATAGGACAGACAAATGCATCTAATTACTAAAATCCCACGTGTCCCCTCTCTTAAACGCCATTGTGAACTTTACATACTTTCTACATTGTGGAAAGAAGCACGTGACAAAAATTAATTATTGATGTATATGTTAACGCTGTGTCTGCTGTACGTCAATAACAAAGCATGTGCGTCCTCAAGCATCGATGTCTTCTGACTTACTATTGTAAGGGCTATTCACTCATCCCAAGGTCGAACATTTGTTACGTAGTGGTCGTTGTGCACCGGTCTTCAGAAAACACGCATGACATGACAAGAACTTCAGATGAGTCCGGAGAAACTGAGATCTAAGGGAGCCAGAGGTCCTCTAGATCAAGTCGGCGGCTCCTCGCATGACGGGACTGGAAGGTGAAGTCCCGCCGCGATGTCGTGAACCCTCTGGACGGAATGGAGTTGAGTATGGAGACAGTTGCTCTTGAGGGATGCCTCCCACTGCTCCTCCGTGATGGATGAAGAGGAGCTAAGGGCCGCGCACAGCCAGAGCATGTCATCAGACAAGCCTGAGTTGTGACCACGTTTGGGGCACGTCTGTGAGCGGTCGGGGTCTACCCTGCTAAGGGACCGACGAATGCGATACGAACCGGTTTGCATAAGTCTGAGTGTGCTAGCCTGAGGTTGTTCAATTTGGGGGAGAGGGTGGGGATTTCCTCCTGTCCAGGCGATAATGGGGAACAGTTTTGTTGAAAGTACATAACAGATCTTTGTAGAGGTGTCTTTACCTCGTTCCGAGGCTGCTATTCGCGACAGCGCGGCCACAACATTTTTTTTTTTTTTCGGAATGACACCGCAATATCCAAGTTACAGGACTTCGACAATGTTGCCCCAGCTTGTTTCTCGCTTTCCTCCGCTTCTCTCACTCAAGCCTGTCTCCTCGCTGTGCTCGCCGCGTGAATACTATGTCAGTTGGAGCATCGAGTTCGGCACGCTGGACCGGAAGGCGCAGTGGGTGTCCCACGGTCAACCCCCCCCCCCTCCCGCTCCCCTATCCCCCTCCTCATATTGGAGCGTGGCGCCTGCGAGCAGAAAGGGAAACGGCGCTTGATTTGACATTTCAGACATTTCAGCGGCGCGTAGCGACGTAACTCTTAGCAGACACGATCGCGAGCGTGCAATGTATGCATTGCGCTTGCCCGCTCACCATCGCCAGAACTGCTGAGGGGCGCCACCACAACCACCACCACCATCACAAATGGAACGCCTTCAATAATGTTCCGCGCTCAAGCAAGCGCATACAGATGTTTGGCGTGTTTTCCTCTACGTTGATGGTTTGCACACCAGTGAGCTGAGACGCTCGGAGTGTTTTCACCACGCTGACAGAGTGTCGTTGAGTCACCGTACAAGCGAACGTGCAGGTGCAGCTAACCGCTTTAAGAAAAACATTATCGAAATGCCATGCGCATTGACCCTGGCGGGCTTCGTTATAGAGTGTTTCTGCCCACCCACCGCAGCCTTGATGAAATAGTCGATCTGCTACTGATGTGCGATGCGAAAAACTGCTGCCGCCGGACAGCTATATATCGGTGGAATAGGTGCGAGCTCTTCAGTGCACGCTCGGCAAACGAAGTACATGGGAAGATAAGTGAGCCATATGGATGCGTTGGATATATTCTAGGCTATGTGCTTGTGCAAGTGCGCGCATGCTTGGTGCTCTTCTCTCTCTCTCTCTCTCTCTCTCTCTCGTTTTCATTCTATTTCACCCCTTCATCCCTTTCCCCAGGGCAGGGTAGCAAACCAGACGCACATTTGGTTAACCTCCCTGCTTTTCCTTGCCTTTCTCTCTACGAAAGAAAAAAGTAAAGATGGCATGCACTGGCCAAGTTTTGCTTGCCCCATTTCCCCGTTAGGGGAAAGGCTCCCAATTTTTGCTCGAAAGAGGAAAAAAAAATTAGCCATTCATTTGCGGATATGCGCCATAAGTGATTTTATTGTCGTTAATCATAGCGTAAACAACAAGCATACACGCCAATGTTGATGCCATCACCTATCAGTCATGTTAGTCATATACATTCGCGCCCATCCATGCTAGTTTTGGTTTATGCCAAACAAACGAGGCCCGAGTTTGAGGCTTTTGTATCACCGCCGTCGATACAACACTGGACCGTCAACCAAACGCTTACATTCCCCAGTGCATGAGCCAGTTAAGGCATTCGCCTCAGTAATAATGGAGGACGGTGGTTGCGCCCAGCTGTCTACTGCGGACGAGATTAGGTGTGGTTGAACCGGTGAAGTAATAAACTTTAATTATCTTGCACAGGCCAGCAAGCTACATTGCCTTTTCCACTTCGTCCATTAATTTTATTCGTTTTTCAACCAGTTGTTTGCCCCGCCACGGTGGTCTAGTGGCTATGGTACTCGGCTGCTGATCCGAGGGTCGCCGGATCGAATCCCGGCTGCGGCGGCTGCATATCGATGGAGGCGAAATGTTGAGGCCCGTGTGCTGTGCGATGTCAGTGCACGTTAAAGAACCCCAGGTGGTCGAAATTTCCGGAGCCCTCCACTACGGCGTCTCTCATAATCAGAGCTGGTTTTGGGACGTTAAACCCCACAAAACAACAACCAGTTGTTCGTGCCATAGCTTCCCCAGCCGAAAGCTTCAATGGCCAAGCCAGATCGGCGTTGAGCGTCAAATGTCCTGTAACGCCGGGCATCGGGCGTTTTGACGCAACCCAGGTGGGGAAGAGCGGGAGAGCACTGTATAGGGTAGCTGTATTGCAACGATGACTGCTGTACACATATGTACACATGTATATATCTGCATGATATATAACGATAAGTGGCTTATGTGTTGAGAATTGGAAACTGCGTGGTGTGCTGTGCAATCCTCTGTGTACTTCTGCTACAATCTCTCCGACATTAGTAGAAATTTGGGACTGCGGAGGTGCAGAAATGTGGGAAAGGCAGTCTAAGACGAACGCTATGCTTGCGGCGAGAGGCCTTGAATGAACCATCCAGAAGGAGGCACTCTTCCGCAAGAAAACGTTGCCTGTATAAGAGGCCATAAGGCCGTCAGCATGGAGGAGTGAATGATAGAAGCGTGGTTTTAACTTTAAAAACTGGAGCAACCTTGACGACACCAAGAGGTCGCCTGATACAGCTGTTGATTCAACCTAATGGGATTATCAACAGCAGCGTCGCTGCGACGCACCTGTATAGTTTCTGCGATCAACGCTGTAACTATGATACCGCTAAAGCGGCCACTGGCTTTGCTATGACAGTATATCGCGGCGCTCCTTGTTCAGGCATAAACGAAGAACAATACAGTGCTCATCTGCTCTAGTGGTAGCATCTTAACATCCATCAATGAAGTATTAGGAGTGGGCTTAGAAGCTGTCAGTTAATTCGCCAGCGCACTGCCAAATGTTAGCTTCCTAGTTACCTCAATTAGTAGAGTGACCCCTCTCCTCTGATGGGTGTTGATTCCGTGACGATGCCCGTACAAAGAGGAATTTTTTTGTCAACTAGGAGGCCTTTTTTCCTCTGAGATATCGCTTCCCTTGTAGCTCTGTGCTGCAGATAGGAATGCCACTTTTTGATTTTGAAGCAGAAGTAACGCACCCCCTAGACCGCGGTGCCGATAGCGCGCGGGTAGATCTGGCAGCAGCCTTTTCCGAGTTGTCGTCGCACCTGTCATCAGCCCACTGATGAACGGTGCCGCTTGGCGCGGGAATGTTCACGAGAGCCAAAAATGAGGGGCCGCCTTCGTGACGTATCGTCTCCACGTCAGACTGGCAACTCGGCTCCGGTACCCGTACAACTACGAACCTATACTGACAAGTAAACTTCTGTGGCGACCTGCTGCGCCTGAACAGTAGGTGTCATTTTTATTCTATACCGCACATCACCTATTCTCTTTTCACTTTCGCGCACTATTAGCGCTCAAAACGGCGAATGTTCCTGCGTTGGTGAACAATGGAAGATTGATTTCTAAGGTTTACGCCCGAAAACCACGATATGATTACGAGAGACGCCGTAGTGAAAGGCTCAGGAAATTTCGACCACCTGGGGATCTTTGACGTACAGCCGACATCGCACAGTAAACGGACGTAAACATCTCGCCTCCATCGAAATGCAGCAGTGGCGGCCGGGATTCGATCCCGCAACCTTCAGACCACCGTGGCAGGGCATCAATGGAAGGAACCACGTTCTGAAGTGTAGCGTTAAGCAGTACAAGATCCCCGAGCAGGGCGAAAAGCAAGAAACGTGCAAGTGTTTTTCGTATTGTGTTTCTCTGTCGTAATTAATTTATGTTCTTACGTTCTTTTCTAGACACGTGATGCCCCTTTCCGACATTTGCAGACTGCTGTTTTTGCCAACCATTTCGTAGCACATTTGACCCGATAGTTCGATACAGCCTGGAGCTCTTTCCGGATGTCAGATGCGTCATCTTTTTCGATGAGCTCACAGTCTCGAACGGGCTGCGCCGTTGTGGCTAGTAAAAAAACACGCGTTTCTGGACTAACGGCGCTGCCGAGAGACAAAGTCGTCGTAAAATTAAAAAAAAAAAAATTATGAATGACGCGTAAGTTTACTCAGGTAGTTCATACATTCAGCGTAGCGTACTAGCATACCTGGGAAAAGTAGTCTACACAGAATCTCTGCACGTCGCAGCTATCAAAATTTTCATTTCCTCGCCTAGGCTTATAGTACAAGACTACTTTCTCCCTTTCAGTAGCCGTTCCCAACTTCATAGGTTCCGCATGACAGAGTAAATCCTCTTCTGAAAAGTAACGTCCGAGGCGCCTGCCATCTTGGAATCGACCAGAGACGTCCTTGGACGGCGTTCCCTTCCCCACCCACTTTGCATTCCCCCTCTCTTCCGCACCAAGAGGCAGAGAAGGGGCTTTGATTAACGCTGGAAACAAAACCGAGTGCCTCAATGAAAGATGAAAAAGCGTCCCGGACGAAACGCAAAAGTCGAGGGAGTGAAAAATAACTAAATAAAACGAATAGTACACCAGTGTGAGTGTGTGGGGATGTCAGAAAAGAAGAGGGAGCTCAGTCTAGAGGTTCGAGGATGAAGGAAGGATGGAGGGAGAGGGGGGTCCATTGCGACAGGAGAACAAGAAGAGATCAAACAAAGAAATTGTGCCCAAGGTACAGACCGAGCGTACGGCAGCCGCGGCACTGTTGAGGCGGAAGGCGTGGCTTGGCCCGTCTCTGCCAATGGGTGCCCCGAAAGGGTTGCGCGGCGGAGCGGGGCCCGGGCCAGTGCGGGGCCCAGGCTCCACCTCCGCTCTCGATCGATGCACATTCCGGAGATTCAGCGCCGAAGCGCCTTGTTGTTGGATCCGTGGCCGTCATCGTCCAATGCCGCGGCGCCGCCTTCGTCGGAGGCGATGCTCAGCCGCGAAGACGCCTTTCCTGTCGGACGGGGGCACGCAAGAAGAAATGGAGGGCATAGAGGGCGCGACGCCACCCCCCCCTTCCCCCCCCCCTCTTCTCCCCCCCTTTCGACTGCCGCCGCCGGCAACCTGAGTAGGAGAAACAGGCATCAACACTCGTGCCCTTATCGGCGGCCTTTCGGAAATATTTTTTTTTTCTCGGGAGAAAAAGAAACACTCTCCGTGGCGAACGCCAGCCGCGGATATTTCACTGAGCCTCGTTACTAACGGCCAGATGGCAGGAATTTGAGGCGGGTGCAATAATTGGGAGCACCGCGCGAGGCTCTGATGATCATTGCTCAACGCACATTTGCTGCCACTGGAGTGCCTCATCAAAGTCTTCGAAGAGCGCGAACCGCCAGTAGAGACCAGGTCAGAGGGCGGCGCTAATTTAGATAGTACTGCCATTAGTGGTGGCTCGCAGCTGAGGAGAACGGCGCTTCTTTGCAATGCCGTCGGAACTTTCGTATGATGTGCAATCATTGAAAGGCGATCGTCGTAACAGCTTCGCCGAGAACGCTATCGCAGTTATACGAAAGACGACGCAAATGTCTGCAGCAGTATACGTGCGGGAAACGTAATACATACTGTAATTGCGATAGTACATTCACCATTTGAATGGCTATTCTGATATTTCTAGTGTTTCTGTAGAGTGCACAAAATGGCGTCAACAAACATTGGCTTGAAAATCGGTTTTAAAAAAACGCACTCAGTGACGCCCACACTGAGATAAGACTGCACGCGTTCTTAACCTTGATATAATTAGTTTAGTACAGAAGTAATTTCTGTCAAAAGATATAGAAATACCTAGCGTATTTGAATTCACGCTTTCGAATTACGTATGGCTCACCACGCTAGCGGATCCGCCTTTCATTGAATAAGAGACAAGTTCCATGTCACATTACAAATGCAATTACGACATAGGTATTTCCTTGTCATGTGCGTCAGTATTCCTTGATAGCGCGCAAGGTAGCTGTTATGTGTAGGGGCCATTGCGAGCAGAAGCGATCAGTGCGGCTCTACGAGCATTCGCATCCTGCACGATTCGCACTCGCATCCTGCACGACCTACAAGATTCGCATCCGCCGCAAATGACCTATCGACAGTTAGGGACTTTGACGGGGCACGATAAAACACGCCACAAGCATTTTCTTTACTAAAAAAAATGCTGATTAAGTGTTGAACGTAAACACAGTGAACACACACACACATGGGCGCACCATACTAACTGGCGGCGTGCAGCGAGAGCTTCGGAATATATTGTAACACTTGGCATTCTTAAACGTGCTCCCAAAACGCAGTACATGGGTTCCTCTTGAATTCCAGCGTCATGTCGGGACGCCGGGAACTGCATTCGCAACCTTCTGCTCGGTCGCATAGCCGGCGCGCAAATATATATAAACCACATAAACTTTTGCAGTTTAGTCGCCTAAACTTGTGTTAAGCAGAAACGTGCGAGTTACTTTAACACGCGCAAATAGCACAAGTGCGCAAACGGGTATAGCGACAGCAAAGAAGGATATATTCTTGGTTAAACGCAATGTCCCCGTAAATTACGCCCTTTTACAATATAAAACATTTCGATAGGACAGCTGTCATCCGCTTCATGCTTGTTAACCCGAGCCACATTGATAAGCTTCACGGTTGAAAAGCAACGCCGTCACGTCCATGATAAGAGAGCACAAGTACGATGGCCCCCAACGTATCTCATTTCATACTGCTATAGCATCCGGAGTTTGTTTGTCACGAATGCGAAATTTCTTCCAAAAATGCAACAAATAATTTTGCGTAAATAGAGCGCTCGATGTACTCGGCCTATGCTGTTAATTCGTGATGGAAACAAATATTTTTGTGTAAAGATAGACATCGACGGCTTAAACGGACAGCGCCGGGCAGTATCAGCCGTTCAGTATACCTGAAAAGAAACCTGAGCTCGTGAAAGTTGTTCTATATTTATTCATTCACATAGCCTTCTAGAAAAATTCTAAACGCGGCATTGAATGAACATTTTGAAAATCGATTGACTTGTGGGGTTTTACGTCCCAAAACCAGCTGTAATTATGAGAGACGCCGTAGTGGAGGGCTCCGGAAATTTCGACCACTTGGGGTGCTTTAACGTGCACATTTCGCCTCCATCGAAATGCAGCCGCCGCGGCCGGGATTCGATGCCGCGACCCTCGGAACAGCAGCCGAGTACCATAGCCACTAGACCACCGCGGCGGGGGCAAACATTTTAAAATCTGAAGTGTTAATATGCTCGCCGACGGCCCTCGCGGTCACGGGAGAGGTCGCTACCTACATCTCTCGTAGAGTTCTTAACATAAAGCCATGTAAAGCGTGTTATAGAAATTTATTTTAACAACAACAATAATAATAAAAGTGCCTTTCGGAAAGAGGAATCCCTCTATTTCTAACGAATTGGGTTTGTTTGTACCCTCCTAGTTAGCTTGCTCTTCCTAGTGGTAATGAATTGCGGCTTCTCATTGGAGTTCCCACAATTAAGTAAAGGTTACCCAGTTTGAGAGAGTCCCTTCTTATAGTAAATAGATTACGAATATTTCATTGGTAATGACACCAGATTCCTGACACGCGGGCATGACATATTCTGTATGAGCACAATTCTTAACCGAATGCTTCCGAAATAGCAGACAACCAGCATGCAGATGCCTGAAATTGCGTAGCATTTCGCATTGAAGAGCGCGTTTGAGACCAATGCACACCGATAACCCAAGCTTTCAAATGTGTATATCATTGTTTCAGCTAGGATAGCACGCAATATTCACGACGGGTGAACAGCTCAGCTTCCGGCGTGACATCATTCACACACATACGCCCGAATGACGTGATCTAAGCGCCATGTCGCATTACACATACGTACGAGTGATGTCAGCGCAGCCCATAAACCAACATAAACAGAAATGTTTCAATGGCAGGATTATAACTCCGGTCATTTAGACCAAAAGTACGATGCTCTAACCACTACGCCTGACGTGCATGCCTTGTAAGGTAAAAAAGAATGATTCTACAACCCGCATGATTCATTTCAAGGGGTTTTATGTCCCAAAACCAGCTATGATTATGACAGACGCCGTAGTGCAGGGCGCCGGAAATTTTGACCATCTGGGGTTCTTTAACGTGCACTGACATCGGACACTACGCAGGCCTCAACATTTCGCCTCCATCGAAATGCAGCCGCCGCGGCCGGGATTCGATCACGCGACCCTCAGATCAGCAGCCGAATGCCATAGCCACTAGACCACCGTTGCTGGGCTGTCCAGCACGCAAGAAAACGAAAGCTCGGTCTGACGCTCTACCCTCAAGGTTCATGGTCCCCTTGAAAATTTCTGACGTGCAAGACAACGCGATGAGTCTGATTTCATAACGCTGCCGGTTGGTCACCCAGCCGCCGTTATGTTGTCACATTGCCCATGGTAACGGAACAAAGTCCATTTTCGCTGTAATTTGTACAGCGGAGATGTACGTCGCTAGCCTGTTCGTCCGTCCGTCGCCTGTAAGCCGAAAACCAAGTGGACCGATTACGAAGGCAGCGAAACCGTGTGGGGCGCAGACGACTGCAAGACCTGTGGGGAGTGTGTATGCTTGCGTGTGTTTGTGCGTGTTTCGTTTGCAAGCAAATGCTGTGCGCCGATATTGGAGGTTGTTCAAGCATGCTATAGTCTATGAATATTCGTATGGAAACGTCAGTGATAAAACGTAATAGTGTACCAATCAATAGTTGCGTCTTATTCTTTCTTCCCATAGCCATCTTCCTAGTGACGATATCAGTGTCAGATTCATGCTCAACATATAATTAAACGAGCTTCGCTGGTCTTCCACATTCATGTAGTGGAAGGGCTCTGACTTCTTTTACAGCGTAAGCTGTTATGAGATCACAAAAAGGGCCGTTTTTGGCGCCGTAGTTGTCCGCCGCCGCCGCCGCCGCCGGTGTCGGTAACCACTATCGCGCTAATTTTAGAAAAAAATAACCAGGACCGAGGAAGATCCGAGCCCACGTTCTTCTGCATGGCAGTCCTGCATTCAACCGCTGAGCTACGCCTGTGGTTGAAGAATCATCGCTTAAAGACCTATACAGGTATAAAGCCTGCCGAGGAATCGCATTAACAAATGTAATGTTACGTTGCAGAATAGTAATATGCCCCTACGCGTCGCGGAAAGTGGACTGCATAACGAGTGGGAGGAATCATTTGAAAGAACACAGGGGTTCATGCTTTGTAGCTCTGCATCCAGTACAAAGGTATCATCAGCATCATCATTAGGAAACGATCTCCCTCAACTTTTCCGCCATCATTATTACGAAACGCTGCCTCGTGATGCAGTTTTTTTGTATCGTACCATGCGTCACACGACAGGCGACGTGCGCAGCCCCGACAACAACCTCACTTGGCTCTTCGATATACCTGATGGCTCGATCACTTGGCCAGATCTCCAAGCGTTTACAATGGCCTCTAAGAAGGTCGCTCCTCCAGCTTACGCTTCACTGTCCTGCGATTCCGCTCAGGCCTGGGATTTTTCTTTTTCTTTTACCTTTTCGCAGAGTGTTAATAGTGTCCGCAAGCTTTGTGTGTGCACGCGTTATAATACTGTTTTCGCAACCTCAAGCAAGTGCCCCCACATATACAAAAGTGAACTCCACTGCCGTCCTCCCTCCGGCCGTGACGACTCATTGTGTGACGGGTTGTTGCTGATCAAGTAATCCTAAGTTTGAATACATGTCGCGGCAGCCGCATATTCGATGGCTGCGGAATGCAGGAAAGAGGAAGGGAGAGGGGGGGGCCCCACTCATGTGCGTATATTTGGGTGTGTGTACAAGAATGCTGTAGGTTAACATAAATTCGCACTCCGTAGCCATGCGTCTCGCACACTTAGCTGCGCTGCTTCGCGACGTTGAACCCTAGAAATCAAGTAGCTTCAACCTTCGGCATATTCACGGAAAACAGCGAAGGTTTAGGATGGCTAGAACGCCTACTCGAGCGGACGCTAGATCATTTTCAAAGAGTGCCCATTCTCCATTTCTGTAAGACTTTCGGCGACTGCAAGTGGGTTCGGACCAAACATCTGCTTCCACGGCGTTTCTCGAAAGCAACAACCAACATAAACACATGGTGCGATTTTCGCTAGCCATGTCAATGAATAGTGCATTCTATTCGTTGTTTTACTAGTGTGCAATATCCGCTTTTGCTCAATAGCTTTCAGAAAAATAAGTCAGGTACAGTAACCTTTTTTGCTCACGAAGAAAAGGAAGGCGTGGCGTGCTGCTCAACGGCACGACCGAGTGAGTGACTGTTTTATGATTACGGCTGCGTTTAGCAAGGGCTGTAAACGCCAGTATTTTAACAAGTTCTAAATAGATTGCCCTACAGCACTTTTTAATTCTGCGCATTGGAAACTATTTATTTGTTTATGATCCTATTCTGCTATAATTGGAGCGTTAGACGTGCCTGGACATTTCATAGCGCCATATTTGTACGGCGACGAGACATTTGCAAGACCGGGCGTGGCTCAGCGTGGGGTGTACGATCTTTCAGACGGCCAACTCAAGAAGCGTTCAGATGTCCGTAGATGAGAAACTTACAGAAAAAAATGCTTTTAGGACTTTTTTTTTTCGGTCTGAATCTGTGCAGCTAAGGTGATTACGGCGTTCTTAACGAATATAGAAAACGGCATAATAGCCATATTGCCGGCTGAAGCTATTATGGCAGAAGCACCGTCGCACGTAGCGGTCAACAGGCAAATGTTATTTTGGTAGCAAACAGTAGTTTGCATTCTAAGACTATCCATGTGACAAATAGCGATAAAATGCGGCTTACCTTGCAGCAGTACGCAGGCGAGGTTCCGTAGAACTTCAGGACAACCCGAATAGGTCTGTCATATGTGTTGAAGTTGCTGAGACACCGTACATCGCTGTGATCTGGTTAACCAAGCGTCTGTTGGAGAAAATGCCTGAGTATTACACACAGACAAACACATTTTACATGTATAGTCTACATATTCCTTGAAAGTACCGCCCCAGCGTCGAGTGGCCGGCCGGTCGGCCAGAGCCGTCCAATAGTGCGAACCGATGAGACGCGCAAGAATAGCGCATGCGCACCAAGTTCACTCAAAGCGTAAGTTTCTTCTACTGGGCTATTCCCAGCGGCACGACCTGGCATGATTAAATCGGCTCAAGCTTAAAGCTATACAAAAGCTAAGCAAGGAATTATCCCCTAGGTGGAAGCTTTGGATGCTTCGACAGTGGTGGTGTCATACCTGTGTTAAAAGTCAGGCACACGAAACTTGTGTTTGCACACGCCACGGTGGTCTAGTGGCAATAATACTCGGCTGCTGATCCGACGGTCGCAGGATCGAATCTCGCCTGCGGCGGCTGCATTTCGATGGAGGCGAGATGTGAAGCCCCCGTGTACTGTGGGGTGTCAGTGCACGTTGAACAACCCTAGGTGGTCGAAATTTCCAGAGCCCTCCGCTACGGTGTATCTCACAATAAAATCGTAGTTGTGGGACGTTAAACGTGAGAAATCACTCAATCAAAACTTGCGCTTCGAGTGAACTTGGTGCGCATGCGTTGCTCAAGTACGTATGGTCACTTCGCGCTGTTTGAAAACGCTGACAGCCCGTCAAGTTGATGCTCGCGCGGTACTGCTGAAGAATCAGAGGACTAAATAAGCAGGAGCACTTGGCATTCGCAGGTGACACTCGAATACGCAACAGGCGTTGCATGTTTTGATTTCCTTAAAATGCAAAAGAGTTCCATTGTTAGGTTGAAATGAACCCAATATTCAAGCCTTATTAAAAAAACCCAAGAAATGCTTAGGAGAGATTGTTGCAATTACGGAAATGCTACTGGTATCTCCAACTAGCTTCTTCAGTGTAAAATATATTCATATGCCTGATAAGCTCGCGCTTCTCTTATGCAACACCAATTTGCAGCTGCTGTCGAGAGGTAGCTTCGGGCCTGTCTCTGTAGGAATTTCTCAAAAATCCCTTCCCACACTTCCACTTTGTATAAGCATTATGCTTTACAACTGTGTGCCTTGTGCTATTTTTCTAGCCTTGTGTAATTTTAACTCGACGCGCTGACTTATTGCCGCGCTACACTGTGCAGGCGGAGTGCGAACATCGACACTACATAAGCGTGATAACAGGGCCGCGTGGTGGTCGACATTTCTTGCGCCGCCGGTGAGCGCTGTGGTGGTCAGTGGAGTATGAAATGCAACAACAGTGTGTGGCAAAGGTTTTCACTTTCTTCGTACGTAAATGATTTAGCGTGGTGTCCCTAAACGCCCGCTGGCGGTGCGAAGATAAGGCGGCATCCATTGCGTTCCGAGTACCGCGTTTGAATCGTTGATCACATTATTGTGCAAAAGGGCTCAACTTACGACGCAGCGTTCAGTGCTTCGACGTCACTCGTGAACTCGACCACAGCGCGACTCGAGCTGACCGCAAGCTCGTATTTGACGAAAGCAGTTGAGCGCTCGCCACACTGCATTTCTTTTCTTTTTTCACATGTTTGCGCTGTTCAAAATAATGCGAATTGGCATAAAATATTTCAATTAACCATAACAATTACCTTCAATAGTTCCCGTTCACAAATCGTTCAGCGTATACAAATAAATGAAAGAAGGGGAATGCACTGAGAGGCACATGTTTATTAGACATATAACCATATGCAACCAGTAGACAATGAAGCCGAGGAAAGTACAAGTGGCATTGTTTGTATCTTTTCACTGAGATGTAGAAATTATAAGGTCTTCAACAGCGGCAAAGCGCTTATTCTAGCTGCTTATTCGGCAAGTTGCATTTTCATCTCTGCCATAAATACATTTTAATTAAGCACTAAAAATAGCGCCCCTATACTTTCATTTATTTCACTATCTCATTGTGCTTGAAAATCATGGATGTCTCTTCGTCCCTTTTTCAAAACTCATGAGCTCCAGTACACCCGCTAGTATGAGCTCTGTCACTGGCCTGCTTGCTTCGTAGTTTGTTCTTACGTAAAGCGCAAGGACGTACGAATCGCGGCAATAAAGTTGTAGCTTCTGTTACAAGCCTCACATTTTATGAAATATCTTTCTCAAAATGTATGGAGTTGTCGTATTTAATAAGTTTCTTACGCAAAATCGTGAATCTTTTTTTTTCTAGGACTTCTCATGAATGGACCCACCTTCCCAGCACAGTCGTTTCTGTCAAGGACTACTCAAAGTTATGTGCAGCCATACAGATGTCATCGCTCCCTGATTCAGTCAACTCATCTATTTCGCAGCCCTAACTTACCATTTTTGCTGCCTTGTTACTTTCTCACGTGTTTTCAGCCGCAGCGATGCTGATATGTCCCTCAACTCTCTTCTCTCCTTCATTCTCCTTCCCCAGTACAGGGTAGCCAACCGAAGATCTCTGGTTAACCTCCCTGTCTTTTCTGTTCCTTGCTATCTCTCTCTTTCTCTCTCTTTCAGCCACTCCAGTCTGTAATACATTGGTATTGAAAGTACAGTACTGTAAATAAATAAATAAGCTCTGGCCCACCGTTCGTAGTATATACATCGGGGCTCGTATTCACTAAGCTCATACCTTCGAACTGTTTGTTTATAAGAGTCGATGCCTGCCAGCCGTGACGATAGACATAGTACTCATGAAGGCAGCAGGGTAAGTGGCAATGGTATTTGTGCCCCTCCCCCACACACACATTCATGGAAAAGTTGGTGCAGTCATAAATAAATGTTCGTAAATGTACTTACCTCTTTTGTAGACGGGTAGATGATGAATTGCACTTTGCTATATGAAGTGCAGAAATTGATCTTCCAGCCTGCAAAGACTTACATTTCGTTCTATCTTTTTTTTTTTTTTGCATAATACTGCGAATAAATAATCCAAGCATGTTCACATTCTGCTAATGACGCGATGCCCATCTGATGCGTCACAAATTGTGGATATGTGACCTGTACAGCTAAACAATGCTTGTTAGCACTTTTAATTCTAACTCTTCACGAAGTCCAAGGGCCTTAAGCCAAAACCCAAAACAGGCAGATTAGACGCCTCGGGGGCACTTAGATACAAGTATTATAATCCACCACTACACCCAAATGTGGAGCGTGGTCAAGTGCTGTTTTTCGACTTTAACATTGCTCATGCGCAGCGTATAGCACATAGAGGGTGGCAGTAGTCCTCGAAGAGCGTAAGATTAGGGTATCGAAACCAACACGCTAAACTATACCTTTATTCCTTGGCTTCTTTTTCTTTGTGTTTTTAATATTCGCCTTTCACGGCTCGAATTACGTAACAGGTTTTATTCTGGCTAGAGCAGAAGCTCAAGGAGAGATGAAGGCTTGAATCGATGAACCGTCCTGACGAAGACAAGTCCACTTGTCGAAACGGTGGCTCCGGTGACATTCCCTGTTCTCCATGTTCTCCATCGCGTTTGACGATCTGTTGTTCATCGATTCAAGCCTCATTATGGTAATTTTTGGGTTGGTGTCATGATCTGATTTTGAGGCGTTCCTCACTTAGGGAATGCAGAATAATCTTGACCACCTGGGGCTCCTTGAGGTTCATTTAAAGAATGTACGTGGGCGTTTATCATCTCACCTGCAGCAAAGTGTGGCCTCCGTGGTCGACAATCAATCTCGTGTCTTCGCGCAGTGTAACGCCACAACCACTGCCCTTTGGGTGTTCCATTATAGTTGGGAACAGCGGCAATATGAACGAACTGGTGCTCGTTCTTTAACATGCTCCTAAATCAAAACGCACGAATGCTTTTTTTTCACATTCTGCCCCCATGTAAACGTGGTGGTAGTGAACTGGAACCCTAACCTGCGACCTCGTGCTTTGCAGAAAAGTTTGCACAAAAGCCACCTCGGCTATTTAGCTCGCTTGTTCGTACAATGTTCTTCGTAGGACTGGTATTTCTCTCTCTTTCCTCTCTTTTCCCTCCATCTTTCAATCTCCCCCATCCCGTTGCCATGTGTAGGGTAACAAACCGGTTGCCCGTAACTGGTTAACCTCGCTGCCTTTCCCTCTCCACTATTTCTTCTTCATGGGACTCTAAGTAATGACTGTCCACTCCTTGTCGCGCGCAGCTTTCCTGGTGCACTTCATTACGGGACAGGCGAAATCACTGAAGCGCAACAGGTGAGTTCACTCAATTCAGCCGAATTGCCTTATTTTTTTCAGTATCATTAAAACTTCATTCTTGTTACTGTGTTGCGATCGTAAGGCTACGCAACATGAGCGCAACTCTTGCTTCTCTGCGACAGCTGTGTTGTCGGACAACATGTTAGACAGTAGCATTACACGCGTCACAAATTTTTGAAACACTGGTTCGTGCTTATGTTGGTCTGTCATGCTTTTCACACAAGAATGTGACTGTGAGTAACGGACAGTGTGTGCCGTTTTTGTTGAGAGTGATCCAAGGACATCTCCTCTATTCTTACCATCGAGTGGAGGATAGCAAACTGGATGCTGCCTGGTCAACCTTCTTCACTTTCTTTTCGATTTTTTGGCCTCCTGTACCAGCCAGAGGGCAATACGACGCTTTGATTTCTCTCTCCAGGATCGCCTACAATGACCTCTAGAGAAGCGAAGTTGAAGATACATTCAAAATTATAATCTCTTGCTTATGCAGCTTTGCCAAGCTCAAGTTCAGCAACGTTCGCCTTACCGACCTCGGCGGCAAACATGCGCAAGTCACGCGCAGCATGAGCACTTCAATATATTCGCGTCTCGGACACTTTTGTCTCGCGATACGCGCTCGAAGGTGTCACGAAGAATGTCACGAAGTACGATATCCCACCAGCAGAACATGCTGTGCGCGTGTTCTGAGGCTGCTGTCAACCGTGGAATTCTACAGCGAAAAATTCGCATACAAGATGCCGTTTTAAGTTGCAAGTTTATGCAAGATATGGAAGGTCTTTTTCCTGTAACATTACTTCCTTCTAAAGGGGAACACATTCGCGAGGAAGGATAGCAAAGCAATCAGTGCCCAGTCATTGTTTATCGACGGTAAAGGATTTGGCGAGGGCGTGTGGTTGCAGATTTTCCTGTTTACAGTAGGCGCGAAAATGGTTTACGATACTGTCGGCTTTATGTAGCGACCTTTGTTTTTGAGCATCCGTTTTTTTTTTTCTGCTGGGCCTCCCCTCGACTTTCTTTCAGACCTCTTTGGTGGGAGTCACGCTGTCGGTTTCACAAGTTTCAGTCATCCAAGAAGATACGTAGAAGAAGATTTGTTGAGAGTGGAATTTTAGAATGTACTAACCCCGTCCAAATGAATTATATTAGAAGGATACGAAAGAAGTAAGTTAAGATGTATTAATAAATTATGCTTTTGCAAAAGCAAAGCGACCAGTGTTTTCATAAAAGGTGACTTGTCAAGCTAGAAAACTGAAAACATTAACGTGTGGCAAACAGAGGAAGATGGGGTAGACGAAGGGAGTGGTTTCGCAAGGACGCAGTCGTGGAATCTGTTAAAGTAGCTTGTTGAGCATTCACGGCTTTTTGATGAGGTCCAGTGAAAAGAAAGCACTGCTGGTGCTCAATTCACAATTCAATGAACCACAGCCGTTAGCAACTTGTGCATTCATAAGTCTGGCTAGTTGGTCACACGTGTTCGCAGCGGTGAAAACGGCGTCAAAAGACGGTCCGTAAAATCGAAGAAGCGCACACACACTTGCTGAGCTTTTTTTTTTTTTTTAACCGTCTCTTGGTGCTGTTTTCGCCTTTACGAACGAGTGCATTCAGGCACCATTTAAAGATGTTTTCGGTGAACTGTGGAAAAGGCCAAGGGCCAGAGACAGCCTACTTTATAAGCGTAAGGAAGGTGAGAGGAAAGCAGAGCAGTCAATGTGCTTGACATAGCCAATTGAATCAGTGTCTACAGTGACTGTCAATCCAAACTGAAAGACAGACATCACGAATCATTTTCCTTGAACGTCTGCCAAGTGATTAGTAGCCCAAAGGTAACTTTTAGAACGCCAACAATCATCAATATGCTCAGAATATATTTATCCAAATTGTACTAGCTGCAAAACGACGGCTAAGGACCACAACAACAATAACAAAAACGTCATTCTGGACATGGGTGTTTCAGGAGCCTACGCGATGCTGCTACATCTGTTCAGAAATGAAAATTCGGAATAACTTGATTACTTGATTCTCGAGATGAATGTGGCGTTCTTGACTTCTGCGCGCCTTCCCTTTTACGTACGTTCCTTAAATCTTTTAACGACTCTAAATCCGCAAATGTTTTGTTTAGAGACTTTGTCACCGTGATAGATACATCGACGTTTTATTTCTGCTGGTGTATAAGCTAAACGCAGCTTCTGCATGGCTGAGCAGAGTAAAAAAAAAAAAAACATCTCTAAATACAGATTAACGTTAACTCACCGTTCGCTGGGGGCACTATTCTTAGAGCAATCCATTCGTGGCTTCATGCATGCTGCTGACCACTCCAGCACAATAACTGGGTAGCGAAGGTTCCGAGTCAAGTATATGCAGTAGTCAGTCTACTGACGTCGACGTTCACGTGAATGTGCAAGCAAACGAAATGGCCGCGCAAATTAGGTGAGCTGAAATGTAAAGGCGTCCGTTAGATAACGTGCCACTTCAACTTAGGACTGCGGCGAGGGGTAGCACACGCCGTTTCCAAAGATCCCATGGCATCAGCAGTTGCTCATTCAAGTTCGACTTCGCCTGACGCATTCGTTTTCCATTGTCTAGTGAGCTGCCTTCAAACGCGCGTACTGGTCAACGCCTGACGTAGCTGGCAAATTGCAACACTTCTTTAAGAGACGTTATTCGTAAATAGATGTTCATCCCATATGAATATTTTTGTGTGCTTTACTGAGCTACCTTTTTACATTTTCTCTTTTAATAAGTAATAAATGTTCGAAGTTCCTTTTTTTTTTTCACATACGACTACGACGGCTCCTTCTGCCTTTCGAAGCAATCAGTAATTTTTTTTTAGTTTTAAGCCTTTAATATTTTTTCTGTTAGAGGTATATACTATATACTACCCCACCTAAAAATCTGACAAATGTATCTGAGAATACTTTTACAAATTATTCTCGAAACTAATTATTATACAGTACCAGAAACAAATTTGTCTCTATTTTTTGGTTCAACAGCTTTAGTTGAAATTGGAGTATATTGTTTGATTTATTGAACATGTCGCGGTGGTCCAGCGCCTGTGGCGCTCCACGGCTGAATAGAAGTCACGGGTTCGACTACCAGTCGTGTCGGCGGCATTCCGATGGTGACAAAATAAAAAGAAACGATCATAATGCAGAGCTCCACGTGATAGAAAATCATCTGGAGCCAAAACTTCCACTTTCACAACAGAATGTGTATTCCTTCAGATGGTTAACTTGAACACCAAAACGATTTGCATTGATTTCGAACTATTTAACTTGAAGTTCATTCTGACAAATCAAACTTTGTTTAGTCTACAATATATACAATATAGTAGCTACGACACTTTTAAACTAAGAGCAAAATTAAAATTAACATCATAGCAACTTCACAGCGTCATTAAGTCGCATGGTTTTATTTGTAGGATACTCAGCTATTCACAAGTACATAGGATTGAAATGTTCATCAGTATGTGATCACTGACTTTTAAGAATATTAGGGATACTAGGCTTCATTCTTAGATTTTATTAATGTGAATTAGGCAGAGGCACTCTTGCAAGCACCCAGATATTTTAAATTTACAGTTCCACCAAAGGAATTTAAAGGAATTCATAACACCTTCCGCTATGTGTGATTCTAATTTCCTTATTCGTTGTTCAAAGCATTGATGACGGCTTCCTATACAACACCATACTATTTATGTGTCACGGAATGACCAACGATAAAGGTGCCACGGCATCGGGGGAAAAAGATTCGTGTATGACACGCACATAATTGTACACCATTAAGTAGGTAGCGATTGCTGTCCGATGCCAACCTCACTTCTTGCCTCAGTGTTGGTTGTGGTGTGTGCGGACGGCGTGTCACCGCATGCACAAGGCGATGCGTCACAAGTCGTCTTCCTAGATCTTTCGCAAGATTATGGCCGACATCGCCGCACCTGCATTGCGTGCCAAGCTGAACCTGTCAGTTTTCTTGAGGAACCGTGCTGGTACGCAGGCCATAGTTTGAGAAAACCCAGTGTCGACTTTCCTGTCGATAACAGGCTCTGCTACAAGCTTCTGTTTTAAGGTCATTTTACTTCGCTGCATTCAATTAGCTAAGGCGGGCTCGTCGATTGCTGGCGTCTGTTCTCCGTGTTTTTTTTATGTCCCGTACTCGTCACAAAAGCCACGTTCCGTAATTATTTTGCTGAGCTTCACATTGCCGCTATGCATAGCCGAAATTAACTGCTTGCTTCCTTAAAAGACTCTAAAGGAATAGTCATTCAGTACGACGCTTCCTAGATAACCCATTAGAGCTTCTGAATGAGCACATTACGCGAATTATTTGGAGCGCTGCACATACGCGTTCACGGATCTCTATATATTAAGGACACGTGTTCTATGTGGCTATACCCGCAGCAATGCAGGACAGCTTGTAAAATCTAACAAAGTTCAAACTTTTGTGCGTTTTTAATTATGCAGAAATCATATGTCAACGCGGGGATTTATTACTTTTCTTTTTTAAGTGTATGTCTCTATAAGCATGGCCTTCTGAAGGTCTAGGTAATTTTGCATCTATCGACGGTTGCAAGTATGGAGTCACCCTATGTACCGCTTCCCACGTACTGTGCTCAATGAGTCGAACTGGATAATCAGAGCCCGTATTCACAAAGACAACCTACTATAAATGTGCTCGCGAGAGAAAATTTCAGCAAATCCTGATGTTGGACACGTCATTAAGCAAGCAGGCCAGCCAATAGCAAAAAGCACTTACGAAAGCGTAGTTTTGTGAATTGGGCCCACAGACCCTTATTCATCAAGACAACCTACGCTAAAAGTGATAATATTTCAACCAATCACGATAGACGTATCATCAGGAAAGCCCCCAGCCAATAGTCAAAAAGCACTTACGAAAGAAAAGTGTTGTGAATTTGGTTCCGGAGCCCGTATTAACAAAAACAACTTCCGATAAATATGGTCGTAAGAGAACATTTCAGCCAATACTGATGCTTGACATATTATTAGAGAAGTCGACCAGCCAATTGCAAAAGGCACTTGCGAAAGAGAACTTTTCTGAATTCGTCCCAGTTCACATAGTGGCCTACGCTTCTTGCCAAGAAGCGTAGGCCACTATGTGAACTGGGACGTTGGAGAGCGTTGGGGAATTGATATGGTACATAAACCAGCTACAATGCATCACAACGACCCTCGCTTTCATCCTATACCACAATACTTCAGCTCGGTGTCCCCAGTATAAGGTGCCGGTCGTCAATCTGGGCCCATTATGTTGTTTTATCGTTAAGTTCATGGCATCCTGGCGATGTGAACTTAAGAACTTTTGAAGTGAACAAGACTACCTCAAAACAACCCACATGTTCAGCTTCGTAGGCACGTTTGTTCCTGGGAAGGGGTCATTTGTCCGTTTGAAACGAATTTGTCAAGAACTCTTCGCGTATTCCATGGTGGGCAGCCATGAACATGAGACTTCATGAGGTCGCCTGCAACCTCAATTGACGTCAACGTCACTAAGTGAGATGAGGTTGAGCTATGGTTGGCGACCGCTAATGGTTCGGCGAGACCGACTTTGCTGACCTCAAGCATGTTTGTATTTGAGTTTGAGTGAGATATGAATTCTCGGTAAAGTAGAGTACTGGGGTCCAGCTTTCTGCTACTGATTGTGTGCACGTCTGCTCGTCCTTGAACATTCATTGAAGAGTTTTTCAGACATTTTTCTGAGGTAAATATCTACCCTGATGATGAAGATTTAACACTAGGATGAGCACTCGTACACACGCAATAAGAGCACGAGGTGTGTCTCCAGCTTCTCACGGTCGTTTTCTGTGATGCGTGTGTTGTGTTTTTCTCTGGGTTCCTATCAATAATGCCCCACTAGGGCTCATCGACCTTCTTGAAATATTTACACCTTTTATGTGCGCATCAGGAGGCCGTGATATTGCATGTTTCCCGACTTGAATCACCTACTGAAGAACTTTTTTTCTGGAGCATACCACTACTTAATTTGCTGTATCGTAGGTTTGGAGCAAATTCATCAGAACACTATGGCTCATGTTTATGATCTTGATTCG
The DNA here is from genome assembly GCA_013339685.2 of Hyalomma asiaticum. Taxonomy (NCBI): domain Eukaryota; kingdom Metazoa; phylum Arthropoda; class Arachnida; order Ixodida; family Ixodidae; genus Hyalomma; species Hyalomma asiaticum. The sequence goes on from CM023481.1 coordinate 266,054,829, forward strand.
CATTATATATTGCGTATTCGACTTCAAACTTAACAATGTTAGGGCATGAAATTAATTCATTCGCCTCTTCGGCAGACACTTAAAATACTGTCTCGTCGTCATTGCTATGTGTTTCAGTAGCCTTGAGGCTTTCCAGTCAAAATTGAGAAGAGCAAGCTTGGTGCTCACAAGGATGGAGGCAAACAAGAAATACGCATTTCCTAACACGACTGACAAATTTTTTTGCGCCTGCTTTTCCCATTCTTTATGCGTAGAGTAAGAACCAAAACACTATACAGAAAAATGAAGACGTCCTTTATCGGCTGTCTCATGTATTCCGATCTTAGAACATCCTTTTTTTTCCCCTTGTGTCTTGTAGCATGGGCCAGCCAACATTCTTCGTGACTGTCGTAAAACCAGCCTGTCAATTTACTTTCCGGTTCCTCAACATTTGTAAAGTTTTATGTATACTTCTTAACACGCTCTAAATGGCTTCTAGTTTTGTTCAACGAGTTACCACTCCTGGCCTGGAGCATAATCGACACCGTCTACCAGTCTTCACAAGTAGCAAGATGTTCTGGCTGGAGAACGTCCTGCATATTAATAAAAAAAAAGCTATCTAGAGCATTCGTGAGTACACAGTTACCTCACAAACCAGCCATTAGTCCTGACATTACAACCACTTCAACATAAAGCAGTACGCATGGTTGGGACGCACGAAGTGTTCTGACGCCTTGACGAAGACGTCGTGACGAAGAGCGCGCCGTGACGTCAGAGGCATGTTTCTGCAATGGATGCGATGTATCCGCATCGCTCAGTCGAGAAAAGAGAAAAAAAGCATTTTGGCATTCATGTTTATTGCTTGATTTTATTATTTCTTTACACCGTGACACTCATCTCCTAGAAAGCAGTGTCAGTAACGTAAAATGTCCTGATTACAGCGCACACGCACACCTTCCACGAAAAGCTGGCAAGATTGAACGTTTGTCCACTCTCTTAAAACGCACCACCTAGGCGAGGAGGTATGTACAGGCGTTTAAAAGCGAACTGAAACACGTACAGGATGCCCAGACCAGGCTGACCTGAATCTCAGTGAAGGAGAAGACAATGAATACCGGGAATAATATAATATTCATTTTTATGAGAAGAAGCATTTATCATGGGATATCCTCACTGGTGAAGCAGGGGCGCTTTTAGAAGCGCTCTGGTGGTATATATATGTTGGCCCAATATGAAAAGGAAAAACCTCGAATTTATGATGACAGAAACCTCACGCACTCCTGCTTCTTCAGTGAAACACATCGGCAGCGTATACATACGGAATATTTACACGAGTTTGTATATGCCTGTAGGGTTTTATACAATTACATACATGCACATGTTCATATAACAGCGTGAAAATTTCTCGGACATAAAACAACTTGAAATAAAAACAAATAATGCGTTTCTTTTTCTTTGCACACACATATCAATATACAATCTTACTTATCACAGTAGAAAACAGCGTGCGTTTTTACCCCCTTGTCGCATCAAAAACTAGTGATGAGCTTAAAGCGGGTACCACGCCCCAACACAATAGATTTGATTTGACACAAAAGTAAAAGCGACAAAATAAAGTGGTGTACTTTTTAAAACATTGCACATCGCTCTTTTGACTTCAACAACCATCTTCGGATCACAAACGGAGATATCTTTTTCATGCTTTGATGTCAATTCGTGAGAAAAGCTAACTGCTCACACGTTTTTACGAGATAGACAATGCACGGATCAGAACCAAAAAATTTCGACATATACTGAGGAAACCCAAGGAAATATATAGCTACGGACTTGGCGCTTGTCGACTTAGAGTATGCACTGAGGAGGTAAGAACTTAAGCAAGTTATTCTTGTAGACACAACATTTCTTGTGCCTTGGTTCTTTGTAGAGGGGCTTCTATACATTTTCTTTGGGTTCGGTTAAGGGTTTTGCCGTGGCTGATTCCCAAAGCTAGGTGTCTCAGAAACACCATTATTGCACAAGCTTAAATGGTTAAAATAAATAAATGTCGCTAAGGCCCGTGTCCACATTGATTACAGGAACTATAGCTCACTTCAAAAAGCGGGGCTGCCGTGTTGGCACGCGCTGGATAAACGCCCACTAGAAACGCACAGGTTGTAGTCGAACGTTGCAACAGGGCTCACAAGACCAGGGAACTGGCCCGCAGTTGATTATTTAGCTCTGAGTATAGGCATGAAAGTGTATTGGCGCAGACGGCATCAAGGTTAAGAAGAGGATATCGAGAGGTTTGATAACATTAGCTTAGCGCATAGAGCACACGGAGCAACAAGACTTTTTCTCAAGCTTATTGTGGACTTCGCCTAACAACGCCGAAAGCACTGGTGTGCAGGTTGTACCCTAGTGGCAAAGGTCACTGCATCGTAGGTTCTGGCCAATTACACTGTCGGGGCCAGTTTATCCTGTTCCGAAAGTACTTCGACACTTCAAGTACACTCCAATTTTCACATAGACAGTCAAAACGCGTGTCACAACATCGTGTTACGTCAGTCATGAGTACACCACCGCAATGCTTATTCGGACATGAGAGGGATCGAAAACATGCTTCGGGCTAATGGCAGCCTGCCTTGTTCCCTTACTGTCAAAGCAAAGGCGCACCAGCAATGTAGAATGTCACTCGTACAAAAGTAATACCATATAAGGTGTTCCCTTGTCGTGGTCAGAACTGGTAACTCTCATGTATATGCATGAATGTTCCTTGTTTAATGGTGAGGATAACGAGTCAATGCATACAAATTTAACAACTCAAGTTAGGAATGCGAGCCATCGTATCCAGTATATATGGCTACTGAACCATAAACACGCACTTCACACGAGATCTAATGCCTTGGTTTAAAGCAAGCACGCGCAATACAACCCTCCCTTGTTATAGCCGTCACGCACGCAAGCAACACTATAAAACGCGTGTGTTTCTTCGTTTCTCTTTCATTATCGACACCGCACACAAAAGGGAGGAGTACATGTGCTAGTCGATATAATTGCACTGCCCCTGCTACTTGATCATCAGCAGACGACTGCGCCGCACTCAAGTGGTGTACGTAACGGAGTACAAGTAAACGAAAATCGTTACGACGACAGCAGCACTATCACCTTTTGACCACGACTAGCATTTACTCTAACCACTGCCAGGAAAAAAATGATAAACAATATGTTCGGCATGGGGCTGCGTGCGCCGAAGAGAGAGCGTGTGCTGTGAACACAAAATGGTAGGGCGCGTGAGTGCGGCGCCGAGACTAGCGCAGCGTGTAACCGCGACGCGTCAGGCTTTGGCGCCAGGGCAACAGCGGGAAGGAGACAGCGCAGCGACCCGGGCCACGACTCGGCGCCGGTGCGGCGTCTCCTGCCCGCGACTTGGCACACGCGACTGTCGACTCGGCGATCAAGGGGCAAATGCGTACGGCCATGCGGAGCCTTTCGTACCTGTTGATAGCAAACTGGCCGGCGTCCCGGGAGCCGCCCACCTGGAGGCCCGTGCTCCACGCCTCTAGAACGCGAACCTCCTTGAACTTTGAGCGGCGGCGGGCAAGACAAGGGACAAGCAAAGCAAGCGCAAGCGGGGTAGTCGTCAGCGGCACGAAGCCGCCTTTCGTACAGTCTGTCTCAAGTGCTCGCCGGCTGGGGCATCAGGCCAGGCGACGGCGCACTGTTCGTCGGCGGCGCGGTTGCCGCCTTTCGTACAGTCTCTAGTTTCGCGGCGGCCACTTGGCGGGACCGCCGTTGCGGGCCGGCCCGAGTCACATGAGGAAGTCCGGCGAGCCGGGCCCGAGTCCGTGGGGTGGCGGCGGCAGCTGCTGCTGTGGCGGCGGCTGCGGCTGCTGAGCGCGGGCGCGGGCGGCGGCGCCCAGCTGCTGCTTGTAGAAGTCGCGTTCTTGGCAGGCGCGTTCCAGCTCCTGACGCAAACGGTTGGCCTCGGCCTGAAGGATGCGGTTCCTGCTTTCCAGCTCGTGCCTCTGCGCCAGGCGCTTGGTCCGGCAGTTCTGCGCGTAGCCGCGGTTCTTGAGCGTCCGACGCTTCTGCTTGAGGCGAACCACTTCTTCGCGGGGGAACCCGTGGAGTCGCTTGTTGAGTTCGCGCACAGACAGCGAGATCAGCTGTTCGTCGTCCAAGATGTCCCGCATGGGCATCGGCGGGGGCATCGGGGGCCGTGGGCCCTCCAGGTCGCGGCGCAGCTGCAGCCACTCGAGGTCCCCCTGCGGCCGCAGGTCCAGCGGCTCCTGGTGTCCGAAGCGCACGTGCGCTTGGTGCGGCGCCTGGTGCGGCGCCGGCGGTGGTGGCGGCTGCGACAGCCACATCATGCTGTCATCTGGCATGCAGGCGCCGAACTCGGGCGACGCCGGGCAGGCGGTCGAGCCGGGCGGCGTGTCCGGCGGTGTGCCCGGCGTGCTGCCGACCAGTGGACGGCGCAGATGTTCGAGCTGCTGTAGCTCGGGTTGAAGCGCCGCGTACTTGGCGCCCATCTCCTGCTTGACGACCTCCTCGAGGTTCTCCAGGTCGAAGCTGTACTCATCGCCCGCCATGACGTCTTCATCGAGCGACGAGCTCAAAGACGAGCCCGACGGCGACGGCGTGGCCGCCGCCGCGCCGCCCTGCTGGAAGTACAGGCAGGCAGGGTCCGGGGGCGCGCCGCCGAGCCACGCTGCCACCGCGGCCTCGCCCGCTTCACCCGCGTACAGGGCCACACTTGCGCCGCGCGCTCGGCTCGGGCTCACAAGACTCCGCTCGCGGCGCGCTCCACACACGACTTGCGCTCCAAAGAGCTCGGCCCCCGCCGACTTGCCCCACATATTTATGAGCGCCAGCGCCGCTGCACTTTGCGCCAATCGACAGCCGCGGCGCGCGTGACGTCAGCGCGCGCCAGCCGCTAGGCCACGGCCCCCTCTCGCCCCGTCCCGAGTCTTAAGTTCTCGCCACGGTCCCACAGCCCCGGTGAGTCGATGCTGCTCGCACGTGCGCCGCCGGCCGGCGCTGTTTGCGGGGCGCGCAAACAGCGCCCGGTCGGTGCACAGGTGCCCGGGCTCTCTTCTCCTCTTCCCGCTGCCGCATGCGTCGAGGAGTAAGCCGCCGCCTTTCCCCCCTGGTTAGGTTTAAAAAGAACGGTCTTCTCGTTTACTCTGATACGCACGACGAGTTGCTGTTTGCATAGCTCGGTATTAATTAAGGCGTAGAACAATGACAAAATAAAAAGCAAATGCCAGGTAGCAAACCGCTGTTGCTCAGTTGCAATTTTTTCCATGCAAGCTTACCTTAGCCTCCCCTCCGGTCTCTCAAGCAACGGAACACTCGTCACATAGAGTGCTCTCTATTCCTCGTTTTTCTGGTGCCCGCCGGTTGACTCTCTGCCACGAATCAAGTGGGGCGCTATAACGTCTCGCTTCTATCTTATCATGCCCCGGTAAAATTGTTGCTGTCTTATGTTACAAAGACGTATCGTATTTGCATATATATCTAGATATAGCCGAGTTCTTGCAAAACCTACCCTAGTGCACGCCTTATCACAACAGGGCCTTCTGCGGGATATCAAAGGACGTATGCAAATATGACGCCACAGTAGGCGGCATACTTAGGCTTGTCGTCGAGCGTGTAGCTCTTCTGCCCGAGTTTCCATGAGGCAATGTCACAGCAGGTCTTTTCCACACGGCATCTTGAGCACTTCCCTTTTAGCTATGCAGAAGAGCAAGATCTTGTAAGTATTGTTCAAAGCCACTGAATAACATTTATCACATCTTATAAGGCTAGACGGCGTGTTAGCACGTACTAATTAATTTTCGTGGTCTGTGAGCAAAGGGCGAAATTGAGGCAGCGTTCGGCACAATTTTAGTCGTCGGCTTGGGCCACTCGTAGTGTATCTCTACTGATGCAATTGCTGTAACCATTATTTCCCATTGCGATGTGAACGTAACAAGTGACGCTATTGTCGCACAGATTAAGCGTGTCGACTTATAATGCATCAGCGAATATATACGGTGGTGGTTGTTAGTAATGACAGAACTGTGCGCACAATCTGGGAACGGCAGGTGTCGGCACAGATCAATGCTTGATTTGTACTCTTATCCAAAACGAAAGCTCGCAGCCAATGTGAAAAGTTGGAGGCATATGCCCTACTCAGCGGCACATAAAATTCAGCGAGAAAGTTTGGTCTAAGTCATTTTGCGTAATTTTGTTTGACAATGTGCAACAAAATGTCTCCATAAAGCCTAAGCATTTCTTGTGCTCACACACTGAAATGTCGTCTATGTCACACAAGCCATCGGGCCCGTTACTTTCAGTGACTACCTGTCAGGCACCTGAACAAAGGCCGCATGCTTAATAGTGCGAAAGACTCACGGCGCACCATGGATAGGTGTAATTGAAAATTCAGTGACAAATTTATGCAGTGTAGCCGGCTTGGAGACCTTAGCATTGTCTCGTTTGTTTTATATTATTATTATTATTATTATTATTATTATTATTATTATTATTATTATTATTATTATTATTGAACTAACCACAACATCAATACAAAATGGTCATTTGTTTTCAGAAATCTAGTTCAACACAAAGCAGACAGGTATCTTGAACAGGAAGAATCTTCTTTATTCACAAAATGACTCGCAAATAATGTCAACTCGGAAATGGAACAATGTTTTAAGCAACGTATGAGCTGAGTGCGCAGTACTATAAAATTGGCCCCGGTCACATTATTTCCGGCACTGAGTGAAACGATAATAAACACACAGAAACATTCCGTAATATTTTATCTTCACTCGGAGCAATCTCCGTTTCCTGACACCAAAGCAAGTGAGAAACGTATCGCCTACCCTAGCGCGCTTATTCAACGCCTTGGTACAGCGCACCAGATCGCGTCTTGATTTCCTTTTTTTTTTAGCACGATCATGCGCGTTACACCTTTCGCCCACTTTACAAAATTAGGGCATCTCTCATATTCGGTGAGGCTCTACAGAAGTGGGGAACTAACGGCACCTACCAAGAGGCAGTTGTCAAGGGTTCTGTCCATTTCTTTCAGAAATGGATAGGACCCTTGACAATTGCTTCTTGGGCGCACACGTTTTAAAATTTTTAGGTACGTATATGACTTTTTAATCGTGATGGACCAACAACATTCTCTAACCAAACAAAAAAAAAAAATGGCACCCTCTTTGACTTCTCCTCTCTTCCTCTCCTGCCTTTCTTTTCAAAGTTTTGCGCTGCAAAATTATGTCAAATGATTCGCCTGTGATTCCCTTGTGTTCCTCTCGTGTCCACCGTGGGCGTTTCCTAATTATTTTCGCTTAACTTAATTTTATTATTCGAAAAATTACTCTTAAAGTGTACATTTTGTTTTATTATGCTAATCTGGATTCACTTAGTCTGATTTAACCGCTACTTATCTATTTTAAGGAATTCGTCGGTGTATGCGTGGGCTCGCGTTTTTCGGTGCGTACGTGGCACAGCATGAAACATTAGACGCCGACATCCAGGGTCCCTGTAGTGCTACGCTCTTAAACATTGACGGGTAATCATCAGCTACGACAGCACACGATTCCGGATGGCTTGAAACATTTCGCCTCGTTCGCTACATCTCTAGAAAGGGGCTGAAGTACTTGCAATGTCACAGGCTCACTTGCTCGAGAATATTGACCGTGGCGGCACACGTGCACTTTGGCATTCGATCTGGGACAGAATTCACTGTGCCCTTCGTTCATGAGTGCTGTGTGCCAGTGGTCAGTTTCCACACACACACACACACATATATATATATATATATATATATATATATGTGTATATATATATATATATATATATATATATATATATATATATATATATATATATATATATATATATATATGTGTGTGTGTGTGTGTGTGTGTGTGTGTGTGTGTGTGTGTGTGTGTGTGTGTGTGTGTGTGTGTGTGTGTGGAAACTGACCACTGGCACACAGCACTCATGAACGAAGGGCACAGTGAATTCTGTCCCAGATCGAATGCCAAGTGCACGTGTGCCGCCACGGTCAATATTCTCGAGCAAGTGAGCCTGTGACATTGCAAGTACTTCAGCCCCTTTCTAGAGATGTAGCGAACGAGGCGAACGAGGCGAACGAGGCGAAATATATATATATATATATATATATATATATATATATATATATATATATATATATATATATATATATGTGTGTGTGTGTGTGTGTGTGTGTGTGTGTGGTGTGTGTGAACATACATACATACACAATTCCCATAAACGCACTGGGTCTTGTACAAAAGCAGCCACGTCACCCCATTATGAGAACGAGAGAGAAATGAAGAGGCAGGGACATATGTACAAAGGGACAGTTAGCGTGAACGCACTAGCACGAGTTATTCATTCACTAGCGTTCGTGAACTCCCGTCAACTTCAGGAAGCACACCAGGCATCGCGCTTGCAGATATAGGGCGCCAATTGCAAAGCATTCCGGTCGGAAACTGTGGGGTTGTCGTGGTCCGTGGAAGGCATTCATACACTCGGTGAACTGCGGCTGGATTCCCCTTCTCTGTCGTGCGTGCTTTTTGGCATTGTCCAGCTTCAAAGAAGCGCGTCCCTTACTGTGCTTGAGATAATCGCGGTGCTAACTCCGTTGTAAACATCGGGAGGACGAAGAAGACACCAGACGGTGACGGCGACGGCCGCTTGACGACACACATGACACACATGTCACACATGACATAACGAAAGGGAAGGGGTCAAGGGCTCGTTCTTTATTTGTTAGAAACAAGTTAATGTCTGCTTTGCTCATTAACATGTCACACATGACGACACACATGTCCACATGTCACAGATCATGACGGTCAGTTAGCATCCTTGCTCAAAAAGAGGAAGAAAAAAACTTAAGCAAGTATGACCGGAGGGTGTGCACAAATTTCCTGGTGACCCTTTTTTCGTGGTTGGTTGGTTGGTTGTTTATTAGAAGAAATATATACAAAGGTGGGAGGAAAAGGAAAGCAATTACTGGAGACCGCAGTAACTCCCTGTCTCGTCAGCTGACGCCTGAACCGCGGACTCCAGTAAGTGAAGTGAGGAAGGTGGAGGGGTGTTTAAAGGATATGAACAGGGAGAAAGCGATTCCAAAAGATAGCAATTTACGAACATTTCCGGCTTTACAAACTCAATGATGTTTCCAGTCGTTCTGACCACTTACTTCAATTTGCTTTAAGTAGCTACACTTTGCCACGACTCGAAGCTGGAAACGAGGCAACGCCAGCAAAAGCTAGTTGCGAGCCTCTACACAATGGCCGCATGAGTGCGGGCGCAGCGACGCGCACCTGCAAATCATTTCGGCCACCATTACCTCAGCAGGGGATGTCGTCGTCTCTTTACCTGGAGGAGCCATGCTGCGTTCAGGTGCTCAAGCAACGAGAGTGGTTACCTCGATGAGGTAATTAAAGGTGTTTGCTTCCCTTGATTGTTCTTCGGGGATTTCGGCGATGGACAACCCACGTCACCCTTTCCTGCATTGGCGAGACAGGGGCGCTGCAGCCTCTTTTCCCCCTTTACGATGGACAATGCGTTCGATACGGGACTGGAGCAGCGACTTCAACCGAATCTTCCATAGACGAAGACCTAGGGAAAGCGGGCTATTTATTCAGTCCGCCGCGGTCTTCTGGTGGTTAGGATGATCAACAGTGGATCTGGAGGACACCGGTTCGATTCCGACCGTGGCTGTCGCAAAATGATAGGGAACCATTAACTGTGCGATGTCAGTGCACGGTAAAGAACTGCAGCTAGTCAAAAATTTTCTGCAGCCCCCACTTCTGTGTTCTTATCCTTTCCACTCTTTCATTCCCTTTATCCTACCGCCACGGACGCTGAGCCGTGCTCCTGACAAGGGCTACAGAAAATAATGTAATTTCCTTGGCCAAACCATATTTATTATTTAACAAACCTGAGAGAGAGAGAAAAAAACTTTATTTATCCCATATTGGGGGAAAGGGGCAGCCAGGAAAAGGCGAGGGATCCTACTCGCGGTAGGCCTCCTCCACCACCTCAGCCCACCTCAGGATAGCCTCCTGAAGTGCAGGGTCGTAGCTGCGCATGGCACCCTCCTACAGCTCCTGACTACGTAAATGATTACGAAGGTTTGGGGGAGGGGAATGGTTCTTGCACTACCACATAATGTGGTTTAGGTCCGCTCTGTTGACATAACAGAACTTGCAAGCTGAACTAGGGTACGTTCCCGGATAAATTTTGTTACGTAAGGCAGGGGAGAGAAATAAGCGAGTTTGTAGCCTACGCCAAAGAACCTCGCGCATGAGTGAGGACCTGCGCATTGAAGGTGGGAGGGTTTGGCGACCAAGGCGGTAATGCCCGCAAATGTCGTGATATGTAAGCAACCTTTCTTTGGAGTTAAAAGGTGGACGGAGATTACTGGCTTCTGAACCGTCCCCTAGTCCAGCCTATGCTCGGATAGTAAAAGCTCGAGCACTTGCGTGAGAACGCCCGAGAGAAGCAACCAGCGAACTATCGACGTCATGTAAACAGACATTGTATTATATTATCCCCCAACGCTCCTCGTACTCTTCACTGCTGCCTTGAGGGCCCTTACCCGGAAGGCGACATGAGTGCTGACAACTTGCATGCAATGTGGGACTTCTGTATAATTTTAGAAGCTGCAAGTAGCGTATAGTAACGTATGCGCAAAGTGCGTACAGCTGCAAGTTGCGTACGGCAATCTACACAAAAAGTAATCCCTCTCTCGAAGTTATTCGACTTGTAATCAGCCGAAATCCTTCTTCGCATCGAGGATTCTGTCACAGTAGTCTTCACCTGAATTCATTGCAAACGAGGATTTATTGCAAACACTAAAACTTTAAAAACGTGGCGTTTTGTTTTGGCATTTCTTGCCAAGAATTGTGTCATCCTATGACGTGGACGGGTATTCCTGCGTTTCGCTACAAAATATCTGGCATGAAATTGCCCCGCCCTAACATGATAAAAGTGGACAATGACAATCAGTATCACTGCCTGCGGCTGCATTTCGATGGAGGTGAAATGTTGAGGCTCGTGTGCTGTGCGATGTCAGTGCACGTTAAAGAACCCCAGGTGGTCAAAATTTCCGGAGACCTCCACTACGACGTCTCTGATAATCAGAGCTGGTTTTGGGACGTTAAACCCCACAAATCAAATCAATCAGTATCACTGCCTGTTTTTATTCATTTATAGCCCACCACATCGAACGGTACGGTTCGTTAGGAGGGGCGATTGGTTCTAAGGGCACAAGTTGTGGGTTTGTAACGATCATACGAGCGTGACTTCCTTTCCCTATCTCTCTCTCTCTCTCTCTCTCTCTCTACGAGCTTAACGGATTGTGCAGTATGAGCTTTTAATATAACAATTGTGAATTTTATCTGATTACGCGCCGTCTTCTTATCAACTTATTCGATGATAGTAATAATGCGCCGTTGTATACCGAGAATAGAGAGTTATAAATAATTCTATGCGCACTGAAAGGTCATAACCAATTGCTGGCTAAGTAGTTTTCCTGAAGTGGAAACACTACTCTCAGGCGTCCATATGAATGATCTTTTTATTTAGATGCGCATATGAATGATGCACAATTCCTAAGGCAAAAACTCGGACAACATGCGTTGATGGCATAAGGGACGAACTGAGATAAATAATGCCCACACTGCTGCTATATGACCGCGAATAGATAGCTCCCCGAGAACTGCAGAACTAGTTGAACACATATTTATGCGCGTAAACTTAACCTATATATTTCTGCGCTTCTTTCTCCCCCTGTCTTTACACACTGCAGTGTCAGTCTTGGCAGGCCTGGTATGCGACTTTGGCGCAATTCGGAAAAAAAGAAAGAAAGACTGGCACGTTCATTTTTTTTTTTTTTGGACCTTACCGGCAACGTTAGTGCGTATAGCAATACTTCTAGTGATAAGTGTGTAACTTGCCTTTATCGTTTGATAAGTTATCTTGATGTTGTTACGGCCCCTGAGATGATTACATTACAATAATGAGAAAAAAAATGGCAGATCCCACGTGCAGTGGAAATCAAGGAAATGCGAAGCACGCATCAGGAACATAAAATGGATCTGCATTGTTGTCTCGCTACATTAATTTTGGTACATATGCACAGTAGCAGCGCAAAAGACTGGGACCAAGGAAACACGGGACACACAGGTCCTGTGTGTTACGTGTTTCCTTGGTCCCAGTCTTTTGCGCTGCTACTGTGCACATGTTCCAACTAGCCCAACTTTCCATGCTTTTGGTACATATGAAGCTAACGAAACGGCCGCAAGAGCACCAAGACTGCGGCCGTAAATCATGCCGCTCATGACATGCATGTCATGATTCTAATGTTATGACCTGTCATTTATGTTCGTCATGCAGTCATGTTGTGGCATACAAATTTTCATATACATCCCATTAACTAAACGGCCAGGAGAGCACAAAGTCGTAGGCGGGTAGATAGATAGATAGATAGATAGATAGATAGATAGATAGATAGATAGATAGATAGATAGATAGATAGATAGATAGATAGATAGATAGATAGATAGATAGATAGATAGATAGATACGCTCAAAGGCGCTGAGAAATGCTTCGCATTTAATAACCAGGAATAGCCAAAGTTGAGGTACGTGTAAGTTCGCAGTGTCCATGAAAGGCCTCATATGCGGTGGCCGAGCTCCTCTCCCGTGCTTCCTTCTCAAGACCGTACACCATTTAGGAGCGCTGGCACTAATTTCTTGCGAAGTTCTTCGGAGAGAGGTCGATATTATGACGGTACTTATGAGCCCTGTACTGAAGCCGGGATCCTCTTTCCTCCTCCCCTCTGGGCCGGCTTCGCCACTAAGAGTTTCTGCTGCGAAGACAGCGTGTATTCTCCAAAATGCGCAGCGCGCCTGTGCAAGCGATTGTTGAGAATTGTTCTCTCGCTAGCCTAACGCATTCGCGTCGCGTTCCGCTAAAGCGTTAGGCTGTTGTGCTCGAGAAGTCTGTGGGACGAGGGTTCGATTCCACCCAGCACCGGAAAGAAGGGTGACGAAGAGGAACAGAGGAAAAGACAGAAAATTTCGGTAGTGCCTAGACCACTTGGCTACCCTGATCGTGGAAAAGGCACCAAAGGAAACGAAAGATGAGAGAATGAAACTGGTTGAAGGAATTAAACTGTACAATTGCGTATCCGTGCGGTGTACTGCGCTACGCTGCTCAAGTCTTCCAATAAGTCCACTTGTCCTCGGAACATGCAACAGTGCTGTCAAGGCCTTTAGTGCTGAGGCCAGTGTCAAAAACCAGTGCCCGATTATGATGGGCTTCTGGCCAATCGTCAAGTCTCTCCCGTGTGCTTGAAAGTTCTTTTGTGGGTGCATTGAAACGAGGGGATTCACAAACGAGTTTTGCAACCGTCGATCGATACAACAGTCGGAAGAAAACAGATTTTTGTATTTGTTGGCGTTTTAGTACTCAAGACTTTTTCTTAGTTGTCCGTCATTCTGAAGTCCTTTAACCAAGGAGTGTTTATTGAAGTTGAGCATTTACCTACACATTGGTTGAAAAGTTTGCCGTCTCATATTGCAATATACGGTTGCTCATGACCTCATTTATTGAATATGACGTAGAGTTCGGGTAACACACCGTAAAATAACTTGGAACGGTTTAGTGAGCCCTGTATATATATATATATAACGAAAGGAAAGGGGGGTCAAGGGCTCGCTTTATTTGTTAGAAACAAGTTAACGAAACAACAAACATTCAGGCCTAGGAAAGCATAGGGGAAGTTATGCTGTTCGTAATTATGATATTGTAATTTTGATATAAGTAGAAAGGAATTAAAGAGGACGAAAAGACAAACATGCCTTCTGTGGGAACCTAACCCACGACCTTCGGATATCGCGTCCGATGCTCTACCGCTGAGCTACGAAGGCGGTCGTCCATATTATATATATATATATATATATATATATATATATATATATATATATATATATATATATATATATATATATATATATATATATGTGTGTGTGTGTGTGTGTGTGTGTGTACGATGTGCAGCTCTGTAGTGCAAACAAGTATAAGTAGATATATATATATATATGTGTGTGTGTGTGTGTGTGTGTACGATGTGCAGCTCTGTAGTGCAAACAAGTATAAGTAGATATATATATATATATGTGTGTGTGTGTGTGTGTGTGTACGATGTGCAGCTCTGTAGTGCAAACAAGTATAAGTAGATATATATATATATATATATATATATGTGGTGTGTGTGTGTGGTGGTGTGTGTGTGTGTACGATGTGCAGCTCTGTAGTGCAAACAAGTATAAGTAGATATATATATATATATGTGTGTGTGTGTGTGTGTGTGTACGATGTGCAGCTCTGTAGTGCAAACAAGTATAAGTAGATAATATATATATATATATATATATATATGTGTGTGTGTGTGTGTGTGTGTGTGTGTGTGTACGATGTGCAGCTCTGTAGTGCAAACAAGTATAAGTAGATATATATATATATATATATATATATATATAATATATATATATATATATATATATATATATATATATATATATATATATATGATATATATATATATATGTGTGTGTGTGTGTGTGTGTGTGTGTACGATGTGCAGCTCTGTAGTGCAAACAAGTATAAGTAGATATATATATATATGTGTGTGTGTGTGTGTGTGTGTACGATGTGCAGCTCTGTAGTGCAAACAAGTATAAGTAGATATATATATATATATATATATATATGTGTGTGTGTGTGTGTGTGTGTGTGTGTGTGTACGATGTGCAGCTCTGTAGTGCAAACAAGTATAAGTAGATATATATATATATATATATATATATATATATATATATATATATATATATATATATATAATATATATATATATATATATATATATATATATATGTGTGTGTGTGTGTGTGTGTGTACGATGTGCAGCTCTGTAGTGCAAACAAGTATAAGTAGATATATATATATATATATATATATATATATATATATATATATATATATATGTGTGTGTGTGTGTGTGTGTGTGTGTGTGTACGCGACAAGTTTGTCAACTGGCAGGAACATCCTGCAGAAACCCGCAAAAGTGAAAGGACTGCAGTATAGTGCTCGCATTCTGCGTGCAATTTACCATTTCATGCAGCTACACGTATAACATCGGCAGTCCTTAACATGGACTCTCTCTTGATCCCGACCACATAATCCGCTTGCACTTCGGTACTCCTCCGTCTCACAAGTTTTCCGCACATCAGCTTATCTGTGCTCATAATAGGAATATTGCCTTTTTTTCTTTCTTCTCTCTCTCTCTCTTTATCTGGCTATTTTTCTTGCAGACCGCCGGGCCACACCAGTCAACCCCATAGTATCGTCAGGTGTACCTGTCTTGCATACGTGCACCCACGCGCGGTCAGGTAAGACGCACTTGCGTTTACAATATGCCGGTCTCAGCTGACTACTGCAGCTCGACGTGCGTCAATAGCCGAGGGAACCGCGTGCCGTAAGGAAAGCAAGCAGGGCGCAGTGGTGAGCCGCGCTGGTGGGCGTCCGGGCTGGCTCGCGGCCGTCGACATCCGCGGCATTTTCGGCGTTTGTCGCGGCTCCTGGTGGCGGCGCATCTGAGGCTGGCGGGTCGGCATCGCCTCTGCCGCGCCTTCTATTTATACCTGCCCTCGGCTGGTAGGCAGTGGATGCGAACAAGTTAGAACGCACACTGGACGCAGCCCTGTCTGCGGCTTTTGTTGGTTACCGTAATTTGTTTTACGATGTCTTCATTGTTTCACTATGACGTGGCTCAGAAATGCGAGGTAGTTCCTGGAACACAGGTCGACCTTCCCTAACTCACTATGCGCGTGCAAGCGCGGCGCGGTTACCGCGCAGTTCGTTATGGTTCGCGCGTCGATACTGGATGCCGCGGTTGAGCGTTTAGAGGCGCGCCAACTAGGTCAGTTACAGAAAGCTAAACAAACGTTAAGCTGATGGGGAATATTAAGGAATGATAAACATCAAACAGCTTTTGTGCGAGCGTGCGAGAGCTTCCGCTTTCGTGTGTGATATACGACGCGCTATGCTCATCTATAGTCTTTACCTCTTGTTGAAGCTGGCACGCGTGGTCTGCCTTTCAAGAGGCTGTTGATAACCTGCTTCCCTCAATAATAATAATAATAATAATAATAATAATAATAATAATAATAATAATAATAATAATAATAATAATAATAATAATAATAATAACTCAAATGTCATGTACGAAATCCCCTCACCTACAAGGAATTCCAACAGGCGCACATAATAATAAGAAGGAATGAGAGTAGTATCGTGTGCCGCATACTGCGAGGCACAATTGTCGCTCACAATGGCGCGTCATGGGTTGCCATCCTTCAAATTGAAAACAACTACGCGGTTTTCCTTAGCGTGACTAACAATATTTTCCGTGTCTCCACCCAGCGCGGTCAGCTCTCTCTCCCCCCCCCCCCCCTTGCCCTTAAAGCCATCTAGAGCCGACTAGCATATGGGCTCTAGCCATCGTACCTCAAGAGCCCAACGCGTTAAGAAATTTGATTCTGAAGAGGTCTCCGGATGCTGGGCCACTTCCAGACAATTGTCTGCTGCTCGCGAGAAGCACGTGGACAAGAATCCCTAGTTATCCCACTGTTGAAACACTGCGTAAGTATAGTCCATGGAAGCGCTTAACGAGTTTCTTTTGTTTTCTTTCACTCATACGCGCCTGGCAACTTCACCTCTAATGTTTGTTATTCCATACCAGAACCATACGCTGCGAAACCTCTCGCCGTTAACTCTAATAAAACTCGTCGAATACATCTTGAGGACACTCTTTAAGTGTCGTAAAGTTGGCAGTCAAGAGCTGTCTGCTATGCAACTTTTGGCCGTGGAGGCAAATGACGATTTGCGGGGGCGTCACACACCGCGGTCTTTCACATAAAAATTTTCATGCAGCGCTCTTCATCCTCACTTGGCCTCTCCCACCGCGCTCGTCTCTCCCTCATACCCGCGTTTCTAAGTATCACGGGCATGAGTGCGCGCAGGGGAAAACACTATCGCCTGAACGGTTTCTCCTCTCTCCTTAATAGTGGGACAATGAGTAATACTGGGAACTGGGGCGGATCTCCGCATCCTCCGGTACATGGTGCGCCGCCGAAGGCGTGCTCTTGCCTTGACAGAGGAATCGGCCGCCGTCGCGTTGCCGTCCCGAAAGAGTTCTGCGTATTTATTCAGGCAGGAATCTCCCGTTAGCGAACCCTCTGCGTTTCTTCTGCGCCTCGGTAATAATGTCCGTCTCATTTAAATCGCCTCCTCCGTCGCATCCTCGAAAGCGGTGGAGCCGGAGAGCGTAGCCCCAGCAAGGCCAAATGCAGGAGGAAACATATGTCAGACACCCTGGCACGGCAGCCGCGCAAACTTTGTCTTCTCTCTCTCGCGAAGAAGCGTAGTGGCGTCACGACTATAGTTCTCGGTACTCGGCACGTGTGATTGGCTGAACGGTGCCGCGGCGCGCGAAACACGGAGAAGGAGTCGCCTAAGCTGGGGTCGCTTGGCAAACATCGTTCCGGCATGCTTTCCCAACGCTGGCCGTGCCCCAAAGAACGTCAGGCTAGGGACCGCGCAAAAGCGTCGCCGCCGCTCGAGCTGCCCGCGGGTGTCACGCCAGTTAACCCTTCGATACGCTTCGGCGCCAGCCGCGGTTGTGCCATATTTTCCTTGAATAAATATATCCCAACAGGAGATAACATGCGCGTGTTAGCCGGCGTGTTTAAATTTCATTACTTATTTTTCTTCCTTTGCTGGCACTTTGACCCACGAGCATGTACAAGCACGAATGTGAAATCGCTTTCTGACGTCCTGAAAATGTAACCTGCTCGGAACAGAAAGAAAAAATAAACAGAGATAATGGATTGTGACTCAGAACTATCATTTGTAGGACTAGGCACAAATCCTAAAGTGATATTTAGCCGGTAGGCATTTTTCTCGTGAGCAGATATTTACTCATTCGGTACCCCCAATATGATCAAAATAATCTGCTTCGACCGCATTTGCAGCGGCGGGTTTTTGTCACGCTACATTGAACAGACAAAATTGAGAACCTATAAGTTATTTTTAGCAAAAATGTCGCTAGAAGAGCAGCGGATTGCAGTTTAAGTATAACACAGAGTAAACGTTAGACACGACGTGGCAAAACGTGCAGAACAGATAAAGCTTTTTGGACTCCGAGCTTTACATGTGTGTTGCGCGTTGAATGAAGAAAAGTTGCACTAGCACTTTCACTTCACCGACTTGGTTCTTACTCAGAGAAATGGAGCTTGACTCAGAAGAAGACAGGAGACATAAGAACGTACACACACAAGGACAAGGCGCAAAGACGAAGATACGTTTCCCTTGTGTATGCTGTGCGCTAAATGAAGAAATGGAATGTCACCATGCCTAATCCTTCTTTATTTCAAGCTATTGCAAGAAATCCCTTATTGTGCCATTTATTTAAGCTTTCACCATGGATTTACTGAACGTTGTCTCATACGACCTTTTCTTTCGTGATATTTCTTTCCTATAGGCTACAATATTCCCAATCACGCTGTTTGATACCGGGCTTCGCTAGTACCAATTCTAGCAAGTGTAACCTGGTAGCCGTAAAGCAAATGCTCCCGGGCTTAAAACTGCTCTATATATACTTTACGGCTTAGCTCAACATAATCATTGCATTATTCTGATTTTGATTTCTGGTGTTTAACGTCCGAAAGGCACGCTATGATTATGCGAGTGGAGGGCGCCGGAAATTTTGAACACCTGGGCTTCTTTAACGTGCTCTGACATCGCACACTACGCATGCCTCAACATTCCGCCTCCATCGAAATGCAGCCGCCGTGGCCGGGATTCGATCGTGCGCGACCCTCGGATCAGCAGCCGAGTACCATAGCCGCCATACCACCGTGCAGCGGTGCGCATTATTCTGGACCCGAACACAGTGACGTGACCTGGCAGTTTTGACTACGTTGTACTTATCTTGGACCAGTTTCGATGACTCCGTTTTTTATTTATTTCTTTCCAGCAATATTCCTAGTGATGGACTACCTGAAGAAACACGCCCACATTTGTTGCGTCTAGCGCTTCTCACTTGCGAACGCTCATCGTCCATACAGCAACCGGCGGCGATAGCCATCAAAGCGATGGCCAGTCCAAGGCTATGTCACCGTTCATATTGCAAAAGCTAGCTTGTAAGCGTATAATATGAGGTCCAAGCCAATCACGATTGACTGGCGATCTTTAGGCTCTGTAGATACAGTTATCTGGATTTGAAAGCGACATTCATAAATTGCGAAATGTCCCTGGCCACTGCTCCTGCTCGCACTCCCTTTCGATTTTCAAGGAAATGAGCGAAAAAACGTACTACGGTCGCATCGTCGCGAGATGATGCGCATTGAACATGTGCCTCGACGTCCATTCGGGGTTAGCACGGTAGTATTTATGAACGTCGCATCTCGACATCCACGCAGCACGCTTTCCGCTACGAGTAAGGCGTTCTGCTAATGAGCACGAGGCCGGTCGCGGGCGCTATTCCCGGACGCGGCCGCCAATGTTGGCAGGGACGGAATGCAAAAACGGTCGTGTACCGAAATTTAGGTACACACTGAGACACCCCAGGTGGTCTCTAATTTAACCCGGATCCTTGCACGGTGTGTTCTCCCGCAGACTAGCTTATACCTCATGGCGCAAAATGCGAACGTTTACTGACGGCAGCAACATCTATAAGAGCGACGTGATTAGCAATGTATTATTAACAACATTAGCTACCCCATAATTGCGTTGATTTAAGGGTTTCTGTGCAAAACTCGGTAGCATATGAGGAGGGTACTTATCCTACGGTTTAAGAACACGTCGTCGCGCCAGGAAGCTCGGTGAAGGCTTTGGTAGCCTCGTGAAAATTCTGCTTACACGGACATTCAAGGGTGAACAAACCAGCGGACGCGGCTTCGTTCATTCACGGAGTCGGCGATTTGCTTTTCGTCATTCGCTGGATGATGAAGACGACTTTTGTGAAAGAATACAGCTCGCCGAAGACCCACACGGACAAAGCGAGAGGACGAGGACGAGCGCTAATAACTGTTCTGCTTGTGTGCCGTTAACAGCCACACTGCGACGATCGGCCAGAGCGGACTAAGATATAGGCGCTTCTTTGAAACTATACACCTCAGAGAAGATATAGCTGACACGATCAGTGTAGCCATATCATTGTACATTTCAAATGCACCCTAAAGCTCCACATCCAGCGCGCGCGCGCGCGCGTGTGTGTATGTGTGTGTGTGTGTGTGTGTGTGTGTGTGTGTGTGTGCGTGCGTGCGTGCGTGCGTGCGTGCGTGTGTGTGTGTGTGTGTGTGTGTGTGTGTGTGTGTGTGTGTGTGTGTGTGTGTGTGTGTGTCAGAAGGAACTTGAGTAGAGTTTGACGATACTTCTCTCAAATATGGATGTCCATTAAAATGTTCTCAGACGAAAGGCCTGTCATTTAAATACACCCAGGAGGACGTATTTGTATTTAAATGGCATGTCGATGCCAGCTAGCGAACAGATACAGATTATAAACATCTGGGAAACATCGTCTTGTTAGTGATAGACAGTGTAGCTCACGTACAATGCCGGCGAGGGCCCGTGTCTACGAGCTCTTTGAGATGCGAGTTGGGCGGTACTGAAAGGGACATCTGTAAGCTGCGAGCAAAGCATTGCAAAGTTAAGCAAAGGAGAGGCAATTTTAAAACCACACCTAACTTTCTTTCTTTTTTCACTATACAAACTATCTCTCTTTCTTTATCTCTCTCTATCTCATTTTCTCGTTCTGTTGCCCATAGCAAGTTGTGTGAAAGTCGTCGGTGCCGTGCAGTCATACAGTTCCCACAAACGCATGGGTGTGTAGCCTCTAGTGACAGTCTTGGCTGTTTTTGCATCTTTGGTATCTGTTTGAATAAGTCTCATTACTAACTTTCCGAATGTTTGTAGTACTGTAATGTTGTTGTTTTTCTTCCCTGCAATGAGGAAAAGAATGGGTGCATAGCCTAGTTGTTATGCTGCTCGTCTTCAGACCGTGAGGTTAGAATCCATCCTCGTGAAGAAACTTTCTTTCTTTCTTTCTTTCTTTCTTTCTTTCTTTCTTTCTTTTAGTGGGTCGAGGCCACGGGTCTACATTTTCCTTCTGCACAACCCAAGGCTTTTCTTTCGTCCTTTCTTTCTGGTAGTAGGTCGAGGGTATTGCTTAGCATCTCCCGCGAGAAAGAGGACAACCGGAGCAAGTGCGCGAACTCTCTCTCCTCTATTTCGGCGAAGTTACGCACGCCGTGATCATTATAGCGGGGCTACACACTAAACAAAAATAACCAGGAACGGGAGTAAACAGCTTGTCCTCTAGCGCACTACCTTTTCTGGTTTTTTTTTTACTACGTAACAGTCAAGGTAAAAATTTACTCTCACGCTAACCGAGTTTTTGAACGTAGAAACGGCAGTAGTTATTTAGCCCCCTGGAGGTTTTCAGCGACTATACGCGGAGTAATTTTTTACTGCCTAAACAATGTTTTCTCGGCTTTTTTGGGGGGTTATTTTTAAAGCTCATTCGAGGTTTACTGTGGCTGGGTAAACACTAGGCTTACGCAAAATGCAGACATCACGCAATTTATTGAGCAGTATACGAGGACTCACCCTTCGAACTTATAACATTGGAAGCACGTTTTCACTCGTTGAGAGCGCAACACAGGCACAAGCGCGGGAGCAGAGATACTCGAAAGTGCGTTTTCACTTGGCCGCCGTCCACCAAGACCGGCGCTATGACAGCCAGCATCGCTCGAACTCAGCAGAAAACCATGCCGCACTGGTAACACTCGGGGTAGTTCGCCGTGTCGTTGTCGTACTGGTTGACGATGCGGTCAGTCAGGAACGTTTGCGACCGTAGTTTCCGTGCTTTCCCAGAACTCGGCGGTGCCTTCGAAACGACGGTCACTAGGCATAGCTGCCGGAGATGTCACGGTATCACGTTCTAGTTGACGGACGCCGGCGCTGATCACACTCACGCCGTACACACTCACGCCCCGAGACGTCGCGTCCCCTCTTCTGCGACCGGCGCTTTTGACGAACAGTTGCTTGCAAACGCGTACCATGTGGCTAGGCCTAAATAGTCATTCGAGGGCTATCACGGCCTCCACCCCTGCGCCACGGCAGTCTGGAGCTTTTACCACGTGACGTGGTGCGTAGTTTTTGATCACGTGGCTTTAAACTCTAGACTGGGGGTCTTTTTATCACGTGACACAAAACCCCCTACGTAGTAAAATAGGGCAATAACGTCCTTTTACTACCTTTCTAACAGGTGGTAGTAAAACTATGTCATATGCTCATTTTACCTCAACGAGACGTAGTAATTTTGAAAACAAGGGAGTTTTTAAGGCTCATGAGCCGCAAAAACCCAAATATCGGGCAACTTTTGCTTACAGTGTACAACAGCTCCGCTGTAAAATGCCTGCAATCTGTAGTATTTCTGCGGGCCATCCTGGACCGTAGAAATCACCGTCGCAGTTGTGTGTGGAGGCAGAATGTATACCCATTAACGTTAACAAAGCAACTTCATTCATTCGACCTTAGGACTTCCTCCCCAGAGAGTGCGTGTGCTTATTTTGGGTCGAATCATGGCGCATGAGAAGCAGTACGATCGTTGCCACTGTCGAAACGTGAAACATTTCACAACAGCAAATCTCATATAACGATTTCCATGCAGCATAGTATAATCGCTACAAGGAATCGCGTCGTTGCCTCCCTTCGAGGAAGTAATCATGGAAATGTGTAACATCCCTTGCTTTCAGAGTACAAAGTCCGTCGGTCGACAGAGATTACGGAACGGCCTTATCGTCTGCATGCTTGCTTCATGCCTTCTCGTATTCCGTATTGGTTCCGTTTTAAAGCACCGGTCACCTATTTCACAGCACGGTAGATGGGAAGAGATTCGCAACCATTTGGCGTTGCCGTACAGTTTGAGCTGCGTGGTGTACGCTAGTGACAGGTGCGCCACCCATGGCAGCCACCACTGTGCCGGTGCCTCAGTAGCGACAAGGCGCCGCCATGTCGCTACTGAAGCCCACCGGCCTCAGTGGTGCTGGGGTGGCTAGGACACTACTCAAGTAGTGGACCAGCGGCGAGTGGTGCACCGGCGATGCAAGCGTGCGCCGCCAGATGCCGCGAGTATACCGGTGGTTGGACCTCCGGTGTTCATGACGTAAGTCGGGGACAGCCAGTCACATCACTCGTTGCGCTTCCATTGCACTGCCCATGGGCTAAGGCGGTTGAAAACTATTTCGGTTTTGTCGCGTCGATCTTTAACGATGCGCATATTTAAGACCTCCTAGCAAATTACACACTTAACGCAGAGCGCTGCTAATGATCGCAGACTGGAGGGAGGCGATTGGGGCACCGGAGTAATGCATTTGCACAAAATCACCAAAACCTTTTAAGGGTTCGTTCAACGTCCCAGAGCAACAGTTGTGCTGTGACAGAGGGCATGATAGCGGATGTCTTGGTATTCATTCGACCTCATCAGGGTTTTCATATAGCATATTGAGTTTAGTGTACATTAAGACTAGTATAAACTTTGTACTATAGGCTAGTGTTCCTTGTGATTTTGATCTTGTGTAATTAATTATTCGCCGTTCTCAGGATCCTGGAGCTATTGTGACCTTTTCTTCATTTGTACACGTTGCCATACTTACATACACTCATTCCTGCTAGCGGCCAGAACTCACGAAATAAATAAATAAATAAATAATAAATAAATAAATAAATAAATAAATAAATAAATAAATAAATAAATAGTGGTGAGCATAAATGTATCTGGTCTCTGCTACCGCCTTTCGAAGGCACTCGTCAAAGGTTGGGGATCGACCGCGTGATTCCATGCCGTGGCGGGCACGTTATAGCCTATGAAAATAGGCTACACGCTTTCCATTTGTGACCGTAATTGTCCGCTGTTGTGTTTTCTCTCTCACAGAAGGCTCATAAACACTACTGTTTTAAGAAGCAAGAATTAAGTCTGATTGAAAGCACTAAAAACTTTTTTGGAAGAAAGCCGCATTGCTGGACGTTACTAGCGCATTTGGTGTTTTCGTCTATTTCACCTTTTTGTGACTTCTATGATTATTTATCAGTGTACTGTATTGTTATGCTATGCAATGACTGGTGATTCCTTTACACGACCACGTGCCTCTGACTGACTATGGACGTTTTTGTGCCAGTGACATTCTTATTTATTTATTAGAGACTTTTCCTCGAAAGTACTGCCATGTGCTTGAACTTATAGTACACGTACACCTTGTGAGTGTGTTTATTCGTTACTGTTCTGACGGAACTACTGGTATTGTGATTATGCCGGATTGCTTCGCATACTGCTTCGCAAGCATGCATGTTGAACTTTCACCATACCCAGGAGCCAAGGAGTAGCCGGCGCCTTATTTGTGCGCCAACATCTCCTAATATCATATCAATAAAAAAATGTAGTCTTATTAAAAGCAGCTGAAAAAATCTGTGTGAGTCTTTATTGACGCCCGTCTCCATTCACTTTCCTTATGCACTTAATGACTGCCCACTTGAAAAGGTGTCTGAATACAAATACTGAGGTTATTATTCTACTAATAACATGTCATGCTCTAGTCGTATAAAATATTTGCAACGAATCGGTTAAAAGGCTGGACTAACTGCGGCTTACTTCACGCAGCGCTCCTTCGAATAGTGAATTATATACAATTTAATTGTGTGGTCAATTCCGTAGTATGCTTGCGTGTTATGGGAATCCGCATAAGAAATCAGACACCGAGAAGTTCAAAATGGTTCAGAAGAGAGCCATCAGGTTCATCTATCACCATTACAACAGTAATTACTCCCCGTCAACAAAACTATCATGATTAAACCTAACGATCGATTCTTACCAGCCATCGCAGCAGGAAATCCTTGAAGCTCATGCACTCATCGATTACTTCGTCTATCTCTTCTTCCCCTACTTTATAAATAAAACTTGCGGAACCTTTCTCCTCTGGGAGGTTTCGCCACCTGATATTCTACCCTTTGGGTCACGAACTGATGCGTGTAAATGTAGTGGCTTCTTTCCTTTTGCTATTCGACTCAATTCAATTCAAGATTTATTGCCATACAGATAGAGGAAGTCTCGAACAGTGAAATTTACCACTTGACGGGGATCCCGGCCCCCTATGCAAGGCATACGGCGAGCTTCGAAGGTTAGAACCCGATACATGGGTTTATTCGTTGTATTTCGTCGCATTATTTTTTGCTTGGACTTGAGAGCTTTTATTTGATTCGTTTGTTTATATTTCTGCCCCCGTGTTGCTAACATTCCTGCTGGCTTTTTTTTTGTTTTTTTTTTTCATCCTGTACTAATGTGCAATTGCCCACTATGTCACAGCCCTACAGCACCGGAGTATTCACAAATAAATATATGAGGCAAATAAATTAGCTCAAGTTTAACAGTGTCAACAGCCACATTTCAACGATGAAACAGCCATGACTTAATGGCCGTGCGGATTGATCTCAAATGCGATCTAAATCGTTCTCGCCCTAGGTTAGCTGTACCAAGGAGCTCACTTCTATATAAAATACACATGGGCTGCGCTGTAATACAGGGCTTTATATTAACCACTCGGATTTCTTTAACGTGCATCTATATTTAAGTGAACGAGCGTTCATGCGTTCTGCCGCCATTGAACGTCGGTGCCATTCGAGCCCGCGACCTCGTGTGCAGCAGGAGAATGCCACAGCCACCGCACCATCGCGGCGGTGCTCGTTTATTTTTACAAGCACGTTCCAATCGTATATGTCGTCTGATTTTCTGAGATATAAAACTTAAAACGCCGATCGAACTCACGAAGGAAAATTGCGAAGGCTCCATAGGACTCGGGAGTGGACACCGTACGCGAAACGTCCTCCCAGCAACTCACCAAGAGTCGCATTTGGGATCGCGTAAGGCGCCGTAGCTTATGGAGCTAAATGTAGTAGCCGATGTCAGTATAGCCGGACCCCTGTCTGCGACACAAGGTTCATCCCGCGCACGTCGTCCCGCTTGACTCTTAGCTCTGGCCGTCTGTTTTGCCTGAACCCTGGGAATGTTTTGTTTTGGTCTCGACTGCACGGTCGTCTTCCCCTATCCTACTCCTCCTTCCCTTGCGTTTCGCCGGGGCATTTTGCTATCGGCCTTTGGACTCTTTTACTTTCTTTTTTTTTCTTTCCCGCATTCTCTTCAAGCCACGTCTCACTTTTTTTCTTTTTTGTAGCAGAGCGTTGTGTGTGAGGGAGAGGGAACCCACCGGCGAACACTGGCTCACGAGGGGAACAAGGGGCTCCGGCGTCCCGATTTTCTCCTGAGTCATCTCTTTGGCTCCCCCTCGCCGCCATCAGCGATCGATAGCCGAAGCGCCCATAGCGGGCACCCAAACCGACCCCCTTTCGTTCCCCTTCGAGCCGAAGCCCGCGCGGTGGTCTGGGAAAGAAAGGGAGGAGGGGGGGAGGAGGGGAGCTCCGCGACTCTTGCCATTCCTGCGGTGGCTCAAAAACTCCAAAAGCGGCTACGCACGCCACGGGCAATTGTATCAGGTGCCGCGCTTGAGCTACGGGCTCCATTCGTCCCGTGCAACCCCCCCCCCCCCCCCCTGTCTTTCTCCCCGGCTCCGCGCTCCGGGTCTAAGCGCCACGGCGTTTAGGGTGGCTGCCCTTCGCCCGAGAGCATAAAGTGCTTCGCAACCAGTTGAGCGAGTGCACGCGAAACGGGGAGCGCGCGTTCAACGGGACTTCGACAACGGGTAGCTGAAGGCGCGGACAGATGGGTTTAAACGCACGTCGATGGGAGCAAGGTGGACGTGGCATTCCCGTCACACTAGTGTGCCACATATCTCGTGGAAACTGCATCCACTATGAAAAGCGATGATTCGCCTTTTTTTGTGTTGTTTTTTTTTTTTTTGTGCACAGTTTCGGAAGCCGACCCTGTAGGCCGAACTCGGTGAAAGCTACAAGACATGTACATATTACAATTTCTTAGAGTACGCCCGAACAAAATTCATGCGTGACGAGAATGATGCCATTTTTCCTTGCTCGAACAGGACTTGGTGTGCTCGTACGTTGTTGCAAGTAGTTGAAGGTGTTCAACTGCCTGAAGCAACATGACACGGTTAACGAAAAATGCCTAATAGTGACTGCCTTCTGATATGAAATAATGACATGGTTTTAAGGCTGAACTCATACGTTTTCGATTTAGAAGGAACAGTAATGCTGAGACAGAAGAAACTTGTTGGAATTTAAGCGCCAGTTCAAACCTTTCGAAGTAAAACAGTCGCAATGCTGTACAAGTTTTTCTGGGCGTGTGTTCTTCTTGGAGCCACTACGTGCGCAGAAATGCCATTGGTTTTCAGGCACGCGTTTCGAGTGTTCAAGGGGTCAGTTGGAGCGGTCGCAGTCCGTCGAAAGCGGTGGGCGAAAGAGCGCAGCGGCATTTTCACATACACACGCACACACACACACACACGTGTGTGTGTGGGGGGGGGGAGGGGGGGGGTGTCAGGGACTCAAGCTTCTCCCCACGGTGGGGCGGCATCATGCTATTATATGCGTATACGAGAACTGTGAGCTGCTTAAATGTATATCCCAAGTGTTAAAAATACTGCCGGCGCAGATAAAGCAGGGAAGTGACAAATGTGTGCGAAATTAGCAAAAATGGCGTTTTGGACCATATTGCGGCTCTATTCTGCCATTGTAGCAGTCTCAGTAAAAATGCAGTCTACACATCATTGTGTAGTATATTTCTGTCGGTGAATAATGCACAAAGGTTTGAGAGAGTCATTTTTGTGTTAACCGAGAAAGAATATTTTAGAAATGAACAGCTGCAACGTTGCGCCGACATGCTGTGCGACGCCGAGTGCACAGCATGTCGGCGTCGTATTCCAGCGAGCGCCCCTTCCTGTCGCAATAAAACGCGTCGTTTACTACCTTAAAGGGACATCAAAGCGAAAAACAATTTTTTTCACATTAGTAGATCAGCTTTTAGCAATACCAGAAAGCACCAATCTTGCGAGGAAAATACCCCGCTAGAAAAAGTACAAAAATGAAATACGGGTGGCTAAGCCGCTTGAAAAAGTTGCAACACCAATACGCGTGTCCTCGCAGATCTTTGACGGCGTCTGCTAAAGCCTACACAACTATTTATCGGTAAGAAAGACATGCATTTCATTCTAAGGAAGACAGAAACATAACACAAGGAGATCGATGGAGCGAATTTATCGAGAATAAAAAAAAAAGGCCTTCCTGACGTCACAAGGCCAAAATTTTGGCACGAATTTCAGCATCGAAACACTGACATTCATTTTCAATCTTAGTATTGAACGCAATATTACGAAATTAACAAAATCTAGAGCTAGAAACATAAGTTATCATTGCAAACCACTTCACATTTCCATTTTAGTGTTCTTTTAATGGGTGTAAAATTCCTGCTGCTGTGAAGTACCCAGTATACAGAGGCCTATGTACGCCTGGTGTCATTCTTTCTTATATATGTTTCTATTTATATCCAATATTCTCATTCAACTGAGAGCCGAGCAGTTAACACGGGCGTTACAAGCCCCTACGATTTACAAATTCAACTTGTTGCTTGATTCACGTGAATGATCTATTCGAGGCAGAAGCGAGAATGCACATAATGAGACCATGCAGAAACAAACGCAGAATATACATAACCTATCTGTGCTTCTTCGGCTGCTTTTTCTTCGGGTAACCTCTTCAGGTAAGGAATTGCAAACTTTAGCAACATATACTGCTTCTTTTCACTGCCCCATTTCTAGTAGAACAAGAGGCTACATTATAGCGCTTGTTCTCCGTTATTTTTTTTTTCAGGCGCTGGATAAGCCTCTCTAAGTTCATCATTTCAGCTACGACGAGTAGCTGAAATGATGAACTCAGAGAGGCTTATGCAGCGCTGATGATTTTTACCCGTACTGTTAGTAACAGTTTGGGTAAAAATACTTCTCAAACGTGCTCTATTATTATTATTATTATTATTATTATTATTATTATTATTATTATTATTACACTTATGCGGGAAAACATAGCGAACCAGGAAGGAAGAGCCTCAAACAGCGACACAATAGCAATATATAGGGTGGACAGAGAGTCAAACGTAATTTAAGAAAATAACATATGCAGCTGTCACGATTTGGTCGGGGCACACCACGCGATATCTACAGTAAATAATAACAGTAGTCGGTGTTTTACGTGCCACAACCTCGATATGGTCATGAAGCACGCCTTAGTGGAAGGCTCCGGAAATTCTGACAACCTGGGATTCTAAAGCACGCACTCACATCGCACAGTACCCGGGCCTCTAGAATTTCTCCATGGACCGCCGCAGCCAGCATCGAACCCCCGTCTTCCGGGTCAGCAAACAAGCGCCGTAACTTTTGTGCCATCGCAGCTGCTTAGAAAATCTATGCCGGCTTTCGCATATTTATTAGCAAGTGTAGGCACACGTAAGATTGTTTATCTTTAGAGTGATTTGTTTTCGGTGTTGTTGTCTTTTTTTTTGTTTCCACTCTGTTTTTATTTCTTACATGAAGTGATGTAATCCTTTGTTGTATAAAAAAAAGAAGAGGGGGGGGGGCGGGGGGTCGCGACAGAACAGCCGATTTTTTTTTTTTTTCACTTCGCGCCTGATCACTGGAGCTTGAGTTTGAGTTTATTCAACCACGTGACAAGTACATGAAAATACATTGTATACGTGGTTTGGTGCAAAGGGGAAAAAGCTGCATTTCACAGCTTGACTGGCCCCTTAACCCAGCAAAAAATCAAATTATAAAAATTACAAAAGATTACGAAAGATTCATATAAACTCCTACGGATCCCACGAATTTTGGGACGGAATCGGTGTCACGCGAAGCAGTCAGCAAGGAAATTGCGTATGACGAATTACTTGCTATTCAGCCAAGGGTTACGAATAGGATAATCGTCTTTGTGCAAAGCGCATGAGCGGGGGTATGCTTAAAGTGGGCTAAATCACTACGGTTCTGTACACCCTCCTGGTTAAGGAGGTTGTACGGAACCGTAGCAACTACATGGTAGCTCACATCGTTTCGAAGCCGGAAGGACAACGCACCAGGCGAACAGTCAAGGCAGGCGTAACGTTGGCGCTCCCTTAAGTGCGCAGACGTCTGGCATACTACAGTGAGTTGATTTGCGTAGTATAAGCGTCGTTCGTTGAAGTATTCCTGCGAAATCGACCAGAGTTTGACAAAAGCATGCCGGGTGTTAGAACCTATTTATTACGCATTACATTGCTATACGATAGGGTTTAACACATACTATAAGCGCAATTGACATTACAGAAGCACCACCATCACAGCTGCTGGCGCTATAAGTTTATTTCCTATGTGTTTACGAGGAGTCGCCGTAGTCTAGTGGTAGCGTACTTGTTTGGCACCTCCGAGACCCGGGTTCGATTCCTGGCCCCCTACCGCTTGGCAGGTTGCCTGAGGAGATCAGATTGGGCGTTCGTCTCCGTCTGTGTGCGTGTTATATCTCTATTTTAATCACAAGCTACGACAAACGGTATGCCTTTCTTGTTTTAAGTGCGCTCCAATCATATGTGAAATGCCTGGTTTTTTTTGTTTTGTTTTTTTTTTGGGGGGGGGGGGGGGGGGGCCTTGACTGTCACTGGCGCCATTAGATTGAAGCACCTGTGGCTCATACCCGTATACCATGGGCCTAGCACAACGGGTATCAGCTACACGTGACTGCAGTATGGTTAATCGTGACGTACGTGGCAAGTATGTCACATTAGTGGTGTAAAGATCAGTCATTCATGTTCGACATACATAAATAGATGGATAGATACGTTTAAAGTAACGTAAGTTCACCAAGAAATGCTTTGCAGGTCATGCAATGTCATGCGATGTAGTAGGTCATGGACGGGTAATATACGATCGTACTGAAATAACCCATCCTTGTGGGCACCATACGGCAACTTAAAAAGTATACTGAAATATTTCTTTTGCATCAGATATAGTCTTTCCTGGTTCTAGTTAGTCGCGCCCCCCCGCCCCCTTCAAAAAAAGAAAAGTACTTCAGGGCAGTTGTGAATGAAAATTTATTTATATATTAGTGAAGATATTTCGCCATAACCATCCTAAACCTGTGCCATGTAACCTACAGAGAAACGTTGGATGGAAAAATCGAGCCATTCTAATACAGTGCGACACAAGCGCTACTTTTGTTGTTGGTGGTGCGGTGTTCCTCCTCTTCTTTCCATTGTTCGTATCCTTCCGTCATGGGGCTTTGCCATTTTTCTAAAACTTGTGCGAGAAACAATCCGAACGGGTGCCTAGTGCTGTCCTTCCTGAATGAAAGAGTTCACAGTTCAAGTAACGTGGTCTATCGTAGGAGGCGTCTAAACACACGGTGAAATATTGTGAGCAGACTTTCCATGTCGGGCCCTTCTAAATTATGTTGATGTTCATATAGCAAGATCATTATGACGCTCGCGCTACCTTGGTATGCGACTGAGTCAGGTTCGCGGTGTACCCACCCACTGGCACAAAGAGCACCGGCGAATGTCATTTCATCGCCCCACATGGCGTGAGAACTGCGAGGAAAAACTTTCCAGAAACAGGTTATACCAGTGCCGAAAAAGTTCCCTCGCCGAGGACGTCCAGAAGCCAATCCAGCGTCAGCGGCTTTTTCCTTTCTGGAAAGAGAATCTCGTTCGGTTTCCCAGTATACGATTATTAAAGCGACGCGTTTCGCCCAGGGATTCGCGCATTCAATCCGCATTGCCGAATGCGCTACTCACCTCTGCCTCTTACCCCTTTCTTTCATTCTTTTTTTTCCTTGCAGGCGTGGCGTCACCTTCTTTCGACGCGCAGACAGAACGGGGCGCCGCGCGCGCTCGATGCCAGACCCCGGCGGCGCGTCGCCGGCTTCGAGAGCAGCGTGATGGAAGTATAGCGGGTGGGCGCGCGCTCTTTCTAATCATGCCGCGCCATGAGCGACCGGCAACGCGCGAGGCGTCAAAGGGGAAACAGCAGCAGCGGCGGGGAAAGGGTTGCGACCACCGGCTTCGGGCCCAAGATGCTGACTCCGGGAGAAGCGTCTTTTGATCCGTCTCTAACAAGGGATTTGTTTTCGAATACCAATGGGATGCGGCCGCCGTCATTCGCGTTTTCTTCTGTTTGCTACTGGTGCCCTTTGCCTGCGAACTCGAAGCGCGCGCGCACAGACACACCTTCGAAGCGCCGCACTGCAGATCTCGCTCGCTAGCGCGTTGCTTTGCGTTTTTGTGCAGGCCGACGGCCTCCCGTTTCATGGATAGATTGGAAAGAGTGATCGGTGCGAAATGGATGCCGCCGCTGGGCTGCCGTGTACGTGAGGCGTACGGCGCCATCTCGTTGCGCGGGGGTAGTGCGCGCTACCGTCGTTTCCCTTCGAAGTCCGCCAGCTGCAAATAGAGAGCGAGAGGGTGGAGCGGTACAGGTGAATGTGGAGGAAGAAAAAAAAAAAAACTATATGAGGGAGCGCGCCTTAGCTTCCACAAGCCAACGCCGCTGAAGCCGCTCTCTCATTTCTGCTTTCCCACGCACGCGTTGCATGCTGGCGTTGTAAGCTCGTTTGGTTACGCTGGCTTTTGGTGGTGCAAGACCAGAGGCGATAAAGTGGCGCACGCGCCGTGGACGAATCGGCAAAACAATAAAGCCCCGCGTGATCTAAGGCGAGACGCCGCGAGTGCCCACGAAGCGAATGAAAATAAATAAATAAACAAACAAATAAATAAATAAATAAACGACGCGTGTCGAAGCCGGTCATGCAGCGTACCGCTTGCCTACCACGTGATAATGTAGATTTCCCAGCATCCTTCCATTTGAATGATTTATGGCAAGATCGTCACGTGACGCTCCCTACTAGGTATTTTTTTCCCCCTCCATGCAGCTGAACGTCGCTCGCTCATCCTTCGACACTAGGCCATTGTCCT
Source organism: Hyalomma asiaticum (assembly GCA_013339685.2). Classification (NCBI taxonomy): domain Eukaryota; kingdom Metazoa; phylum Arthropoda; class Arachnida; order Ixodida; family Ixodidae; genus Hyalomma; species Hyalomma asiaticum. The sequence continues at coordinate 266,087,905 of CM023481.1, forward strand.
GCGAAGGTCGCACCGCATCTTCTTCCTTTTTCGTAATACTCATCTTACATTTTGACAGTGAGTTGTCCCAAGCATCCTTGGTTTTTCGCGCATTGATTCGGTTTTACGTGGGTTGATTTGCGTGGTGACAGGTTCGTAATAACCAACGTGCCAAGAGAAATTCCATATACACTGTCGCGTATAACATTTTGAGAGACGTGCTGTACCGCAGTGCCTAAGCACTTCAGTTTCACTAGGTTGAACCGCAGGGGTAAGGCATACCTTCTGACAGAACCTGAGCACTCATTGTAGGGCGCATTGGACTGATACGCGCAACTTATCCAGCGCCCAATTTCTCGCTCTTGTAGTAGTGGAGTAAGAGTTAGGTCCGAGGTCCGTTGCCGTGGCAGGCTGCAAAGTGTCGTACGTATTTCCATACCACATCATCGTTATATTCTTTCTTTCTTTCTTTCTTTCTTTCTTTCTTTCTTCTTTCTTTCTTTCTTTCTTTCTTTCTTTCTTTCTTTCTTTCTTTCTTTCTTTCTTTCTTTCTTTCTTTCTTTCTTTCACCACGCGCACGCGCTTGTGTTGTGTGTTGTTCACGTCTAACGCGCGCCTATAGACACGAGCATCCGTTATATGTAGTCTCGTCAATCCGCACACTCAGCAGGCTCTACGCGTGTCTGTATTCGTTAACGGTCTCCCAAACCAACCACCCGGGTATGGAGATCATCAAACAGTAATCTTAGTGAAGAAGAAGAAACCTTGCATAACCGCGCACAGCCGAGAACACGCGTAAGCGGCAGGGTCCACCAACTATATGCTAGCATAGCCAATAAATACTGGTTGCGCTAAGGAAGCCGTACGTCATGCACTTGCCGCCGTTGCAGCGGAGATGGAACCATGCGATGGTCTTGTTCACGCGTGGCGCTTGTGTGGCGCGGCGACCCCCTTCGACCCGACCGAACCGCTTTGCCACCGCCGTATAATCGAGACTGTCTTTATCATGCAAATGAAACTCCCACAACGTTCAGCATAAGGCTACGGCCGACGCTAAAGTAATAATAACGTGAGTCGTAAATAAGTCACCAGGATGGTGTTAGTTTACCTTCTCCGAAAGCGTCGTGTGTTTTTCGAAGACCGCTTTCGGCGCGTCGGATGAAGGCCAGTTTCCGAGAAACGCCGGAACGCAGTGAAACCAGTGCGGCGCGTTAAGATGTTACGACCTACCCCACGCGGGGCTCGTGCGGTACGCGCCAGACCGCGATAATTTTGTCTAACGAGTTCAGGCGTTGCCCAATATATCCAACGCCTGCAACAGCGAGATCGGCTGGCACTTGCCGCTTTTTTTTTTTTTTTCGCGTTGCCTTGTACGCCGGTGGATATTATTTGTTCTGATTAATTATTTTGCTACTGCTGGTACGGCCACCTTCTTCGTTGCTTGCCTTCGCAAGCGCTTTCCGAACGGTTTTCTCGTTCATGAAACATGAATGAAACCAATTTTCTTTATTTCTGGTGCTCGCTAACAGAGGAGGAAGAAGAAAAGTGGGAGGGGGGGGGGGGGGTCGTACGCCCAGAGGAGTGCTGTACAAAAACCATACAGCATTTGTCATAATCATGCAATATCAAAAATGGAAGGCGAGGCAGTTTGTCATGTCTTGAAATGTCACTCGGTGGGTTTTGAACGCCCCCTTCCTATCCTGGTGAGGCCCCCGATACTGCACATAAAAATTATCACAGTGATGAGCGGTGTCAGTTGCACGCGAAATGTCATGGGGTACACGTGCCCCTTACGAACAACACACGCCACCGCCGTTCCCGTGTCCCGGTGCAAGAACGTCCGGCAATGGTGCACTGAATTCACCTTTCGACGCAAGAAACGCGGCCAAGCGGCCCGAGGTGCTGGAAGCAGCGTCCCCGTTAACCCCTGGCGCCCACACCTGATGGCAAACGTCTGACAAGCGGCCTTCGGCCGCCGCACATAGAGGCCGTCGGGCTGCAACAGCGCCGTACGAGGAGCCGGCGTTCTCCACCGCGTGATCGTAGTAGCTCGAGGCATTCAACCCTGCAGTTGTGTGCGCGCGCGCATAAAGGAGCGGCAAGATCAGGACAGCGGCCGGTGCCGCGAAGGCGGCATCCCCCTGGTCGGCCACCGGAGTCACCCGGAGCAGAAAGCGGCGCAGTGTGCGCCAACGAAGGGCGCGCCGGGGTCGCGTCTGCTGACCCGGGAGTACGACCCCGTCAGACGGTTTTCACAACGCTTATGCAAATACACAGCGTTGCTCATTTCGGCTACAGAGGCGGTGCGGCGGCGGTGGAGCTCAACCTTGGCGCAGGCCACCGTCCCTCTCCCCAGTCTCGTGCAGCCTTTGGCAAGGATGCCCAGACGTTCGGCCTCTCTCCTTGTATCAGAGGGGGTCCCGCTTTTCGAAGTTCTTCGTCCGCGGCGTCTCGTTCTTCCAGTGTGCCTTTTCCCCTGTCTTCTTTAGCAGCTCGCGCGCGCGCGTGATCCTCGTGCTATAGCCGCATCGACATGGAACATCATCAGGATCGTTCGCGCAAACTTGTAGCAGAGTGCCTGTCACGGCTCTGCTCGACCGCTGCATCACATAATGGATACTGCATAGCTAGCCTCTTCTTCTCCTCGCGCCAAAATCCTGAAAAGCGGGCATACCTACACTACGTGACTCGTAGCGCTACCGGAACGCACAAGAGGACAGAGCTGACAGGACGCTGACACGTTCCATTCGGGCCCATGAGAAGTTCCCGTGCGTCAGAGGTTGCTATACGCTTGGACGAACGCGATTAGTGACAAATATTATTGTGATGTCGTAACCTAGAATAGTTTGAGTCTTTGTTGCGTTAATCCTAAGAAACAGAAAAGCTTTACCCGTGGTTGTAGCTCAGCGGCCAAAGTGCTGCTAGGCCAAACTTGAGGAAACGGGTCCGACTACTGCCGCGACAGCCGCATTCGGATGGGGGCGAAATGCAGAAACACCCGTATCTTTTCATTTACGTGCGCGTTAAAGAACCTCACATTGGCGAAATTAACCTGGAGCACCCCATGATAGCGTGGTTTTGGCGCGTGATGGCCTAGCATTCAATCCAAAGAAGCTTCAGTGATATGCTAGAGGCTTTATCCTGGTTGCATCAGGCGCACTACACCAGGTACTTGGTGTGATTATTAGGCGACCACATAAAAACACAAATGATGTTGAAATACACAGTCACCGTCTCGCGCGTGCAGACAAGGTATATTCTGAAGATTACCTTGTGACCCGCGGACACGTTTTCCGACAAGTGCTGCCTAGCAGACCAGCTGACAGTTCATGCCACAGATTCGTACCGTTTCGTTATTTAGTGCATCCTTATCTTGACCGCAAGAAGTTCATTTTCTTACGCATACATGGATCCTCTCTCACGGGCCCTGGTATTGTAGCATTAATTGCATGGACTGCATCTTCCAGGTGGACCTCTCTTATTTCCCCCAATAGTTACGTCTTCCTTAAAAGTCTTCATAACTTACAGCTTATACCCCCTGACGCATGCTCACTCGAAGGTCTTCAGAGTAGGGGACCTCTGCCGGAAATGTCTTCACGCCGATTGACGTTCATCAAAGTGGTCCCCTTGTGGATTGGAAGAAGGGGAGCCTCAACTTTCTTTGTCTACTTTTAAATAAGTTAGAACTTGACCCACGTGCATATTTATCGGCTCAGTCCATGCACTATAGATATGTGCCATCATCAAACACACCCTTTAACATCGTATTTTCTAAAACTAGTGCTTTCAAATTTTCTATTTTTCCCACATACTCTATTAGAGTGAAACTGTCTGATATTTGCCGATTTTTTATAACTTGGAGCTTTGCAAGATACGTGCCACCCATTCGTGTTATGTTTTCTTTTTGTGTTAGATTTTCTCATATTAGTCTTGATATGAGAAATTCTTGCGTTATGTTTCAGTGTTGTGTTTCCATTTTCCGTAACATTTTTCCATGTTAACCATTGTGTTTGGGCCTCTTGCCTCTTGTACCTGTACTCCTTGTACCGATTCTTAGTCGGCAGTATGAAATAAACAAACAAATAAATAAATAAATAAATAAATAAATAAATAAATAAATAAATAAATCCGACATTATTTTGGGCCCGAAGTGTTAACCTCGCGCGCACCTCTTCAACAATTTCAAAATAATGACAGCTGTACCAAGAAAATTTTGGTTCATTCGAAAACTACTTTGTATTCAACCCTGTGTAAAGGTCTGAGGCACTCTATGGACTCTTCAGCTTTTTGGAATATCAAATTAAAGAAGCAGCACCATGTTCTTTGCTATGTGTCAGCGGCGACACCCCTTTAGTAAGGATTACTATACAATATACAAGAAGGAGTGTGCTTCAAAGGTATTGACTTTACTTCACTCGTGTGTCCCAGGTTTGAGTTTCTACTCCAGTATGATACGTAAAATACAGTTTTGCCCAACATCTAAATGTTTTACGCGTGGTCACTTTGTCCGCGCCATCAGTGTTCTTTACCGCGCAGTTGTTCTCGCGAGCCAACGTATTAAGCTGTGAAATGCTAACACCGTTGCCACATTGGATAACACTGGTCGAAAAACGCTCGCCTCTGAAATCAGTTTAGGGCTCTAAAGAGGGATACTTAACCTTCGTAAGCACAAATTTAGAATCCCCGTACACAAGGAGATTCAAAGGCAGCACACGTTTTTCTAGGTTTTTATTTCGTTAATTCATCCATCAATATGTAAGCCATGAAAAGCTCATACAGGAGTGGGCATACAAACAGTACCGAGGTAGCAAATTGTTACAAAGCTGATGCATTGATTGATGATTTTTTTTTTTTTGGGGGGGGGGGGGGGGGGTATTACGTCCCCAAACCAGGACATGATTATGAGAGGCACCGCAGTGGAAGGCTTCAGAAATTTCGATCACCTGGGGTTCTTAACGTGCACTGACATCGCACAGTACAGAGGCCTCAGTGTTTATCCTCCATGGAAATGCCAACGCCGCCGCGGCCAGGATTCGTTCTCGCGACCTTCACATCAGCGGCCGAGTGCCGTAGCCACTAGACCACCGTGGCGGGGCGGACAAAGCTAATGCATGTAACTGAGTAAATAACACAAGCTGTTTACAAGAGGTACACTTATGTAAGTAAAACATACACAGAAATAAACACAAAATATGCATTAGGGAACCTTTGATCAGTGCAATTATAAATATGTGCTATACAAATAAAAAAGAAATCACAGATTGGGTGTGTCGCACAATGCACAAACAGCGTCGGAAATAATCACAGGTATTTGCATGAATTAGAACACAGAATGGAAACACTAAATAAAACAAAAACGTCACAGTTTCGCCTCAAGGGCGAAGCAATGAATGCGATAGCAAGAAACTGTAATGCTATACGAAGTGAGGCTCGCAGCTTCAGGAGCAATATTAATTGTAGCAAACATGCACTTGCTAAGTGAGCGCCTCCCGTGGGCAGCGCGTGCTGGTACGAAGGGCTTTATACGTTGTGTGTCACAAAGCTACACATACAAAGCTAGGGGATGCCGCTAAATGAACAAACAGAACATGAGCGCGAACTATCAAGTGAAACACGCACGAAAAGAACGCACAGATATACACCGAACGAGCGCGAATAAGCTGTCACAATGGATACTCAGTTTGAACAGCGCTCCTGTTGCAAAGGCGGCTGCCCGTTGCGCTGCTCGCGCCATCTCGCTGGTAATGAAGAAACGCTATAAGCGCCTGCCGTCTCTGAGTCCTGCCAGCGGTAAAGGGTGTGCATATAAGGCTCGCCGTTAGCTCCTTGAAGCGTCTGGTCTTTGTGGTGTAGTGGTTAGCGCCACGCGCTGCGGGTTGAGAGGTTCCTGGTTCGATTCCGCGCGTCGGAAGCTTTTATCCGAATTATTTTTCTTTGGGACGTTTATATATATATATATATATATATATATATATATATATATATATCCTTATACATATACGGTTCATGACGGCGGCGACGGGGACGGCAAAAACCAGCCGAGACTGTCCATATAACTGCTATCGCAATAAAATAAATTCGTACAGGCTACAGCGCGTGTGCAAAATGTGCTAGACAACAAGTTCACTTATGAGTATCATAAACCCTCGAGTTACAACTAGAGCGCAGAGATGCAAAATCTAGTGGCATGCTAGACAACAAACTGTTCTATGACTTTCATAAATGAATACTCGAGGTGCAACTCTAGCGCCGTTATAAATGTGTCCGCAGATTGCGATCAAACATCGTGATTTGAAGGGAATTCCAGATCTCTACTCCAAAAGGGCAAAAAGGAGTATTTTAATGTGTCACAGCGTGAAAATAAAACGTGAAAATAAAAATACTAAATACCTGAAAATAACATTGTTGTCTGTGTGTATCACCATGGAACGCCGCTAGGGCATCAAAGTAAGCATGGCAGTGTTCACTGGCACAGTGACTCACAGATCGTGTAGCGGTGCGTAACTTGTATTTCAAGATAAACAGTATCAAAGAGGCTGATGTTGATGACCTTGTTGTGGTATCGGGTGACGGTCACCGAACAGAGCAATTACGCAGCACGGATGTCAGTTAAGTTGAAACATGTGTAAAACAAACAGCGTGAAAACGTAAACGTGTCAGTGTGTACATTAGGCTAAAATTACTCTCCAACAAGCACCCTTGTTAACCATACCGTTGCGCTGGTGGCCTTACCCTCCTCCTTTCCCTCCTGCTTACCTTCCGCACCCACTATACACTATACATGGGTATGCTATGGTGGACCCTCTCCCCTCTTCCTCACCTTCACATCCCCCCTACCCACCTTCAATTTCCCTTCCCACCGCCTTGCTATACTATACTATACAAGGCTATACTATGCTTTACTCTCTGCCCCCTCCATTCCCTCCTTCTCAGCCTCACTTCCCTTTCCAACCTCCTTGTTGTACCACAGCATACATGGATATATGTATACATGGAAGCTATTCACGGATAGCAACAAGCTGTGGCGTGGTTGTTGCTAGGAAACGGCGCGGAGATATTCTGCAACTATGGTCGTTTTTCCAGCAGCTGAAACAGCGTTTCTCTTAACAGCGTCGCTGTTAAACGAACTGGAAAGTCAAGCAGATGCACGTCCACTCGGTTATCCCGCTTAGGGAAAGGGAACTTAAGGGGGGAAGTAACAGACGCAGAATATACAGAAATGAAAAATCTGGACCGTTTACATCATACAGCAAAACTGTGTGACGAAATTTTGTTCGATTTTCACCATTTGTAAAGTTTGAACAGAGCACTCCTCACATTTATTAGCTGCGCACAAGGACAATTTCGACAATTCCAGTTGAATGAGAGCTATAATGGAGCGAGCTGCGCCAACTTGAAATTGCAGTATGAAGTTACACAGGCGAAATATGGGAAGTCGCAACGAAAAAGACTCGAAACAGTGCTTGTGTCTTACTTCGTCCTCGTGTCTTCGCGCTGTAATTTCAGGTATGGATTACCAACGCTCCCAACTTATCGTCTTCACAGCGAACCTGTATTGTTCTGGGGGGTTACTTAGGGCGCTTGGGCTTAAAATATATAGTTTCCTCGGGGTCCTCGAGATGGCAGTAGCCTTTCAAGCTCTGCCAGAACACGCGTGCGCCTCGGGATAACTGCAAACAATGAATAAAATAAAATAAGGTACTACGACCGACATATTTTGATATGACGGCTTATATTGCCCCTGAGAAAAGGTCCTCCCAACAATACTTTCTTATTTAGAACTGAAGCCGACTTTGAAGGCATCGTTGTTGTTTTAAGCTGGCTTTTCCGCCCTAAAACAACAATTAAAAAAAATGATAGGCACATAGTCCTAGGGCCATGATGTTTTGGTACGTGGTGGCTTATACTGCCCCTGGAAAATATTTTTCTAGCAATGCATTCGTGTTCAGAAATGAAGCCGAGGTTGTAGGTCGGTGTAAGCTTGGGCTTTGTCCGCTAGCTTTCGCATATTGTGCGTTGCGGCGAAGCCTACTCATAACGAGCAAAGTCGTCCATGGATGTCGCGAAGCGCATAATGCGGTCTTCTAAGTGGCCTTGGCGAGCAAACGTAGCTCAATATACACCCAGGTGGGGGTATCATCGCCGATGTGTCGCGGTAGACTGCACGGTCGTTTGAAACTTCATGCGTACGCTGACGCAACCTGACCACGGCCACTATATAGAACGTTATGTTGCGGCCGTGACCTGGCCTCCCGTGCCAAACTGACCTCCGCCACGTCACCTCTGTTCCATGAACTAAACAGCTTCGCTGGTCATCTAACGTCACAGTGAAGAATGGCTCACTGTTTTTCGGAGATACTAACCTTCATGCCCAACGTTCAGCAGCGTCAAATGCCGCGCAATTGCCGCACCTGTAACCTCTTGCAAAACGGCCAGCATTCATCGAGAAGACGAGTAAACGTTACAGGTGCAGGGGCCACGATTAACAAACCGTAACCATATAGTTCTTCCAGACAAATGATCGTGTGCTTCTTGTGTTCAGACGTAGTCAGTGGTGTGCGTTCTAGGCACAAACATGGCTGTCTGTCACAGCAAATGAAAACTGCTGACGGTTACGCTGGCATCATTTTCCCTCGACTGTCTCTGCACCCGAGGGAGTGTCAACCGTCGTCGTGCACCCTGCTTTGCCCTGGGGGTTTCCGCTTTTGATCAAGAAACTATAGACGCCTTACGTCCCGTAGTTTCCGAACAGCTGCCGTCTTTCCGAGCAGTTGTCGTGTTTCTCAAACAATAGCATTGCGTATCCAACAATTCAGTTGTGCCATTTCTATCCGTGGCATCTGCAGCCCCCGTCACCTTTGAACAAACGCTTAGCCTGCGACGGCAGCGCGATTCCACAAAGAACCTTGATGCATTCCCCCTCGGGTGACTGCGCGTTGTGGTGGCGGGGAGCCCCGCGTACTCGGCGCTTGCTAAGAGGATACTGCGCCCGTGAAACACGTCGAAACAGCAGCGGCGCTTTCAAGCGTCCTTCCAGTGAGTGCAATTGCAATCTCTAACAGTATCGAGCTTAGTTACGTGCCCTCGATGCACAATACTGCAGTATTTGATCGGAAAAGTGACGGAGTCTCTGTTTATTTTAAAGGAACTCTACGAAGCGGTATTCGTTCAAGTGAACGAGTGCAGCGTGCATCTGCAGTAGCAATCCGGGCACTCTTACTGTGACAGGTGTTTTGATGAGCTTGAAAATGTGTAAGAACGCAAGAACAATGGTAAAGTCGCAAAGGAGTTCCACCCTAAGCTCACTATGTACTGCGTCAATAATTTTGACGTCGTCTCCTAGTGCCAACTTATTTTTTTTCCTTAGCAAAAAGGAACTTATTGCAGTCTAAACAAACCAAGCATTCAGCATACATATTAATGAGAATCTTCCTTGTCCGAAAATGGCAAAAGTATAAAAAGTTCTGTTGAAATCCACAATACGTGGCCCTTGCCAAACCGCGAGGAACTCTTTGGTATGAAATTGGATGAAGGCACTTTGTGCTTTTTTCCTGTAATAATAAACGTTCTTTCGTTAAATGGAAAGAAATTGAGTTGTCGAATATTTCTTGCATCCTCTGTTCCGTGTTTCGACCTTTAGCAGATAACTTATGTCAAACTTTAAAGGAGACGGGGTTCACCTCAGAAGCTTAGAAACCTTCCAGTTTACTGATGTCAACATTTTTAATGAAAAAGAAACTCATGAATCATTACAGTTCGAAGCCACTGCGTTCTATGTGTAGAACCTGCTTTATATATAGAACCGAGGGAGTTGCCTCCTTTTCGAAAGAGAGACTGTAGTATCACCAAGAAAACAACGAAGGCAACTTAGCCGAGACACATGTAGCGCGTTGCTCGTGTCTACGGAACCTGCGACATGTGACACGTCCGGGGGTGTCAACACGAGGCCCGACACAACAAGGTACATTCGTCTGGGAGAGGCCACTCGAAATGGCGACATAGGCGGCGAATAGAAATAAGAACAAATCAGAACAAAAAGGAACAATCACACCAGAGCCAACGTGGAGCCCGACGTTGAAAGTAGGAAAGGAAAAAGAGAGAATGGGACAAAAAGAAGTCACAGCTATGGTAAAACGCAAAAACAAAGTAATGAAAGCGGTACAAAATAACGGCGTGACACGGCGGGTGGGCGAGCGCGCGAAGTGACGAGGCAAGGGCGAAAAAAACCAGAAGCCGCGACGCGCGATGACATTCTGTCCGTGCACCATGCACAATGTTGCCTCGGGTTCATTCTCGGCACTTGAAGGCTCTCTCGCGCTATTGTTAGCACCCTTGAAGGCTGGAGTGGGAGGTTGCTTGAGACGTCCTCGTCGATGCGGGCGAGGTGGTTTAAGGGAAAAGTGCGCACGCGTCGAATAAACTGCGGAATAGTTACGTAGGAAACCAAGGAAAGAGAGAGAGGCCCAGAAAGAAAGAAAAAACGGGGGACCCTGCGGTAGCCCTTCGCATTTACTCTAAAAATAATCGAGTGACTGTTGTTATTACTGGGAGTGTCAGTATTTCTCTCTTATAACTGGTGTCGGTAGGTTGCGCAGTGGATTGCATAATAATAGGTGAACGAAAAATGTGACCAATGTTTTTAAGCATTTTGGTGTCGAGAAACTAGCGGTTGGCAGGGAGACTGAACGCAGAATTCTGAGGTGTGAAGCAGAACCCCATAAAGATATGGGGCGGACATGACGCTTCATTTCACTATATTTCGCGTTCTGTTATTGATGCATTGTTCGAGAAGATAAAATCCGAACAACAAGGTAGCCGACATGAGACTGAGCGAGGTTTTTCCTGTGCATGCACTTGGGCAGACGGGAAATGCTTAATAACATGAATATGTACAAGCGTTACGAAAACGCTATGTCAGAAACGCTTGTGAAAAAATGATAATCTTAAAAGTTACAAAAATTTTTATCGACTAATTGAGAACAACGTAAGAGCGAGTAGCTAAAACTATAACAAAAGCAAACACTAGAGTAAGTTCCCGTATTTATAAATAATATAAATAATAAACGATATGCACTGCCACTTAAACACAGAGCAAAGTACGTCAGAAATACGAATGTGGCAGAACTACGAATGGGCGTTTATCTATCTAGTTCATGGCCAACTGTTGGGCCACAACAGAACTTAATCTAAATTGCGTTGAGCTCCTTACGTTTGCCACTGTACAGTCCCACCCACTGTACTGTACAGTGTGGCTGATTGCAATGAATGTCACGAAGTCACTATGGGTTGCCACATTAATCGGATAACTCCAATAAAGGCTCAGGCGCGGTTTCGAGATGATACAGGGACACCAAAGAGAAACTGAAAAACTATTTTTTTTTGTTTTGGTATTGATAAATTACTCTTTCCGACGCTTGGCAGGCGCGAAAACAGTTAAAAAGAGGTTCCTACGTCACATCGCTGTCATGTCACAGTTTTTGACGCCGTCTGCCAGTATCTACTTACTCAAATATATACAAAGAATCATTAATTTATATACGTGTTTGTAGAGTAAGAGATTTAGTAGAGCAAGCATCATAAAATTGAATTGAGGCTCCACGGTCAAAGTACGAAAACGAGTCCTTCATAACATCACACGGATGTTAACGTGCAGAAGTTCTAAAACATGACATCTCGACCTTCATTTTTTTCTTCAAATTGAGAGCCCATGCTCCTGAAATAAACGATAGCAGAGTTTTAAATGAACAAGTAAGTGAACCCCGTCTGAAATGATTCAGTGTTTCACTTTATAGTGCGCTTAAACCGCATCAGAGAGTCTGCTTCTTCATCAGGCGTATGAGAAGTGCTCCAATATTTCCCACCCGCATTTCCCGCGTGCAGCAATACTGCCTTTCTTTCTTTCTTTCTTTCTTTCTTTCTTTCTTTCTTTCTTTCTTTCTTTCTTTCTTTCTTTCTTTCTTTCTTTCTTTCTTTCTTTCTTTCTTTCTTTCTTTCTTTCTTTCTTTGTTTCTTTCCTTCAGAAAAAAAAAAACAGGAGGCCGTAACTCGATACAGAAGGGTAGGCACCGTGGGGTTGTCGGAGAGGAGAGGCCATGTTCACGGGGGAGCCGTCTACAACAGCGTCCGTTCGGTCCTCGATCGCCTTTCTGGCTTCGGCGACGGCCAGGTAGGGTAGGAGCGGGAAATAATCAATCGGCGTCTCCCGGGTTCCCGCTGATAAATAATACGCTGCACTCGCCGGCAAAGGGCAAAAGCGGGAATCCAGGGCAATGAGAGCGGCGTCCTTATTCCTTCCCTCGCGGGAAACAAGGCGCGGAGAGCAGCAGCGGAAACGGGACGACGGAAAGGGGAGGGCGAACACAGAAACAAGAGGAAAGCAGAGAGGCAGGCTTCGGGTCGGAGGAAGGCGGCGTGGTTCTTAAGCGTCGCGTAATCCCGGGGACTTAGTGGGTTATTAAGTTGTCCGCGTAAGCCACCCGGATTATTCCTGCGGGGCGGCGAAGCCCCGCCGTCCCTGGTTGTTATCCTGTTTGATTCTCCCGTTGTCCTCGCTTCCTTTCTCCGTCATCTTCATTTCCAGTGTACTTGATCTGGACGCGCGGTTATTGCAGTCCGCCGCCGGTGTACGCGCCGACTTCGAATGGGAGCTGCGGATAGAGAAACAGAGAAACAACGCCCTGACGCTCGCTTTGTGTCCGTGTGTTTCCTGCGTGAGCCCCGAAACACTCTCTGCTTGTGCTTTTTCTCTCTCTTCCATCCTCTCTCGTGCCAAGCACTTACTTTTGTTTGCTGCTGTGATATATTCACTTGCTTCCCCTGTATTATTTGTAATATTATTTCTCCGCTTTCCAAAACGTTGTGCGGTAATTGCGTGCAACGGTAGTCTAACCAAAAACACAAAGCTCAGTCATGAAGGACAAAACGCTGCTGAGCATACATCTCGAACACTCTTTAATCGGTGTGAAAATAATTTCATCTTTACTTCGTATTTACTCAAATAACTTCGAGTGGGCACTTCCGTGCATCTTTCTTTCAGTTGACAGGAACATTAGCCTTCGCGAAGCACCGTAGCTAGTCGCCGCGAACAAGCCGGCGCTCAAACACCAAATAGCGTGTAAATGAACGCAAGCGGGGCGTGAAACTTGAAGTAGCGATACGTATGGGTGCGACACTTTTAAGACTCTCTAGGTTCGAGAAGTAAAAAAACATGTAGAAGACCTGCAGCGTTCACCGTGTGCCGTGGACATGCTTTAGTTCATACAAGCAATGAAATAAATGAGAAAAGCTATAGTGCCACACGAAACATTGGCGAAGTATTCATATCACCAGAAATGTATAGTAGACGACTATGCAAAGTGACTTTCGTGCATTTTATGTTCTTTTATATACCAGCAACCATTCGCTAGCGTACTCAACTACGAAGCGTGGTGTCACGCGCGCATAAACATGAACAGATTAAACTCCGTGACTGTGAACATTCGCTGTCACAACGCTGGCGTGATGACCAGCGTTGCCAGAGGGGAACAAATGATTCGCGTTGCCTCGACCTCGATTCGACTTGTCTCCGAAACGATTGAGATAACGGGACCTTCAAGACTAGGCTCGCGAAAATACAACACGAACAACGGCAGCAGCCCGTCCAGCTTCTCCGTGTGTTACACAATACCTGCAAGATAGTGCGCGAGTGCGCATGCCGCTAATGTGCGCATCCCCCTGGAAATCTGGCGCAACCGCCACATTTCCAGCGGGAGGTGAACGTTTTCACCGCACACTCACCGCACGTTCACCTCTCTCACCTTACGCTTATCTTACGCTCACCTCATCTCACCTTTATTGTTGGTCAGTGATGATATGTGGAGCAAAAAAAAAAAAAAACCGGACATAATAAAAGGCACGAGACCACATACAAGCGTATGTGTTCTCTTCGTGCCCGTGCTCTTGCCCTCATTGGGAGGGAGAAGGTGGGGGGAAGACGGTGCAGATGAAGCCTCCAACCTTCTTGGCTCACCCATGCACGCTTTCTCTCGCACGCACAGCGTATGGCGCGCAGGGTGCGATTTGAGTTATTGCACTCTGTCGTTTGTAACATCATGGAGTCGACAACAATTTGCCTCATGTATACGCTGTAATTGGGTGTCACAATAAAAAGAACACCCGTTGCCGCATGTATATCTGCCGATGGTAGTAAACCATGCTTCTGGCTTGAAATTTTAGATTGACCCCAGATACTTCGAAACTCCACTTTCTTCATGACGCGCCGCGCTGCGCTACTAAAACGTGGCAGTCAAACGTTATTTTAGTTGTGCAAGGAGTTGCCGAGGACATCCGATTTCCTTTCATGACACGAAGCGGGTTAGAAGCTCCCCTACAAGCCGCCATGAATGAAAAATGTCAAAAGGACACCAACGCGCGACGGACGACAAGAGGCTGCGAGAGGCTTTCGGCTCGTTATATCTGCTGTCCCAGTAGATTTAGGGTTGCGAATGTCTCGCAGGTGGTGCCACGTCGTTCACCTCCCGCTTATTGCACGCGTGTAAAGGCCTCTGGTGAGCAGATGATGGGGTAGCTCGAGCTACACATTGATACTCCTCTTGACACCAGCTGCGAATAATTTCGACAGAGAAACTGATCTCAAATATTTAGCAGCTGTTTCACAGCATTGCAAATATGAAGACTGTTATTTAAGTCGACAGCAGAGTACTGATTGCGCACCTTTACAAACAAAAACATTCCATGCTTTATCACATCAAATATGCCGACATTATTGTATCAATACTTCTTTTTCACTGCGCCATCGATTCCACTAAATAGAGGCACTGCAAAAAAAAAAAAAAAAACTTACACCATACATTGAGGGCGAAATGTTCTGTTATAAATGCTTGAGTGTTTGCCGACATCTCCTAAAAGCTCTTATTTTAGTGAACTTTCCGAAACTGCAATATTGCTCTTTAGTGCTCAGGCACCAGGGTGGTAAAAAAATACGAAAAAAAATATAGAGCTCCATAATTGAATCCTCGTCATGCACATCCACTTTTATTTCGTGGCCGTATACACCCGTGTCCTTTGCTGGCGTCCAGCAAAGGACACGGGTGGCGCCCAGCAAAGGCGCCTTTTACCGAAGCTTAGCGAACACTGCATTGCTGGTCTTTAAGGAAGACAGCCACTGCAGCAGCTCTGCTAAACACGGTAGTGCCCTGCTGGTGCAACCTAAAAAAGTTCTCTGTAACTCGCTTATTGCTTTCCAACCAAGCTTGTGATTTTCCTTTCATTTTTCCCCCCTGTCCTTTCCAAAGAGACCCGTGGCAGAAGTCGTTTCTGAACGCTGAACTAATCAAGGAAAATGGAGGGCCAATTTTTCATTTCCTTTATCAACCAAGGGGAAGAATTCTCATCCTTCTTTCTTTACGCTGCAATAACTAGCCTTCGTGTCACGTTCAATATTTCTCTCGCTCTCATCTCACCTCTCGCAGATTCCTGCTTTAGCCCCCCGCCTTTTTTTAGTCGCTCTATCTGTATCAATCTCTCTTACTCTCTGCCTGTTCTTTTTCCTCTTTTTTTTTCTTTTTTCGCGCGTGCCTCCATTTTGCGGTATCAAGGTTCGAATGCGCTTCGGCTTCTAAAGACCCGCCAACTTACGACGATCGCTCGAAACCACCCCGTTGTAATCGGATTTCGGAAAGATTGCTGCTTACCCCCCCCCCCCCCCTTCCCCCAGCACTTTCCTGTGACCGATCTCACTTTATTTTATATTTATCCTCGGTGGCCACCTTGATTGGTCGTTTTCTCTCCTTTTATGAGAAAACGGAGAAGAAAAAGTGTGGCTAAATAATCGCCAGTGCTCACGGCCTCCATTTCTTCTCTTTCTTTATTTTTGCGACTAATTTCTTTGCGCGACGAGTTGAGAGTTGTTATTCTCGTCGGCTGTGTTCACACTGAGTCGAAACAGCAAGCAGCGCTCAGCCTCCTTGCAGCAAAAAATAAACGCAAGGCAGCTCGTTCGGGAACGTTGAATGCCTGCCTCTATTTCTCTTGGGCGCACATAAGCCTCAGGTGAGTTTTAGTTAAACCTGCATGTCGTGTAGCGTGTTAATTAAACCGAACAAGTTGGATGGCAAGGCGGGCCTTCTTTTGCTCCAATCTCACTTGCTCACGGTGGAGGCTGCTAATGACGGCGCGCGTTATCGCTGTAATTCACAGTAAAAGTGACGTGTGCTTGAAGACGTTCCATTTTGTACCAAACATCTTGAAAGTTGACGCCATGAAAAGTGGGCCACTTCATCGTTAAACAAAACAGCAGGAAAACTCAACATCAGATTCTTTGAGTTTGTCTTCTGATCATGTATTGCATATGTACTAGTAATTTCTACAGGGAACAGCAGCAGAATATTTTTTACTCGCATACAAAAAAGGGGGAGAATGTTCAATAAAAATGAAGCTGGGACAGAAACGATAAGTTGCGGTTGCTTGCTGACATATCGTCGTTTATGCTGCCTCGCAAAACCCGGGCAAGGACCACCTCCTCCTGTGTGCCCGATCACAGTCCCAGTTGAGAATTCATACGCACGGAACTCCTCGAAATTACCATTGCGTGTCATCTATCCGGTGCATTCTAATTGCTTCTTCATAAGAAAAGCAGGCGAATCCCATTACAGAAAGCTGTCAGACAAGGAGATACAATTTCTCCAATGCTATTTACTGCATGTTTGCAAGAAATCTTCATAAGACTAGACTGGGACGAGACAGGGCTAAGGATTAACGGCAAATATCTAAGTAACTTACGATTTGCAGACGACATAGTACTCTTTAGCAATGATGGCGACGAACTGCAAAAGATGATTGAAGATTTAAGCCGAGAAAGATCTAAAGTAGGATTAAGGATGAACATGCAGAAAACAAAGTAAATGCTTAGTGGCACGGCGAAAGAACGTGCATTCACGAACGAAACCCATACATTAGAAGTCGTAGAAGAATACCTATACTTAGGACAGATACTGACAGGAAAACCCGCCCATATAAAAGAAATCCACCGTAGAATTAACATGGAATGGCGCGCGTACGGGAGACATTCCCAGCTCATCAACGGAAACCTACCACTATCACTCAAGCGGAAACTATATAACTACTGCATTTTGCCAGTACTGACATACCGGGCAGAAACTTGGAGAATTACGAAGAAGCTCGAGAGGAAGTTAAGAACCGCGCAGCGGGCGATGGAATGAAAAATGATAGGCGTTACATTAAGAGATAGAAAGACAGCCGAGTGGGTCAGAGAACAGACGGGAGTCGCCGACATAATAACCGACGTTAATAAGAAAAAATGGACATGGGCAAGCCACGTGATGAGAAGGATAGATAACCGATGGACAGTTAGAACGACAGAATGGATACCAAGAGAGGGCAAGCGTAGTCGCGGACGACAGAGAGCAAGATGGGGGGACTAAATAAAGAAATTCACAGGCGTCAAATGGAATCAGCTCGCGCAGGACTGGCAAGAATGGAGAAGATCGGGGAGAGGCCTTCGTCCTGCAGTGGACATAAGATGGGCTGTTGATGATGAACGATACACAGAGGCGCGGGAGATTAAGACAATCATTGCATTTTTCATGTACCGTCTAGGCAACTGTTTTATTTATTTATTTATTTATTTATTTATTTATTTATTTATTTATTTATTTATTTCTATTCCACGTCTACAGTAAATAATCGTTTGTAAACACAAATATGTAAAGCAATACAAGTTTAACCAAGTGTGCCCTGAACAGCCGATTGGAAGCTTGGTGGCAATAGGAAGCTAGGTGGCAATAAAGCAGGTAGCCTATTCAGCCTGGTAGTTAAAATAAAACGAACGTGGCGTATCACTGCTTGACGGGACGGTACACCTACCTTTTTACAGTGAAGAAAACGTGATAACAGGCACAATTGGCATGTAATTAACGTATTCATTAATTAACATATTCAGCATGTAATTAACATATTCTGTAAACTCAAATTCAGGAGAATTCAGGGCTGTATCATAGCAATTTTTATATAGCGAAAGCTGATTTGATTGGGGCCTGCCAACCGCGTCTCAAAGGCCATAATACTTAAGAGGGTGTTGTTATTCGACATCTGTACAACCTTTTCAATCTCGAAGCAGGAGAACTAGGCCGTATTTAACAGTTTCTGGTACTAAATACGATCTCTCTCACCGCATGCTTCTGAGACAACGAGAAAGAAAATCGTGACATGCGGGAAAGTTTCCGCGATGGGTTGCTTTCAAATAACTTCAAAAAAAGAAAAAACCACCTCTAGCACTCCAAATTCAAACGCGAGTATACAGCAAAATCTTTTTTTTTCCTGTCATTTGATTTAGGCTTGTTCAAATTCCTAAGGCATGCCTGTGAAACAGAGGCCACATCCCGAAATACCGCAGCTTTAGACTCTGCGACAAATAGACTCTATCGTGGTCAACGTGTGGTGAACATCATCTTCATTCGGAGCGTTGTTAGCAAATGGTCCATGCGCCAAGAGGAATGCCGGCAGGGTCAGGCAGTCCATCGGCGTTCGTGCTGCGCGGTAAGCTTGCACCTTGTCCCCAATGATCCTCCTATGCATAAGCGCGGTGTTTCGATCCCGACAGACGCACCCACACTACTCCTCCTTCAATATACTGATCGCGTCCTCACCTTTGTCCTTTGTTTCAATATCGTTCTTTCATTTACTTTTCTACTTTACAGCTACTGAATTCTCGTTTTGTTTGTTTGTTCTTTTTCCTCAGAAGAGTGTATTGGGTGCATTGGTATATCCTGCGTTCTGTGTCCTCCCTTCTGTCCCCTTGTGTCTCTTGCGCTGTTAAGGAATTTCAATTTTTCTTTCCTCCCCGCAGGAAATCTGCCAGTAGAGAAGGAATGCGTGCGATAAATGTGGCTAACAGTGGAGATGAAGGGGAAAAGGAAACTCCCTTCTACTATGTAGCGAGCCCATAGAACACAAGACAGCCCAACACGGCAAGTCCTTCTACGATCAACTCTGCACATTGAGTGTGAAAACTCATCGCAATGCGCAATAAACAGATTATTTAGATCGTCACCTAAACAAGTAAGCGTGAAATAGGCGATCCTCACACAATTATTGCCGTCATGCGGAAGAATAAATGTTACCCGGTAAATTTTGAACGCCATGTCACCAGTTGTCGTGGCCGCCCACACGTATCACTGAATCTTGTGTGCATAAAATGTCTCAAGCCATCATTTTATTTGTTTGTTTGTTTGTTTGTTTGTTTGTTTGTTTGTTTGTTTGTTTGTTTGTTTGTTTGTTGAGTGGGTGGAAGGAAAAACGTCGGTTGGATTGTATATAATTATGCAACGCAAGCCTGTTTCTATAACGAAACCTCTTACTTAAGTAAAATCAAACTTACAGCTACAGAAAGCTCATTTCCATATGAGAAAAAAAGGAAACGCAAAAAACAAGGACATGATGGCTGCGCCATTTTTTAAAACAAGTTCTACATCCTGTTACAGCTGCTGTTCAAACGAGCGACAGAAATGCGGGGTCCAAGCAGTTTATCCAACACCTTGCCCAAATTCCCTGCTAACATGATATCACTGGTATTCTGGCTAGTCACATAACACGATCATGCGTGATTCCTTGCGGTTTTTTATTTTTCTGCGGCATTTTAGGCTGTTTAGACAAATCAAGCCAAAGCCCGTTACATATTTAATATATAATTAACAATTACCGGCCCGTATCCGAAACGTCGGCGTTTGCTGTGAAGTTCTAGAACATGCAATAGCAAAACATATTCTTAGTTTTCTTGATTCTAACCAGTTACCTTTCGCAAACCAACACAGATTTAGGCACGGTTTTTCTACGGTCACACAATTAACGGACACACTCCATGATTTATATTAAACATCGACGCCCATCTGCAGACAGATGTAACGCGTGCCGATTTTAGGAAAGCTTTTGAAGGAAAGCCGTTTGAAGCATGAACCAACTCGCCCAAAGATATGTTCTACTAAGCCTTTGATAAGGTTTCTCACAGTAAGTTACTTTTCAAGCTTGAAAGATTAGGAATAAGAGAGGAAGTGTTAAAATAGATAGAGGCCTATTCATCTATGCGACAGCAGGCTCTAAAAATTGAAAGCTACGCTTCAAGGCCACTACGCGTGTACTCGGGGTTCCCCAAGGTTCCATTTTAGGACCAATTCTTTTTCCGGTATTTCTCAGTGATGCATGTTGAATTGCTCAGGCTCCTATTAATATGAAATTTTCTTGCAGATGACTGCTTGATTTATTCTCCAGCAACTTGCGAAAGGGATCAAATTTATTTGAACAGGTGCTTACAGACATTATATCAATGTTTCAAGAAATGGGATATGGAAATAAACTATAACAAAACAACATTTACGCATACTCACTCAAGTAAGCGGGAACTGCACTTCATGTATCATAAGCGGCTTGTTTCAAATACTTAGGAGTCAGTATTATGCACACATAGCAATGGCCCCACTAACACTAAGATAACATTTACTTTAACGTTTATTGTAAGAAATTATATTTTCTAATGAAGAAACGGGAGCATGCCACACGTGATGCAAAATTAACAGCCTACAAAACATTTGTACGGCCAGTCTTGGAGTTAAGAGGGCGTGTTTTTGGCCTAGTTGGTGCATACTTGAAGCGGATAACTTGGTGCGCTAAAAAGACGGGGACGAGAAAAAGACACACAGGACAGGCGCTCAACTTTCAACTGAGCTTTATTGAAGAAACACGAAGAATTTGTACGGACAACCAGCGTGGGTAATCATGTGAACGATAACCGGAAAACGAAGAGTCAGTACCTCGCCAAAACCGCCACCTCATGGCTACGCACCGGAGCAATCGCAAACGCAGCAGAGAAGGTCAAGAAAAAATCGCAGGGATAAACGCATCACGTGCTGTTAAGTTACACTGAAGGAGCACATAGTCAAACGCCCCTAAAACAACAACTGTGCCAAAGGCAAGCGAGTCATCATGAATGCCTGACACCCGTAAACAACCCAGCGACAAAGGAAGTTAGGCCACCGACGAAAAAAGGTTCAAACAACATAAAAACACCACAAGAATAACAGACTTAAAATAACAAGACGTTGCGTCAATGAAACAAGTGTAAAAGGCACAACATTAAAAAACAACAACAAAGCTTAAACAACAAAGCGCCGCGTCAATAAACAAGAGAGTGATGACAGGTGAAAATCAACAAATGAAAAAGGAAGCTAGGGCAAAGCAGCGTCAAAAACTAAACATAGCCATCGAGGAATGCCACTTCAGTTAGTGCGATAGAAGGCGTGCTGATGCATTTGTCACCATACTTTAAGACATAAACCGCTTCTATTATTTCTCTTTCAGTCTTGTCATGCCCACACTTAAGAAAAGAGGGATCATAGAAGCCGACCAGCCAATGGCAAAAAGCGCTGAAGGGAAGCTTTGTAAATTCGGCCCTTGAATTTTTCTAACTCATAGAAAGCTGTGAAGCACTGGCTCTGCATTACGAATGAGATGCTTGTAGATATACTGTAGCGGATGGGTGAAACTCTGATTGTGTAGCGTGTTTTAATCGCATTAAGCCGCTGGAAAATGTTTGCATTATTCCTATTTTCTACGTGTATTATTTTTCTTTCAACGCTTTTTATTAATGACTTTGTAGTAGCGAACTTTCCAGCATCCAAAGTTTTCAAACTATCGCAGGTATTACACAGTAAATTATATTGTCACATCACCTATGAAATAAAAGTTCTTCGAGTAGCAACACTAACTGCTATTAGCTACCTTTTTCTATCTCTCTGTTTTCGTCAAACAGTATTCTCTAACACTTTTCCTTGAAATGTATCTTAAATGACACTTGAACCGGATTATTTTAGTTATTAACCTTATCATTCAGCTAAATTGGTTGCGATATAGATTTAACCAAAGCATCGTACTGCGAATTAATAGGCTGTATGTTTGTACCAGTGAGAGTAACAGTGGTGTTGCATCTGGTTTATTCTAAATTTCATTCAATGGTTATACAAACGACATATTTAGCTGTAATATAACTATGGAACGATCCCTATAATTCCCGTAAACGCTTCGTTTTATCGTTTTATACTACTATAGACATCACACCGAATGTTATTTCCTGCTTAACAAACGTTAGATACTTCAACCCATTATTATTTTCATTACTTCTGCAATTGTGTATTATGCCCATCATTTGTAGTTGCTCTTTCTACGCTGTTTTCACTTTTGTTGTCGTTGTTGTAGTAGTAGTAGTAGTAGTAGTAGTAGTAGTAGTAGTAGTAGTAGTAGTAGTAGTAGTAGAAGTAGTTGTTGTTGTTGTTGTTGTTGTTGTTGTTGTTGTTGCAGCTGCCATACAAACTACGTGTGCTTATATTTACTTATTCCACCTATGCAAAGGACAAGCAATGCATTTTTAGATCGATATCGATTAATAAAGCTGCCTTAGTTTATTTGAGTAAAATATACCACAGCCCAGGGTATTAACAATGTTGGTTCCCGTGGACTAAATTGGATTGCTTCTTGAGCTTCACATGGGAACGGCAGCTTCTCTGTACACCGAGCCACGTTGCGGCGCAGGCGAATCTCCAGAGAGCGGAAAACTCCGCTTAACCCAATCCGTCCTTCCCGAGGGTGATCGCGCGCACTTTGATGATGATGATAGTTTCGCGAGAGTTAGTTATTGCAAAAAAGGGGCCGTAAATGCAGTTAAAGGGGCCCCCTTCCTCAGGGGTACGCTGTATCGAAGTCCCGTCAGAAAACACGCGATTTAAAGCAGCCGCTCTCCTCTGACAGATGCACGGTGCATTCGCCGTGCGCGACATCGTCGCCAACTCTTCGCTTTGACAGCCTTACCGCGCTTATCTGCGACTGTTCCCGCCGATAACGCATTTATAATGCGCGTGCTTTATGCCTACAAAGAGCAGTGCGCATCGTCGGTTCTTCTTTGAACAACCGATGGTTCGGCTCAGGCTCCGTGACTTTGGAACTTTCATGAACGGATGCGAATGAGGACAGAGGTTGAAGAGCTCCCGTTAAAACATAATATCGCGTCCCTTTTGCATACGCGCTCAAAAGTCAGGATCCACGCGAGAAAAGAAAAAGAAAAGCAACGGGAAGCTTGAAGTTACAACAGCGACGAGGATGACGATCTTTTTTTCCGGAGTGGAGCGTAAACACGAACAATAAAGGTAAAAACGGTTAGATTGAAAATCTGACTCAGCATCCGAATGCAAATGAGATTTTTTGTGCTACTGTACGTTTTGCCGCCACTCGCCCAAGAGACGGAGCAGGCGGAAAGGGACCCACCGGCAAACAAAGTCAACAGCAAGCCTAGCCATATGTAAGAACCAAAGAAGGGCAAGAAATGACATACGTAGCGAGCAAATGTAAAGCGGAATACTTTCCCCATCGCGTTAATCCTGCTCAGTCTCTTTTTTTTTTTTTCCTTTTTGAAGAGAGAGTTTCGCATCGGGTTCCGTGAAAGATACGAGAAAGGTGCCGTCGTCCGGTCTCCATTAAATGTCCGGCTCAAAACGCACAAAGAGAACGTCTCAAGTGGCGTAGCCTACGAAGGAGTAAGCTTTCTACGAAGATTGGTGGGACCGCATGGCGTGTAGATGTGTCAATGTTTGCGCACATTCGTTATTATTAAATCAATCGTCGTTTGACAAAGAAGACAAAATAGAAATTAAGCTTACACGTGTTGACTTAAACCAACAGATACTGACAAGAGACGTCTGACATTATTCGCGCTCTTTACATGTACAG
Organism: Hyalomma asiaticum; assembly: GCA_013339685.2. Classification (NCBI taxonomy): domain Eukaryota; kingdom Metazoa; phylum Arthropoda; class Arachnida; order Ixodida; family Ixodidae; genus Hyalomma; species Hyalomma asiaticum. Next base: position 266,111,671 of record CM023481.1, read on the forward strand.
CTGGAGTCAGGTTGTTAAATCGAGTGAGTGAGTGAGTGAGTGAGTGAGTGAGTGAGTGAGTGAGTGAGTGAGTGAGTGAGTGAGTGAGTGAGTGAGTGAGTGAGTGAGTGAGTGAGTGAGTGAAACTTGATAGTGTCCCTACTGATGCGAGCGAACTCAACGTCACCCGGATAGGCCTTCTCGGGGATCATCAGGCCAAACCTGAAGGCCTTTGCGCGGGCCCTCTGGACGGCCAGGATTTCAGCTGTGCGGCCTTGAGCCTTAATCGAGAGAGATAATTTTTTTCTAGTACACCTGTATGCAAAAATGCCGCGTAACGATAAGCGATTACGACACTAAACATTTCCCCGTCGATAGCCTCCAAGCGCTGCTTCGTAATTTCTAGCACACTGGTAGGACTACGAGCACGCGCACCCCTAAAGCGCTTGGCGCAGTCACATGGCCAGCTAGTTTAAGCGCGTAAAACTTAAGATCTACATATCTAGCATGTACAGCACACATGTGTAACGTTAACACGCCGGTGGTGTTTACTGAAAGCTTAAAATAGATCAAACAGGAGCTATACGAGAAGAAAACTACTTTATTAAAGCCAGAACGAGGTCGCGAGCTTAACATTAGTTTGACGCCAGCTTGAAGCGTCTTAGGCAGCTTCCTCTTCCGAGCAGCACTCTGTTTCCGGTTTAAATGGATGTTAAATTAAACACAGAAAAACAGGGGGAAGTGGGGTTCGGTTGATGGAAGCCGCAGTAGCTGAATGGTTGCACTGCCGAATATGAGGTCGCGGGTTTAATCCTGAAATGAGCGCGACGTAACACAGAATCAGGCCATAGTTAAGAAACCTCTATGAAAATACCCTCATTAGAAAATCAGTAGAACGATTTCACTTGAACCTGACGAATTTAGAAACACACGTTAATATTGGGCAGCGGTATGTGTTATTAAATTAGTTAATATCAGGAAACAGTAAAACGTGGCAGTATCGACAATAATGCGGTGCAGTGAGGCGACAGCTGGCACAGCAATAAACAGGCACAGGCGCTGCAACCACTTTTCCTTCGAGAAAATGGAAACCGTTTTGTCACTGAGGCGGCACGCTCCAGCGACGGATAGTTGGAGAGAGAGATAAATACTGTGTTCCTGCCTTTTAACCATTGTGTAAACCACTGCGTACATACACAAGTGTGTGTTTCGGTTTATTGACTGAAGCACATGAAGAAGAGATACCACCGGCGTACGCAAAATGCAGTTCCCCCCAACCCTGCAAGGTATATCGAGTCCCAGGGAATGGAGAATTTTTTTTAAATTCGGCTCTTTTCTGTTGAACGCTTCGGGGGAAACGCATTCGGGTACTCTAAGTGGCGTTTGCTTGGATATGCAGCGAACACAACAAAACGTCGACTGCCGGTAGTCCCAACACATCGACCCCAATGGAAGCGCCCTAAAGACAAAATAATGCTACTAAGTTACGCTTCAATTGCTGCGGCTTTTTAAAGGAATCCAACGAGCAACAACGCAAAAAAAAAAAAAAGAAGGATGGAAAGGCAGTCAAATAATAAAATAGACAAGCGCAAAGACGCGGCAGGCGAACACGCAAAGCGTGCAGATCGGAGGCCGTCATAAAGAACGCGAGCAGAGGTGGCGTCAAAAAAAGTTTCCGTTGCACACTTGAGGAGCGCGTCCACTCGCCCCCTGCAGTTTCCGTTTGCTTGGTCGTTTGTCCCGGGGCGAGTCTAATGCCCGCGGTGGAGGCGCAGCGAGGAAGAGTGATGGTGATGAACTCGACAACAAGGATAAACGTCAGGTGAAGCGTAAGAAGCGGGCGGCCGGCGAAACAGGGCGGCTCCGGATCGCCGGATTCGCAGGCAGTCGCAACTCTTCGTACCCTTCTGCTAGGAGGAGCTGTTTGTTGTTTTCCACATAAATTCGCTCTCAATCTTTGGCATATCTTGGAGAAACGACGAGGGAAGGGGGAGACGAGCGGGGGAAAAAAATACGTTCTTGAATTGAACAAAAAGAAAAATAACCGTAATGCGCCTCAGGTCCTGGCGGGAGCGGCGTACGGAGCGGAAAATAGGCCGTAAAGACGTCGGGGGGCGTGGAACCGCTATATAAATATCTACACATAAACGCCTTCAAAGGACCAGGCTCAAACGCTGCTGCCGCCCGCAGCGGCCGCGGTGCTAGTTCCTCTACGGGCGTTCAGCGAGGGGAACGGGCAGGAGGAGGGAGGGCAGAGATATTTGGCAAGAACCAACCAATTAACTCGTCTGTCGGTCTCGCAGATCCATCAAGGCTCCGCCGGGGTTCCCTAGTCAAAGCGCGGCCGCAAACCGCCAGCTTGCCGACGGTTCTGTCGCTGCCGCCACCATGGTAAGAAAGGGAGGGGAAGCGCGCAGTGAATGACACCGATAACTTTGTATACGTGTTTGAGATAAAACGCAGCCACTAAAAACGACACCATTTTCCTTTTGTGTTTCTTCGAGAAGAAAAACAAACAAGCTTGCAGTTCTGGCCCATGATGTGACGCAGAGCGCAATATGGGACGCAATGTTATGTGCAGTAAGCGTTGTGCTACATCGCGCTGCGTCGGTTGGAGTAAACGCTGTTTAATGAACGCGCGCAATCAAATTTTTGTGCATCATGGCGAAGTGAAGTCGCATAGCCTCCTTTGTTGTTTGAAGGCGAAAACCTTGTGTCTCACGAGCCGAACAATTCCGGTGTCCGGCGTCCCCGCGTACACAGGAGTGGCGTCAAAAGTCATGCGGCCGAGTGATGACGTCAGGGACATCACTCCTCACGTAAAAATTGTTTGTTTTTTTTTACGTCATATTTCTCAGGCACGTTCCTGAGAAACAAATTCGACTATTGGTTTTGAAAAGAAAAATTTCGCGGTGTGAGTGAAAATCGAATGCGTGCGGCGGGGTGGCAAACGAGCACGCTTCCCCGACGCTACAGTGGCTTTGGCCCTGCCTAACTAGAGGTAAGCCTAGTGCGTGTGTGACTGCATATCACACGTCATATCACAGTTATCTGCTTAACTGAAGATGCCTTCGCATTTCCACAAGTAAACAGTCTTAAGTGTCTTAGCCGACTTTTATGTCTGCCTCATTCTCAGCGATAAATGGTGCAAACCGAAGACACTTCTGAAAAAAATTGCTCGAAATCCACTCTCTTGAGTTCCTTTAGCCATCGTAGAGTTTCGCTTTTAACGTCTTGGTAAAATGCGTGCAGACCTGCATCTGACAATCAACGCTTGGTCCAGGCGTTGACCACATTATTACCGACTAGCGAAGCGTTGTGGCTGCATCAGGTCAAGAGTTACGGCTTCACTGGTTTGTGAGTCAGCTTAGTTCATTGATGTTCTTGAAGGCAAGAAAGAAATAGGAAAGTGTATAGTCAACATCCAAGTTTAGACTACAGACGCTCAGATGGAATGTTTATCGGACACGTCTGCTACGCATAACCAGGCTTGTTACAAAATCATCGTCATAAACACTTCCGAAGGGCAAATGAGGGATGAAAAGAATTTCTTGGAGTCTGGAAAGGTAGCACACATGAAAGCGACAAGGACTGGCCGACAATGGCGCCGAGGCCAGTGAAGCGGTCCGATATGTACGTACATACGCGTAACGTGCGGGACGTTAACAAAATCACTAAACTTGGGCCTACTGATGTTATCATTCCATCTATAAGAATTGTCTCCTCTTCACTTGGTCGTCGTGTTAAGAGAGTCGCGCGTAATCGGTAGCAGACTGGTGGTTATGGCGGAGCTCGCAAAGGGCATCTCGTTTTTCGTCGCCTCCGTACAAACAGCATCAAAGCAGCCGGTAGAGTTGGTAGTGTTTCAGATCTAAGTAGCTGGTGTACTTTATTGAGAGCGAGTGAAAGGAATCAAGAAAAGTGACAACAAGAAGCGAGGTGTGTACACAGAAAGTAAAAAAGACGCCAAGCGAAGCGGCGTCGGGCTTTCTCTGGCACTGTTTGTTTTCGGGGGCCAAGCCGATGAGAGGCCCTTGGCACCTTCCATTTTTGGTCGCGCCGGGTACTGTTTGCGGAACAAAGTCGCAGGAACGAAACACTGCGCCGTCGAGAGAGCATTTGTCAATACGCAAGCGCTCGGAGAGCGCCGCTGTGACGGGCGCGTTCTCGGTCTGCGCGCTTTCCAGCGGCCGCTGCCGGCGGGGTGCGGCCGCGGGGGCGGAAGGCAAACAGGCCAGCCAGCAGCTCTGCTCCGAATCAGACGACAGTTGGTTAGTTGGCTTCTCCCACTTCCGGTCTCCTTATACATAATTCTTCGTTTTACTTCCGGCTCACATGGCGCCCGCCAAAAGCGAGGTACGAAGTAAGGAGAGGGAGCTTCGAACCTTTCAGTCTGCGCACTTTGTTTTACGACTAGCACTTCTTACTGCTTCATGGCGGGCATGTGCTTCTTGTTTTATTGTTCTCGCAGTTACTTGTAACGTATGTCACTTATTTCTTTTTTAAAAAAAGAGTGTTCTCTTCTTTCTCTTCTTTTCAAATACTCAGGCGACTCCGACGTTCGAGTGGGCTTTTTACCAAGTGTTAACCCGGGTTCCATCTCCTCACTTGAACTCTTTTGTCTTGTTTTTTTTTTACGTTTCGATCTTTCGTTCAGTCGTATTTGCGATACTTCTTCGCGCCTCCTACTACACTGCGCTTTCGTCGCGGAGGATAAAAATAAGAAACAAGCGAGGAGAGCAGAGTGCGGGGAAGGATGAAGGCAGTGGGGTGCTGCTTGTTGACACACTGCGGCCCTCACACGCCCATTGTATTTTTTTGCGGGCTCTGATCAGTATTCTGTAAAACCTTTTAACGAACGTACTCATTCTGCAGGCGAGATTTCCTTCTTTCTTGCCTTTTTTTTTTGTTTTTTTATAAGGGCGACGTATTCGTTTCGAATGCCACTGCGACCGTCAGGACTCCACTGAAGCTTCTCAAGTTTCAACGAATACGTCGCGCCTAACAAGATGAATATGTCCCGTCTATTTTTTTTTTCCTTTTCTTTTCTCTGTCCCTCTCTTGTCTGAATATATCGCTCACTCGTTGTACCGCCTGGAGTTGACATGTTCAGGCTTCGAAAGTTGAAAGCGTCAAATTACGGATAAACATTTGAATTCCGGCAGTAATGACGCCAGGCTTTATAAAAACACCATAACTTCCGTAGAAGCGTTGCGCGCGTCTTATTCGAAGGTGGAAGTCATGCGTCTTCGTTTTCGGGATAATGAAGCCCGGAGCGTTTTGTGTTTATGTTTTTTTTTTTTCACAAAAGGCAGCAGCGCTTTTGCAAGCATCGATGACGTGAATTTTGATGAGACGGAACGGGTAATGGAAGGAAATGAACACTCCCAGTCACGCTCGTCAACGTTTGTTTCACTGCACAACGGGAGTGCACGTGGTAGCTGCATGACACACGATGTAAGACGCAGGCTGCACTTGTGAAGTTTTCTCCATTCCTTATTTCGCTAGAAAGAAGTAATGGAGTACATTATTGCGGGTCTTCGTATTATTGAAGATTTTGCGCTGCAAGGGTGTGAAAGCGCAGTTCCTTTTGGGGTGCACCAAAGCACGCCCGCTTTTCGTTCACACTATGCGAGGTCACTCTAAATTAAGCGCCATCAATTTAAAAATTTTAAAAGGTTTCATATTGATGAGTTATTACGGGATAAAAATATAGCCTAGAATAAAAACTCACTAACTACTAACGAACACAAATAAACAAGTGACGTTTTCCTTTCCATTTTTTCTTTCTGTCATTGCTGACCATCGTTGTATGGCGAGTTGGGGACAGTATATTCTTGTGGCGTTCCCAGTGTTTTCACACCAGCGTGTATAATTGTGCAATATTAACTTTACAGTGATACCAATCAGTTCATACATGCGTATTCTTTAATATTTCGAGCATGCTCAGTTTTGACTAGGTTTTCAAACGCTACAACTTTCACTAAATTCCCCAGTTACCTTTTTTTTTTTTCCTTGTCTGCAAGCAAGACGCAACACAAGCGTGTCAAGTGGGAATTTGCTATCACTTGATTGTGCTAAACAGAAAAATAATTTACCGCGGATTCCGACTGCATCTTATGAAGCAGCATAGCACATATCTGCTAGAATTTGTTGTTCAACCACCTTGAACCACGGCAGCGTGCGCATTTGTACGGTCTTATTCTATGCTGAAATTGTGTTTATATCCTTGCAAACTCCGCCAGAATTGTGATTAGCGTTATCTGATGATTGATTTGTGGGGTTTAACGTCCCAAAACCACCTCCGATTATAAGAGACGCCGTAGTGGAGGTCTAGACCACCGTGGCGGGGCTAGCGTTATCTGTTAGAATACAGGAGTTGCGTACTATAACGTCATCTGCTGCAGTTTATGCCACGGTTGTACAGTGGTTATGATACTCAGCCGCTGACTCGAAGGATGTGGGTTCCACCTCGACGGTCGCATTTTTCGATGGAGGCAAATATGCTAGAGGCCATGTGTACTGCGCTCTAAACACGGTAACCTTTAATTTATCTTATAGGTGCACAAAAATGTGAAAATATGATCATTTACTAAAGCTTAAAGTGCTTTAACGTTTAGTAAAGGAGAATATTTTCACATTTTTGTTTACCTATAAAATAAACTAAAGCTAACCGTGTTTAGAGTGTGTGTGTTGTCAGTGCACGTTAAAAAAGCCCATGTGGTCAAAAGGTCCGGAGCCCTCCACTACGGCCGTTTTAGCACGTCCACTAGGTCGTTTTGGCACGCAAAACCCCAAGAATTATTTTTATCGAATCTCTATGTAACTGTGGCACACTAACACTGACAACCGCAACACCGCTACAAGGCCTTGCAAGCGCACCTCATATAGTCGCAGTAGATTGGGAAAGTGCAGTAGTCTTGCACACATTGAAAAAAACAAAAAATGTGCAGCCCACTGTGACTGTTCCTGCTTGTGTCCATTGTGTTTGGGTAAAGTATGAATTACTTTATCGGTTTTAACAGATTCGGCCGCATCGGCGTAGTACTCCTTTCACATGACTGTCCCCACGCGTCTTTGACAACTTATTCATGCGTGACACCTGTGCATCACGCGATCAGCCCATTATGTGATGTTATCTTCAGGTCACCGCACTGTATTAAAGACACCGCTAAAAAAATGACACTCGACGTCATGGAAGAGTCCTCGATTGAGAGCTGCGTTCTATCATCTGAACATAGTCGGAATATTCATCAAGGACGCAAACTAGGAGCCCCGCCGTGAAAAATCAGAGCGTTCCTGCGTATATAGGATCGGACGTTCGTACATTCATATGCGCCTGGATCCAGTACATCTCTTACTGCTTGGTAACGCTATACGATAAGTCAACGCATGCAACAAGTTATGCTGACGCGCTCGGCTGCTGTACACTTCCCAATACCTACCCGCGCATTAATTTGGACGCTTTTGTGAAACAGCTGCAATTTTCACTATGTGATCCATGTGAGAAAGTTCCGAGCTCCCGTGATTGCCCCATGCATATAAAACTTCTAGCTGATGAATCACTTTTGATACTTAAGCTTGGGTACGTATCCATCATTTGCAGTTCACACCTCGCCACTGCTCAGGAAACAGTTCAAAACTGTGCTAGATTCGCCCATTTCACTAATCATTACTATGTCGGTGTAACGTCCTTAAAAACAGAATCCGGCCTATGAATGTCTACCTTCGCCGTCGCATTGTCAAGCCATCTTTGTCTGCCTTCTCTTCTTTTTCTTTTTTTCCCCCCATCCTTTCGGCCACCCACCTCACACCTCGTCCTTGCCTAGTTTTACCACTGCGTAGGCCACGAACTTCAAATGCCATGTCCGCGTGATGGCACCGTTACAAGTTCATCCTCATTCTTCAACGTGCAGCACCAGAAAGGAACAGCTTTTCTCACCATACTGTGGACACCACTTGTCCGTCAACCTCATGTTCTTTTTTTTTTCTAAGTGATGTCGTGCAGCTGTGAAAACCGCCCCTTATGTAATACCCATGAAGCGGTCATTTAGAAAAAGAAAGTGAAGATGTGATATACTTCATGCACTTATTGGTAATTATAGTGTACATTGTGATGACATACAAAATAAAAGCACGTACATCACAGGGTGAGGAGGAGTAGGAGGGAACGCTTAACTTCGTCAAGCAAGGCACGTGTGGACGGTAGGGCGTTAGATGAGCATAAGCCCATGGTTGAGGGCGACCTGGGTAGCCAACTCCACGACGCTGGCCTGTGCGGCCGAGTCTAAGCTGGCCAACACGGCCTCCCACTGCTCGAGAGAGGGATTACGCAAAATATTGCCCGGCGGTGGCCACTTTCCCGTAATACGTGAGCATAGCTGGTCAATTCTTAGCATTATTTACATTTCGGTCTAATCTCGTCCCGGAATATATTTTATTCATCACGTAAGCATTCGGAAATTATCCGGTCTGCAATTTTCTCCAGACACATTCCTGCGCCTTGGTCAATTTTCTCATCCGGGACAAACCCCTCAGTAAACTAAATGTAGCGACTTCTATTTAATTTTTATTGCTGTCCACCTCTCCTGCACTTTCCCTCAACGCTGGGCCCACCTATTGGCCGAACACCATCACGTGATTTGTCGCGACTCTTTTCGCGGCGCCAAGGAGTGTGATCACTGCCAACGGCTTGAAAAGTCACGACGTTTCGCAGAATATCGCAGGCCGTATCACAAACATGCGCCCGTTCGCGAGCCCCCCCCCCCCCTCTCTCTCTCTCTCTCTCTCTCTCTCTCTCTCTCTCTCTCTCTCTCTCTCTCTCTCTCTCTCTCTCTCTCTCTCCAATACCACCACGGGAAAGCGAGAGCGTCGGTAGTTTGTTTGGCACTGTAAGAGACAGCGAAAGCCGCTCAGAGAAGGGGGAGAGGTGAGATGATACTTTAATTTATTGACAGGCTGTAACCGGAGATACTTTCGCGCGTTACCTGGCACACACACACGCGCGCGCGCGCACGTTTCACGCTGGTGTAGTGGCTATGACACTCGGTTGCTGATCCGAAGGTCGCGGGAGCGAATCCCGGCTGTGACGGGTGCATCTCGATGGAGGCGAAATGCTGAGGTACGTGTATTTCGCTATGTCAGTGCACTTAAAAAAAAAAAAGAAACCCAGGTGGTCGTTAATGAACCCCAGGTGAAAAACACACACACTCAAACACACATTTGGAATATATGTCGAGTGAAGCTTGCGTAACGCTTGCAGCTCAACTTTATCAATGTTCGCACTTTCTTAAGAAGCGAGTGCATTAATTAATGCAGAGATTCGAGCACCGACCATATCGAAGCTTTGTAGCAAGTGAAACCGCATCTTCAACGCAGCGTTAAAATCTAAATCGCACAAACTACGCGATTAAATTTTTTTTCCCACTTAGCAAATTAGCAACCCATGTGCTGTTGTAGGCAGTCGTTGTCGAGGGTAGAATGTCGGGAAGAACGTTAGCTCAGAGAACTGCGCTTATGTATGCAAATACATACGTGGTACTTCTAAACACCCTTTTTTTTTCCCCGCATTGGAAAACACTCATTATGCAGTGCTTGGCGAGACACTGGGCACGCGTTTCCAGTACTCCAAGTTTACTCGGTGGGTGTAGCACATGCTTAGAAGCGCATGTCAAGTTATGCCGAAGTTGTGTATCCTTTTCTTCTAACATTTCCATCTCCCTTGCCCCTCCCCCAAAGCAAGGGAGCAAACTGGAAGTGCCATTCTAGTTAACGTCCCTGCTTTCCGCACAACACTTATCTCGCTCTCTCTAGGCAATAACGAAAGGGAAGGGGTCAAGGGCTTGTTCTTTATTTGTTAGAAACAACTTAATAAGCAAACAGACAGTGAAGCCTACGAAAACAGGCCTCCTGGCAAGAAAGTGTGTTCTACACACGCCGCCTTGGCCTCGAGTGGCGCTGCCTAACACTCCCAGGATAATACCTACATAAATACACAATAAAGTGGACGGGGGGACGACCGCCCTTGTAGCTCAGTTGGTAGAGCATCGGACGCGACATCCGAAGGTCGTGGGTTCGGGTCCCACCGAGGGCAGGTTTGTCTTTTCGTCCACTTTAATTCCTTTCTACTTTCTCCACAATTACAATACCACAAGTAACTTCCCCTATGTTTTCCTAGGCTTCACTGTCTGTTTGCTCATTAAGTTCTCTCTAGGCAAGTAAGCGACTACAAACGCAGGGGATCGAGGCATAGAAGGCATCGCTTTATAACAATTACTTGTGTTAGCGGAATCCGAACGCTAGGCTGGCAACATGGGGGGAGAGAGGGCGACCGGCCATGGAGGCAGTCGTCATCCACGCTGTTACTCTTTTTTTTTCTCTTAATTGTCAATTAAAATGTCCATTTCTTTAAAATCTGTGTCTGCGAAGAATTCCTTAACATCTCAGAAGTGGGATTCACCGAAACCTTTGTGGTAAGGCGACCCTGGAAGCCGATGTCGAGGATTTCGCCGACGGCGACGCTCGCTGACTTTTCAAATGACGCTGCGTTGGTGCCGTCTTCGTGAGGTACTGACCGGTAAAAGGACTCTGTGTGACGCCCTAAAACGTGTGAACAATCTGTGTGACATCTACGCGACGCAACGGTACCGTTTTCGTGAATTACCGACGTCCAAAACGTGAATTTCCGTGCTGCCTCAGGGAAACGAGTGTGCGGACGCTTTTGCGGCGCCTGCGAGACGCTACGACGCCGTCTTTGTGAATGATCGACATCGAAACGTGAGTCTTCGTACAGCATCAGAAAATGCGCGCGGACACTCTGTGTGACGCCAGCAAGCCTAGACGTTTATCTGTTGGTGAAAAACTGTGCGTACGCCCAGAGACGCCTAGACAACCGCGAAGATGGCAGACGGCGGTGGAACGCACGAAATGATGCAAGCCTTGCTGGAACAAAACCGGCGGTTGTTGGAGCTTATCGAGAGGAAGCCCGAAGCGTTCCACGTTGTGCCGGACCTGAATAAGGCTATCTACGATTTCGACGGCGAGGGCTCATCCCACGAGGCCGGAGCATGGCTGAAGAGTATTGATTGCATGGCGGTCCTGCATGGTTGGCCGGACAGCTTCAGACTAGAGAACGCCAGGCTTCACATGAAGGGGCCTGCCAGATTTTGGCTTCAGTCCCACGTCGATGTTCTTACCACGTGGGAGGACTTCAAGACAGCCTTCACAAAGACATTTGTGGGTCAGACAAGCACTGCCGAAAAGTGGAAGCAAATGCAGGAAAGAGTCCAGATGCGGGGAGAATCCATCACGGCATATTTTCTTGAAAAGACAATGTTATGTAAGGCACTGGGCCTCGGTATGCAGGATACCAAGGAGCAAGTTTTGGTGGGGCTGCGGTTTAAAGATGCATGCATCTCAATGTCGGCGAAGGACCACAAGGACGAGGACGAACTGCTGGCAGACTTGCGAAAACTGTAGCGAATAACCGAAGCTAGAATGCAGCAGTATCCAGGGGCCAAGCCACACGGTGGTGACCCAGGTACCGCAACACCTCGTGCGAAGCCTCCGCCTTCAAAATCTTGGACTGCCATGCGTCCAGCTAAACAAGTTATCACAAATTCATGTGCTGCTGGTCAAGGAAGTGGTGGGGGACTACCGAAGAAAACGCCAGAGCATCCCAAGTGTGATCCATCAGAACGAAAATGCTACAGCTGTGGAAGGTATGGGCATATAGCGAGAGACTGTGCAAAAACAAGCCCTGTTGGGAACTTCGTGGTGAACGAAACATCAACAAGGGACAGTGGTCCATCCAAGTTTTTAAAAACGGTGAGCATCAATGGTACTCACCAGCTCTCTGTGATGATTGACCCAGGGAGTTCAGACTGTATAATGCGTCATCAAGCGGCTGAAAGGTGCAACCTGCAAGTTGTGTGCAAAACCCAAGCCTTGCATGGTCTGGGGAACACCGATACATCTACAGTGCTGTCTATCGGAACCTCGGAGGTTGACATAGAAATCGATGATGTGTTATGCCGTAAGGTCAAGGTGATCGTCGTTAACAACAGTGCCTTGCCTGTGGACATGCTGGTTGGTAGGACTTGGACGGAACAAGACCACATTGCATACCTACGCATGGGAGATGAAATCAGGATTGGCTATCGAGATGATCTGCCATTTTGCAACATTGACCTTGCCCAGATGAAGCCTTTGAAGGAACCACTTTGTGTCAAGGAGACCACTGTGCTGCCCAAAAGGACTGTGTGTTGGGTGACAGTGGAGAGCAATAAGAGCGAAGGGAATGTTATATTGCCTATGGGAACTGGTAAGGGAATACTACTTCACGTCGAACACGGAAGGGTTGAGATACCCATGTTGAACGACAAGGATGAAGACCAACAGCTTATCAAGGGAAGTTTGTTTGCTCACGCTGAACTACTATCGAGGAGCGAAGAGTTAACCGCGGTAAGACCTGTGCCTCTGCAGAAGCCTATTGATCGTAGTATGCTGAATCTCGGGAAGGACGTCAATGACCCACAAGTGGATGCACTTCTGAAGATGCCGAATGAATACAGGGACTGCTTTGCACTGAATTTGTCAGAGTTGGGGTGTTGTAACCAACTAGAAAAGACCATCACAGAACATCCCGGAAGCACTCCAGTCAGTTGCAGACCATACACGACTAACGCAGAGGAAAGAAAAGCGATCCACGAAATTGTCAAGGAGTGGAAAGAGACTGGCATTGTTACCGAGACATCCTCGCCATACGCTAGTCCAGTTCTACTCGTGAAAAAGAAAAATGGGGAAAATCGTCTAGTCATAGACTATCGACGGCTAAATAGCCAGACTGTGCCGGAACACTTCCCCTTGCCAAACATTGACGACCAGCTTAACGACTGTCCGGAGCACGAATGTACTGTGTGTTAGACTGTGCGAACGGATACCTTCAGCTTCCGCTGAGTGAGGAATCGAAGGCGAAAACTGCGTTTATCACGCCTGATGAGACCGGGCAATTCGAACGTATGGTGTTCGGGTTGAGAAATGGTCCTGCTGTATTTCAACGTCTAATGAACAAGGTCCTCGGATCTTTGCGTAACACTGTAGCACTGTGTTACATGGACGACTTGCTGATTCCAGCCAAGGATTGGGAAGACTTGCTGATTCGACTCAAACAAATACTGGATGCTCTGCGAGCTGCTCGTCTAACCCTAAAATATCAAAGTGCGTGTTTGGAAGTGACGAAATAGACTACCTAGGCTTGAAGATTATGAAGGGCTACCTGCAGCCAGGTGAAGTGAAGCAACAAGCCATACTGAAAGCTAGCACGCCAACTGATGTTCACGGTGTAAGGAGATTTCTGGGTCTAACAGGATCTTTCAGACGTTTCATTCCCCATTATGCCTTGAAGGCAGAACCGCTTACTTCTCTGACCAAAAAGGTCACGAAGTTCACATGAGGAGTGGAGCAGCAGGAAGCTTTCGACCAGCTTCGAAAAGAACTGACAGCGCCACCTGTTCTGAAGTTGTACAACCCTTCGGCTCCAACGGAGCTCCACACGGACGCAAGCAGACATGGACTTGCGGGGATGAGCCTTCAGCAAGATGAGTCAGAACGCTGGCACTTGGTGTTTTGTGTCAGTAAGCGTACCACCGACGCTGAAAAGAATTACCATGCGGGAAAACTGGAACTGATGGCGATAGTCTGGAGCATGGAAAGACTTCGTCCATTTCTCTTAGGCATTCCGTTCACGCTGGTAACAGATTTCCAAGCAATTGTGTATCTAAATGCGCACAAGACTCTTAAACCACAGATAGCAAGGTGGTTCGACTTACTTCAAGAGTATGACTTCGAGGTAAAGCACCGAGCAGGTGAGAAAATGGCACATGTGGACTATTTGAGTCGTGAACACGTAGGAGCGCCGGAGGACACGCTTGACGGGGTTGTCGAGACAAGGATCGAAGTGCGCCTTACCATGAATTTAGAGGACCAAGTTGTGATCATTCAACGCTCTGATGCGGACTTGGCGAAGCTCGCCCGAGTATTGGAGAAGCCAGTCAAGGAAAGGACCCAAGAAGAGAGTGCCAAAGTCAAGAACTTACGACTGAAAGATGGAAAACTGTTTTACATTGAAGAAGACGGATGACATCTTTTCGTGATTCCTAAGAGCACGCGCAAAACATTGTGTGTCAAGTTTCACGACGTACAGGGACATTTTGGTACAGACCGAACGGTGACAAAAATCAAGGAACTTTATTGGTTTCCACGAATGAATCGCTACGTGGACCAGCACATCCGTATGTGTTTCGAGTGTCTGATCGCAAAGGTACCAGGAGGAAAGAAGCCTGGACTTCTGCACTCGATACCACCTGGAAAGAGACCATTTCAAGTAGTTCATGTGGACCACTTTGGACCGTTTGCGAAAAGTTCCAAGAAGAATCAGTGGATATTGGTGCTGGTGGACAATCTGACCAAGTTCGTGCGCAAAAACCTGCGTATCTTCGGGACTACACCACATGAACTGAGGACAGTTCGCTGCCAGGAATGGCCGAGTGTTAGCGGAATTGGAAAGCTAGGCTGGCAACATGGGGGGAGAGAGGGCGACCGGCCATGGAGGAAGTCGTCATGCACGCTGTTACTGTTTTTTTTTCTCTTAATTATCAATTGAAATGTCTATTTCTTTAAAATCTGTGTCTGCGAAGAATTCCTTAACACTTGTGTCGGTTGTACGGAGTCTTAACGGATTAATGATCCTAAATCGTCGCTCAGTGTCCGAGGGACTCTGTAGGTGCACTGCGAATCAGCAACAAAAAGAGAGGCTTATTTCCATGGAGGCTGTCATCAGTGAGACTATACTGAATAATCTGTTCAATTACCATGCTAATTTATTTTAAACTTCTTAAATCAAACGCAGTGAACGGAGGCAGGCAAGAGGCCATAAAATTGCCGGAAATCCTTGCTGGAAATTTTGCAGCTACAGCTTGCACCATGCGGCACTGAACCAGCTGAAGGCACGCCCAACCATTCTGCTTAAAAAAAAAGGAAGAAAGAAAGACCTGTGTAGATCCTGTAAGATATTTCGTAGCCTTAACGTGCGCTGCACAGAACACTTCGCATTGACGTTTACTCAGCCCAAGCAGTTATGGCTGCCGATTGTAAGGTTTTTCCAGAGCTCACAATGAGCAAAAACGACATTGAACACTGCGTATAGCGTTGTAAAGTGGAACCTAAGACTCGATATGAATTTCGTTGGGGATGGAAGGCGCACTGAACACTGAATGACGGATATAGGACGAGAATCAAACATAGAGGGAGATCTAATTGCAAAAATTTCCCTGGTACGAAATGTGCAGGCAAAAGCTATAGAGAGGCCAGTAACCACTTAGTCGTAATTATCAACTTCTCTATTTTTGTCATGTGAAACATTGAAGGTAGGTAAAAATATGAAAGCTTCTTGAAACAGCGGTGTGGACGAGTCTTTCAACGAATATTTCATAGCGTTAAAAAGCTCTAAGAATTGAAAAAACAAAAGGGGGGGGGGGGGTAAAACTGTCACTTACGTGGCTCCTCTCGTGATTCACAATGGCTCGCCTCTACCTGCTCGTGAAAATCGAGTTCCCTTTGAGCTAGCCTTTGTGCCGGAGAATTTATTAGTCAAATGCTAGCAACTCGCTTGACTGCAGTTTTTGTACGCAGCTCGAAGCACAGTACAGTGCGAGCACAAGCCACTCGTCCCAAGCATCTTCGCGCCCATTGTTTAGCGAGTGCCAGAACGGATACTTTCGAGATTTTCTTTCTACACCCTTGCCTGGTCAGGCGCCACGAGGACCGGGAAGAATTTGCCAGGAATCCGAAACTTTTGTCTCGCCAAAGAGAGCGCCGCGCACAAGAAGTCGAGTTACCGAACTCGGACTGGTGCTAGTCTATAATCTGCTGACGGCGGAATCTCCTTCCTGGGACGCGTCCAAGCGTCCAGGCTGCGGCCGCAAGTTGTTGGGCTGGAACGGACGGGTTCAACCCCGCCGGCTGTATTCAGCGTTAACTGGGCACGCTCGGAACGCGGCTATTTCTTCGACCGCAGCTCGGACGTGGAAAGGGTGCACGCGCAAGGCTCCGTTCGGGCGGGTACACATAGCTGTATAGTTTCTGTGGCACTTTCTTTATCAAGTCAAAGAATGCGCTTAAACACAGCGTTGCTTCGTTGCGCACACATCCATGCATGTGCAGTTCCATCCTGCACCTCATTCACTGCGTCATAATAAGTACATCTATTGGATAGTTGGTTTTACTATATAAAGCCGTCTATCTAACAAAACTAGGCCTTGTTTTTCTTAGCGAATCCTGACCGGCGTTAGCGTAAGATAAATCTGCTCTCTCTCTTTCTGATACGTTTGTGTGTGCATGCGTATGTTTCCACACTGTTGCCACATGAAGCACAGACCAATACTGTCAACTGTCGTATTACAATTAAATACGCTTAAACTTGCTATTCTATACAGCCATGGTACTCAGCGCAAAACAAGAATGTCTTGGGCCACAGAAAGAAAAACTGAAAGGAGAGCACTTTTTTTCTTTTTTGTGTGTGTGGTTTTCGGAGCCAACTTGACGCTTCCTTCGTTAACGAGTGCCGATTCAAGTGTGGCACCTGTCCGCGTGCACAGTGTATTCGCAGGCAGTGCCACAGGGGTGCGCACCGCGACGCACTCATTGCGTGACGGCCGCGGCACCCGAGCAAGGAAGGAGGAAAAACAAAAGGCGGGAAAGACACGTAAAGAGAGAAAGTCTGTGCATGGGAAGAGACCTTCTTCGCGGAGGGACGGGAGAAGAACCAGGTCTCCCTCTGGCGAACGTGAGTTGAACCCGAGAAAGAGGCGAAAAGGGCCGCATCAGCACCTTTGCAAATGGAGACCCCCTTCCCACTTTCTTCGAGCTTCGGATGAGGGCTCGGCGGCGAGGGCGAAGCGATGCGCGACGCCGGTTGTTGCAGACCGATATAAAAGCGAACAGAGAGCCCATCAACAATGACTAAAGATAAAAGCCGGCCCCAGCGTGCCCCGCACGTACGCACGAACACCGGCGCCTGGCGAGAGGGGTGGGCGAGTAAAGAGCAACACAACGGCGGACGAGCTAATAAAGTTTCATCGGGCTTCCTTCGCTTTACGCTCCCTTTGTTTTGCCTCCGGTGCGTCGACCGCTGCGCGAGAAAAAAAAGAAGCAGCGACTGGAGTGTAGAAGTCGAGGGTGGTGGGCTGGTTGCGTTTTTAATAAGCTACCACGCACTGACAGCAGTAGATCGGTGCTCTCCGCCGAGGTGTGAACAGGTGTCCCCAATTAGGCAGTGTCTGCGGCGAAGAATGGAGCGCGGTTGATCAGCGCAGACAGGAGTTGCTACTCAGCACCTCGCTCATCGGCTTCCTTCTTGCTGCCCGCCTTCTCTTTCTTTTTTTTTTTCCTGCGCACATGGTCTCGCTCGTTTGTTTTTTTTTCTTTCTTATTATTACCTTAGGCGGCTGTAGTTAACAGGCTGATATATTTCGAGAAGGCTGCTCCTAACTCTCGAGCAGCGGCTCTCCCATTATTGGTGGGATGATATCTCCTGTTTCATTTGTTCAGTGGCGAGTACGTTTGTAAAGGCGGGATAACTTCAACTCATTCATTTCTGCTGGATGTAGGAAGTTCAGACTGTGCTTCCCTCGGGAATCAGCAGCGGAGGTGGCCATCTTTTGATGTTCCCTTGGCAGTACGTGTTCTTCCTGCCTGTGACAGGCAGAACAAAGTTTAACGCCTCGCTTTGCCCCAACCCCTTCTACTGAGCTACAGGTAAATGTTCATGTCGTTTTCTTATAAGAATGCATATGAACATCGAATGTAACATCGAGCGTAAAACACCGACCACTTGCGCTCATCGTAGTTATTTTGAAATGAATCAGCGCTTTGCATTGTGTTCAGAAAATGACACTTAGATATGATTCCAGTTGACAAAAAGAAATATGGTTGATCCCTGTTTTATAGAAATCGTTCGCAACGCGGAAGCGATACATGCCTTCACAAAAGCATTTGAAGCTTTGTTGGACGCTCGAAAGTACAATTTGCACAACGTGTATTGCTATTGGACCGACTGGGGGCCTTTGATGAGGAGGCACCCACGATGGTGCTTAGCAGCACGTATCCCATGTTTCGACGATCAACATCGGCGATTCTCATAAACCTCTTGTGGTAGACGAAGTAATTGATGTAAGAGCTGGACACAGCGGTTCGTAAATACTGCAACCACGGGAGTTCGCACACCGTACAAAGGAAACTGAAATTGAAGTACACAGACCGCTTCGCGAAGTCACGGTCCTCTATCACGAAGGGCAGAATATTGTGACCCGTCTCTCCTGCATCCGGCCTCTCCTAGTTCATTTTTCTTTCACTCGTTATAGATTGCGACACATGGAGTATAGGTAACGAAGGGCGCATATACCTCCTTATATACCTACTATAACGGAGATAAGCATTCAGGAACACTACACTTCACTAATATCCCTGTTCATCATGTTAGAGCTGTTCCAACATCATCCTCCCCTCTCTTTTTCTGAACCGGTCCTCCACATACCATCACTTATCGCATTGTAACGATATTCACGATTGGCACACTATAAGCCCGCGAATCTTGAATGTATGTGCTGCTCCTGATACGTCCACCTCTAGTGTTCTTTCGACTCCGTATTCGACATAGGCAACAAAGTACCATTGATACACAAGAGATTTGCATAGTGTCTGTCCATGTGCTTCAAGTTGTCGACGAATTAGCCTTCGCGATACCCATTTCTTGCCTCCTGGTTATCTCATTTGGTAGACCGACCGCCCCGGACAGGCGCCGGTCTCGGATTCGGTTACCCGACCAGGACAAAACTGTCAACCTTGAAGCTTTCATTACTGAGAAATCTGCATGGGGTTTTTTTTGTAGCTTTGGGGCCCCACCACGGAGGTCTAGTGGATATGGCACTCAGCTGCTGATCCCAACGAAGGTCGTGGGGTCCAATTCCGGCCGTGGTGGCTGCATTTCGATGGAGCCGAAGTGTTGAGGCCATTGTACTGTGCGATGTCAGTGCACGTTAAAGAACACCAGGTCATCGAAATTTCCGGAGACCCTCACTCCACTCACACAATCATATCGTGGTTTTCGGACGTTAAACCCTAGAAATCAAATCAGTTGTAGCTTCAGGCTACGAACAGGTGGATGCCAGTTTTCTCTTTTGTAACCCTTACTCCACCCTTTTCCGCCGCAGTGGTCTAGTGGTTATAAGTCTCAACTGTACTGCTAACGCGGACGGCGCGGCCTCGATACCGACCGCGGCGGTCGCGTTTTCGATAGAAGCGAAAATCGTGGAGACCCACGTACTGTGCGTTATAAGTGCACATGCCTGAAACGGTTCCTTTAACTTGTGTCACTGACTAGGCTATGTCAAAATCCGATTATTTCTACCACGAATTAAGTGAAGCGCCATTCACCCAGCCAGCTATGGGCTTCTTTGTGTCGCCTTTATAATTATCACTGCTGCTGTTCTGCAATCACTTGGCTGCGGGGTGCACGCTAGCCTCTGTGCTGAGGCCTCGGCACAGCGGCTAGCGTTGCTGAGGCCCACTGGCCTCCTAGTACTAGCCTCTGTAGTGCTGCACCGGTCACTCGAGTGTGTGCCGCCAGGTGCCACGTTGATACCGGTGATTGTTTTCTGCTGTGCTCAAGACGTCAATCGGGAAGGCCAATCGTTACTTGCCCGTTGCACGATCCATGGGTAGGGGCGGTTGAAAACTCTTTAGGTTGAGTCGCACCGACCTTTAACAATGCGAATATTTAAAACCTCGTAGTAAATTACACACTTAACGCGGAGCGCTGATATGGGTTGGCTAATGGCCAGAAGGACATCCGCTACCGGCCCAGTGCATCTGTAAAAAACCACCAAAGCCGTTTGAGGGTCCCCTTAGAGAACCACAGGTGGTCGAAATTTCCGGAGATCTTCATTAGTGCGTGCCTCATAATAAGATCTTTGTTTTGGCTCCTTAAAAACTACCAAATATTATTATTAACCCTTACCACTCCTTGCGGGATTCCCAGAACTGATTTACCGTAGATGGAATGCGAATCGACATCATCGCTGAGGAACCGCCAAGTGTGTCAGACGAATAAAAAACTAGTTTGTGGCTCTGAAAGTCGTGAACTTAACTGCCGAATCGCACGCTCTTAACGGATGGAAAGATCGCACTACTGTTTATCAAAAGATTACCTGAGTACGGTGATGCACACTAGCATGATATTGGACAGACAGGAACTATAGTCTCGAAGAACGATATATTGTCACAATCCCATCCTCAAAACGACACTGCAACACTTGTATGCTTGATGCTATGTCGAAGGTGGCAGCAGGGCGTTGTACACCATGCTGAAACCATGTTGAAATCAGCAGTCGAATTTATCGTGACTATGCGTACCACGTCTGGCGCGTTGAGTAATTATTGTGATTTGCTTAAAGGGGTCGTGAAAAGAATATGGAGCTACTCGGTTGTAGTTTTCACTGCTTCGATAATAATTCGACATGCTGATTCCAAAATATTTCGGCGCAGTATTCAGTGCACATCTAATAAATCCCGTTTGAAACCCTAGCGTTCTTGCGCTCCCGAAACGACCATGCGACACTTCAGGCTGGCATAGGTTCTATTCAGTGACTTCGATGACGTCAGTTGAAGATATCTAAAAGTGTAAGCGTACTGTTAACGTCCGTTTGCTCTAAAATAACAAATTTATGTGAAGACTAAAAAGTAACACTGCACTTGGACATCATGTGATGCCGCCGTTCGGAAGCAAGGCTGGAGCACGGTCTGTTTTCCTATGGGCTTCGAGGGCGTGCCAATTTCTGAGGCCATGATGGAGACTAAGATGACGGCAGCTGCAGAGCTGCAATATCGAAACTGTGTGTGTGTTTTTTTTTATCATTGTGAGATGAACCCAGACGGTGAAACGAAGCAGTGTATATTATAGACTGGAGGCCATGTGATTCCGATTGCACATGTCGTAAAAAAAATATCATAAAACGTTTCTCGACCCCTTGAAGATGCCTCAGACAATCCGGAAGCGCGATCTCATAATGGTTACGAAAGCGAACCGTTCGTTTGCTCTTGATCGCTTGATCTTGTGCGAACTAATATAAAATAGCGGGCATGCATACTTTTCTTGTTTGTTACCACTCTTTTTCGTTTTTGTAATTTATTCATCCCTTTCATAGTGGTAGTCTGTGCGCCACTCCTTAAGCACGGCGAAGGAATACACAGTTGTTCTTGGTAAATGTAAAACGGAGTATCGTAGTCATAGCGGGCATTGTGAAGATAATAAAGAAATTAAAATGGCATTATTTACACTTACACTCGCCATTACATAAACAATACTTAAAATATGCACATAAATGTGGTTACGACCGATTTCTCAATGATTTCTGAAATAACTCGACTATTTTGAACCTCCTTATTTCCCAGTCATTATTATTCCAGTCACTGGTTGTTCTGGGAAACATGCAAGTTCGATTAATGATGTTTACAGCTTTATTAATATGATGCGAGCGCACATGTGTCTTACTAGGTAACACGTGCTTAGTAATGCACGCTTTACCGTAATAAAAAAGTCAAAGAATGAATTTTTTTTCGCATTCCCTTTTCTTTACAAATTTACATAAGCTTGTAATATACCGCATACCATTTTGGCCTGCCCTTGTCACCATTAACACCTCGGTTGTTCTCTTTCCCGTTCAAGCTGAGCAGAGTAACAGAATAAATTACATTTACCTCAAGCTAATCACTCTGGAGATTATGAGAAGCAATTACAGGCAGGAGGCCGTACATGTGCAATATAATCCACCAGAGTGTCCCAATCCCTCATTCCTTATGGGCTTTCGCGTTTGATGTCACCGCACCCTTTAATATATCGCATGATAATAGCTGCATCTGCAGTAATTCATTCACCCCCAAGGCTTCACTGCTCATGCAATCGCAAATTGGCAGAGTTGAGGAAGTTATCGTTCAATTCGGCCATTTACGTTTCATATCTACTAAGCCGCTGTTCACTCCTGAGACCATTTCGCGTTGCCAGATGGTGTGATAATTGTTTATAATCAGTGTTTGAACACCCACCCAACGTGTTGCTGCTGTTTATGAACCGTTATCCCCACCTCTGGGAATTTCGCACCTGACCTGCTGGGCGAAGACTCGATAGCTTCAACAACACAACATGTCTTTAATACTCTTAAAAGCTGTCATAGCGATTGCGTGTTCTTTTTTTCTTTTGGCAACGTTGTCAAACTTTGTGATCTCAAACAAACTACCAAACTACCTAAGTCTGCTACCAGATTTTTTACTTCCCTTTCATTCTACTTTTTCTCTAAAAAATGAAACACAATAACGAAGAGGTTTTTTCTGCAATCATAGTAATAACCTGGCAAAAGTGATCTTTCGTAATGTTCTTTTTTTTTTCTTCAATAATTTTGGCTATCAATATTGCCGATGTTCAAGGTGTGACTAGGGGCAGACCCAAGGCCACCGGTATACTGATGTAGTACACGTCTTTCGTGTCGACCAAGCCACGTCGAGTGCTCTGACCAACTGGCGGCATCCATGCAGCCGCCCGACTGAAGCCCACGCGTGCGAGCGCCCGTGCATCTACTGCTCGCGAAGCATGCACCCGGAGCGCGCATAACATTCGCGGTCTGCGGAACAGCGTAGAAGGATTCTGTTCCAGCGCAGCGTATTTTTAGACCAACCGCGCTTTTGAACCGAGCCCCGGGCCGTCTAGACCCACGAGTCACGCTCCTCCAGAGTTCGTGTACAGAACGTCACTTCCGAATGCTTGTCGGCTTGCCTGGAAGTCGCCGTGCGTCGGAGAGGCCATACACGTGCCTGCGCCACCACTCACTAGACTTCGGCTGCTGTGCTGAAGGACGCGAGTTCGATAGCGGCCGCGGCAGTCGCATTTTTGGCGGAGGCGAAAATGGTAGAGGTCCGTGTACGGGGCGTTTCCTCAGTGCGCGTTCAGGAACCGCAGGTGCTCGAAATTTCCGGATACCTCCACTGCGGCGTGCCCCATAACCACATCGTGGATTTGGCATGTAAAACCCCGGCCGTGACTGCTCACTCAAATGGCCGCAGTGACCTCGCAGTCGCGTACCGTAGCACGCTTTCAAGCAAACGCCGATTCCTCATAGCCTGCGAAAATTGACTTTGTGGGGCTTATATGTGCAGGGTGCGCTGAAAGCCACGCTCTCAGAGATTCCATTGAGCGGGGCACCGCAATCAGCTGCGCGAAGATTTTTCTCAACCACCTTCCGTTTCTGATTTACTTCTGAAAGGGTGACTTGTTCTTCAAGCACCCCAGCTGTAAAAGCCTTCAAATGTAAAAGGAAATCTATTATGCGAAAAAAAAAGTGCATGGACACAAACACTAAGAAAAAAAAAACAAAGCTAATTATCTTCTATATAAGAGTGCGAACTGAGTCATTGCATAACCGCACACAAGCACACAGATGCATGTCCACCCAACACACGCGCCGAAGTTGTGCGTGATGGTGTAGTAGCGTGTTCTGGTGCACCATAAGAATGGGAGCTACAGTGGTAGTGTCCGGGACCGAAGTCAGCAGAATAACAGCCCCAGGGTTTTCATAAAGCGACCGATCTGGGTGTGTAAATTCTCCCACCTCTAACACCGGTAGTCCCGCCAAGAAAACAAAAAGCGTGACACCCATCGCACTGCCGCTCCTTGAATGGGCGCCTGAAATGGCTTCCTCTCACATTGTATCTGCAGTGCTACCACAGACCCGTCCTCTAACTCTCCTAATTGCGTACGCTCGCGTCGGGTCCGACGAATCTCAGACCACGTCATTCTCACAGCTTACGCAGATTTCTGAGAAACTAATTACATCAGCGCCGGGAAAGAGCATGCACTTAGTTATAAACAACCAAGTCCTCATATAAGTTGGGCGTGCTTTAAAAATAAGTATTTACCGCAAAACGCCTTAAGTGACAAGCATCGCTGATATCAATACAACCAGCAAGTTGCACCTAAACTGAGCCAAGCCGCAAACCGCCGTAAATTTCAAGCGTCGCTGATATCACTGACGCCAGCATTCTACACCCTCATCCTGGCAATGATATAAGTGTTGTCTTATAAAATGAGAGGCCCTATATATCTATATATATAAAGTTATTGTTATTGTTGTTATGTGGGGTTTAACGTCCCAAAACCAGCTCTGATTATGAGAGACGCCGTAGTGGAGGGCTCCGGAAATTTTGACCACCTGGGTTCTTTAACGTGCACTGACATCGCACAGCACACGGGCCTCAACATTTGGCCTCCATCAAAATGCAGCCGCCGCAGCCGGGATTCGATCCCGCGACCCTCGAATCAGCAGCCGAGTACCATAGCCACTAGACCACCGTGGCGGGGCGTCTATATATATAAAGAAAGGGAAGGTTCAAGGGCTCGTTCTTTATTTTTTAGAAACAACTTAATGAGCAAACAGACAATGAACTTAGGAAAGCATAGGGGAAGTTACTTGTGGTATTGTAATTGTGGCGAAAGTAGAAATGAATTAAAGTGGACGAAAAGACAAACATGCCTTCGGTGGGAACCGAACCCACGACCTTCGGATGACGCGTCCGATGCTCTTTTTCCCAACCTTCCGGTATCCAAGCACGTAAATATGACAAATCACCCTTTCGAAAATATGAGCATAACTGTACTAGAATCCGGTTTCAGGACGCACCACGAACGCGAAATTCGCGAATCATTCCTCATCTACAAGTTCGACACTGTTTCAGCCGGTCTAAATGAAAACGTCGGAAAACTCACCTGCCTCTCTTAACAGCACCACTTCATATCACACATTATCCATCTCTACATTCTCTTGCGCTGTTTAGTTATTCGCCCACACTGTGCTGATTTGTTTTTATGTATCGCTGTGTATTTCTTATATTTGAATATTGATGTGCTTTTTCTGATACGCGAGCAGGCAGGAAAAGCCCCAAGCTACCATCGAAACTGATGCATTTATGCCGTACCACGTGCTGCTTTAGTGACACATCATAGATATGCAATAACAATCGTGACTGAGCACATATGTGCGCATATAAAATCACTGCTTGTCCTGCACCAACTCATTCTGACGAAGACCAGACCCTGGTCGAAACGTCAAATAAAGTTACTTTTTCACCGTGAGTCGATCGTCCTGCCTTTATATATATATATATATATATATATATATATATATATATATATATATATATATATATATATATATATATATATATATATATATATATATATATATATATATATATATATATACACTGCTACAATGTTATAGTGTATATAGGTCCTAGCTCAGTCAGGACATGAGTTTCGTGTAGAGGATTATTGTTATCAGCATAAATTCACATCTTTTAGAGACAGTATAATTATAAGTGATAAGATTACCTGAGATACCATTGTCTGGCAAAAGATGAATCTAGAGCATGGAACTGTATAATTCAACAAGCCAATTCCTATTCTTTTCATCTTCGAGCTTCGTGAATTGTCGAGGCGACGCTATCCACCCTTGATATCTGCAGAATTGAATTGTCGAGCGCCAATGATGATAAGAAAAGAATAGAAATGATCACGAAGAGCCCTTACATTATGTTGACCCTGATACACAAGAGATGAATGATATCGTACCGTGTATTATTATTGTCTGTCGTTTTTCGCCTCATGTTTCATTCCGACCAGGCGGGTTTCCGTCGAGCCCTCGACTATGTCCATTACTATTAAAAGTCATTTGAATGTGCATTTTAAGTTCATACTAAAACGTTGCGCTGTACTGACAGCGAATAATCATACTGTCATAATTTTTAGCTGAAGGGTCAGATGCTTTGTTGGACGAACTAGTGCCAAAGAAGAGAAGCCAAATTCAAAACACAAAGATAGTGACGTACAATGTTGGAGCACCTGCTACAGCAACGTTAAGCAACCTAAGGTTCTGTTACTTCCCATGAGCGCTTGTCCCGTGTGGTTCTTGTCGTCGTCCTTGTCCTTTTTTGCGCTGCAGGTTGTAGTTAATGATGTACCAACACGCCCAATTAGCCACATTAGCGATGTTAAGTTTATGCAAAACTGAGTATTTATGCGCTGCATGCATCATCTTTTCTCTTTCTCTTGTTTACTTATTTGTGTGCTGGAGCCAGTCAATATTTTCTATGTACTGTGTCTGTCTTGTCTGCTCTTTTGTTTGAATCTGGACTGTCTTTCCTATGTACTGCTTTCCTAAGAGAGCAGGAATAGGATACATCATTCAACGTCTCCTCTGCATACATTTTATAAAAAGATAAATTTAGACATTGGGAGCTATATTTAACAAAGCGATTACATTCCCTTTATGTGATTGGAATACATTTAAATGTTGAACTGTGGACAACTCGCACTAACAGGAGTCCGCAAGCGAGCTACGCCACAAAGCAGAGCGAACATACTGTGCTGCTGGATCTCAAGATTTGATTTTATCAAACCAAATCAGGTGATTTCCGCAGATGGAACACAACTTCATAGTCCAACATGGCTTGCGCTATAAAGATACAATGCAGCCGACATCCTTTTTGAAGTTACATTTCACTGCTGAAAACTAAATAACTAGCAAGTGAATAATTCGCTATCTTACCTCTAACGGAATGTAGGGTAATATTACGCACACACTGATTATTCTTGGAGCTGACTCTCAGTTATCGGGCTATCACTGCTACGAACTCGGAGCCGGTATACGCCTATGTGGTACAAAATTGATTAAATGTTGTCATCAATTATAGGCGAACAAGCCCTGTCTAATCAGCTCTCGATGCGAGCAGCGTAGTATGTTACCGATTTTAAGCGATGCCCTCGTGATTACTATGACGGGTACAGAATTAGTGAAAAACTTGCCCCTTCAGTTTCGATTTGACTACGACGACATTCATTTCATTTATTTCATGTATGCTATCATCAATCGCAAAAAATCTGTACAGAAGGGAATTGGGAACTTGAATAATAAAGCTGAAGTGAAAGAAAATATATAAAATTAATAATAGCTACAATACTTATGAAGATGTGATGTTAGGCTGATATAACAATTGGAATACAGAAGTAATGAGAATTACAGCGCATACAGGAATCAGCAGCCCTTTTCCTGTAGAGAAACTGAGCGAAAGCGAAGATTGGCGTGTGCTTGCCTGGCCTACTACATTTCTTTCTTTCTTTCTTTCTTTCTTTCTTCTTCTTTCTTTCTTTCTTTCTTTCTTTCTTTCTTTCTTTCTTTCTTTCTTTCTTTCTTTTCCTGCGCGGTTTCTTTGCTGCTCGTCGAACGTCCTAAGAACGGTGGTTGAAAAGACAAGGCATTCATGTGGTCCACTTATGTTCACATCTCACAAGCGTGGGTGTGTATTCTTGTTTGAAACATTTGTCTTTGGAGGGTGGGGGTTCAGGTTCAAACTCCAGCACCACTTTTCCACTCAAATGCGTTACTTCCTCCGGCCACTTCATTAAGGGCGCCAGGGGCTTTCCCATTACAATGCCTTAATTTCACCCGCCACTTCATAGAGGGTACCAGCGCTCCCACTGGTTTGGCAACAACTTCTGGAGTGGCTGCACCGACAACTACTGTATACGACGACACAGGCTATAGGCAATGCAAGCTTCGCTTATATGCGTTCAATATAGAGCTCACGCATCCTCAGTTAAAGAAAATCTGAAACTGAAACTATGCCAGAGGAAAGATGGTCCCAGTCACTGGACGTGCGTGGGACGAAAGAATAGTGGAAGTTGTTAGTGCAACAGCTAGTGAGGTGCACCTTGTGGTGATGGCCCAAGCGAGTGGAGCCCCGCCACGGTGGTCTAGTGGCTATGACACTCGGCTGCAGATCCGAAGGTCGCGGGATCGAATCCCGGCCGCGGCGGCTGCATTTCGATGGAGGCGAAATGTTGAGGCCCGTATGCTGTGCGATGTCAGTGCACGTTAAAGAACCCCAGGTGGTCGAAATTTCCGGAGACCTCCACTACGGCGTCTCTCATAATCAGAGCTGGTTTTGGGACGTTAAACCATACAAAACATGAGCGAGTTTCCAGCCTAAGCCAGACGTTATATCAATACCCAAGTTCTCATGGGAAGTAACAGAACCTTAGGTTGCTTAACGTTGCTGTAGCAGTTGCTCCAAGCATTGTACGTCACTATCTTTGTGTTTTGAATTTGGCTTCTCTTTTTTGGCACTAGTTCGCCCCACAAAGCATCTGACCCTTCAGCTAAAAATTATGACAGTATGACTATTCGCTGTCAGTACAGCGCAACGTTTTAGTATGCACTTAAAATGCACATTCAAATGACTTTTAATAGTAATGGACATAGTCGAGGGCTCGACGGAAACCCGCCTGGTCGGAATGAAACATGAGGCGAAAAACGACAGACAATAATAATACACGGTACGATATCATTCATCTCTTGTGTATCAAGGTCAACATAAAGTAAGGGCTCTTCGTGATCATTTCTATTCTTTTCTTATCATCATTGGCGCTCGACAATTCAATTCTGCAGATATCAAGGGTGGATAGCGTCGCCTCGACAATTCACGAAGCTCGAAGATGAAAAGAATAGGAATTGGCTTGTTGAATTATAGTCAGCGCTTGTCCCGTGTGGTTCTTGTCGTCGTCCTTGTCCTTTTTTGCGCTGCAGGTTGTAGTTAATAACATCGCTAGTTGTCTGTGACAGCACAAAATTACAAGCAGCCATTATTATTTATTTATTTATTTATTATTTATTTATTTATTATTTATCTACATGCCGATGACAGAAAGGGCCCAAGCCTGGAGCGTGGTTTATCAAGACCTAGTCGCGCTAGCAATAAACGCAGACTGTAGGTCCCAAACAGTTTCAAAAGTGAATTGAAACCGTACTTAATTACGACTGCGAACTCTGGAAGTCCCACAGGCAGAAAAGACAACTACAATTAAAGACAGTCGTAAACTACTTGAATGTAGCTGAAAGCCTTTATAAGAAAGTAACCGCTAGATCGACCTGCGAATTCACACTTCATTCGCTCCTACTAAACACCGTGACAGCGGCTATATTGAAATTAAACGTGACAATTTATATGAACTACGACGTCACTTGAATAGGGAAGCAAAACAAAGAAATGTTTCCAATACCTTCTTCTGCTCTGTCTTCTGCTCACATTGTGATAATGTAAGGGGAACTTGTGGTCCCATTTCGTACTTCCCGACAGAAGAAAGCTGAAACAAACAAAAAAAATGTTCGACACAAGAAAAAGAGAGAGAGAAGAGAGAGATGAAGAGAAAGGCGGGGAGGTTAACCAGATATTAGACTCTGGTTTGCTACCCTGCACTGGGGAGAAGGGGGAGGGGGTTAGAAAGATGACAGAGAGAGAGGGTACAAGATTCCAGACAAGCACAACAAGTAAAACACACACCCACACACAAAGAACGTTCCACGTAGAGACGTTCATGAAGGCCGGTAGATGTCAAGAAGCGCAGTAGCGCTTGTATGGCCTTCTTCTGCGACGTGAGGCCTAGGCGATGACGTAGAGTGCCTTCTTCCGACAGTGATTGGTGGTTCAGCTTGTTCAGTGCATGCTGAAGGGATTGCCTCTCTGCACTGTACCGTGGGCAGTCACACAAAATGTGCCCGATAGACTCTTCGTGACCGATGTGGTCACAGGCTGCGGTGTCGGCCATTCCTATGCGGAACGCATATGCCTTTGTGAAAGCGACCTCCAACCATAGTCGGTATAAGAGCGTGGCTTCTCCTCGGCAAGTCTTGGGTGGGACTCGAAGGCTTAACGTTGGATCGAGAGAGTGAAGTCGGGAATGCGTGAAATGTGTGCCGCCCCATTGCGATATAGTACGCTTGCGAGCAAGCAGATGGAGCATCCGTGCCGCGTCCGTCCTTGACAATGGTATGAGTACTTGTTGGTCCATATCATGAGCAGAACGGGCGGCTTGATCGGCCCGTTCATTGCCTATAATTCCGCAGTGGCTTGGAAGCCACTGAAGAGATATTTTATGGCCTGCCTTCCCTGTATGCTGCAGCATCTCTGTAACCTGGAACACCAGCTGTTCGTGTGGTCCGCGGCGTAGAGGTGACAATAGGGACTGCAGTGCCGGCTTGGAGTCGCAGAAAAGCGTCCATTTGTGTGGCGCTTCATCTCTGATGAAATGAAGGGCAGTAAGGATCGCTGCGAGCTCTGCTGCCGTCGATGTTGTCGGGTGAGTCGTCTTGAATTTTAAAGTTGTAACTTTCGCGGGTATCACGAGTGCTACAGCGGAACTGTCTGGGAGCACTGATCCGTCCGTGTAGATATGCGTAGAGTCCCGGTACTTCCCGTACAATAGAAGTAACGTGAGCTGTTTAAGCGCTGGTGATGATAAAGCGGCTTTTTTTCTTAATTCCAGGAATTGTCAGGTTCATTTCCGGCTCAGCGAGACACCATGGAGGAATCGAAGGTCTCGCAGCAGGGGTGAAAGAAGTTGGTAACGAGTCACCATGTGCGGTTATCGTTTGGCTGAAAGAGGTGCGTGGTCTGTCCACTGGCAAAGAGAGGTGGTGCCGAGGAGTCCTCGCAAGATGCCTGATATGTGTCCTCAGCGCTTCTATGTCAATTTGGGTCTTGATAAGGTGGTCTCTAGCGATTGCTATTGTCGCCACTGTTGATGCACTCTGTGGTAGGCCTAGGCAGATCCGGAGCGCCTGAGCCTGTACACTCTGTAGTGTACGTAGACTTGTTTTGCCCGTGTTCGTTATTGCTGGCAAGCTGTATCGCAGAAAGCCGAGAAAAAGCGCCCTGTATAGCTGCAGCATAGCACGTGTCGACATTCCCCATGCTTTTCCACAAAAGAACTTGAACAAGTGACAGATGCCCGTCAACCGCTTTTTCATGTACGATACATGAGGGCTCCATGACAAATCTCTGTCAATTATGACACCGAGAAATTTGTATGTTCGAACGTAGGGTATGATTTGGCCACTTATCATTACGACACTACAAAAAATGCTCGAGAAAGGATGCTACGTAACATCTAATGTTCAGATTTTCTTTTTATTAATTTTTTTCTTTTTGTTCTTTTGCGAAGAATGGTGTGGACTCGTTTATTTGCTTCAAGCAAATATATTCTATCTTTGTTTTAATGGCAGTAAAATGAAGCTAGTTTTGGTCAATGTGCCTGCTTCTCTGGCTTCGCGGCTTCGTCTTTCTTCCCGCTTTCGATTTTGCTATATGGTGCATGCGATACAGCATGCGTGACATATGTGTATTCTGTCGTGATCGAGATGTAGTTTGTCGGTTGTCTTCCATGTTTGTTTGTTTTCTTTTTTTTTTTTTTTTGTCACCATTCTCGGCAGCAGTCAGAATTTCGCTTAATTGCTGCTGCGATGTCCTACCCACTATCCACGGCGAGAAGCTAGAAGGGCGAAACGGCGGAACGACGCAAAGGATCCTTTAAAATGTTAGTGTCGTGCTGGTTCTACAGCGAACGCCGTGGCCAACCGATGCTCGCTCCACACTCGCAACGATGTCATTGGGAGCGCATGTTGTGTGGCCGACGCGACCCCGGGCAGGGGCTGGTCGTGACTTGTTGCCGGCAAGAGTGTCGCACATGACGGACCTCTATTTCGGGTGCGTGCTGCAGCTCCGCCTCGCGCGCTCATCCATCACCAGCGCGAATATTGGCTACACGAGGTCGCGCGGCGCTGACACCGAGCTACGAGTTCGCCGCACGCTCTTTCCGACTGACTGACTGACTGACTCACTGACTGCGCTGTCCGTCCGGGTATTAGCCCCACGGCTCTGACAGGTGACGTACGTGGCCGCTGCGCGCGGCGAGCCCCGCGCAGCCCACGACGTGCCTGCGATGCGGCGCTTCCCTTCACGCCCTCGCTTTCCTCCGCCCTTGTTTCTGCTTGCTGTTTGCGTGCTCGAGCGTGTCTCGCGGCGCGTTGATCTTGCCAACATGCTGTCCTCGTGCTTCCGCCAGAAAGATTAAGCGCGTTGAAAACTCTCGGCGGCGCTGCCAGTGTTTGCGAGACACGACACAGGCACCCCGACCCTGTGTCTACACGGCCGGGAAGAACGATGCCCGTTCGCCGGGGAGCGCTACTTTTTCTTCGGGGAGCGTTCTCGCGCCTCTCCCGGAGGCGGCTGCAGCGTGTCGCCGGCGGGGGCCGGTTTAATGGACCCGAAGAGAGCGATTAAAGAGCGCCGCGCGACCCGGTGGCGGGGTTGAGAAGCGGGGAGACTCGACCGCGGCTATAGCTGCGAGCCGGATCCCGAAAGTGAGAGCGAAGTTCCCCACGGTCATCTGCGAGAACGTGGGGATTATCGCACGACCTGTCTGACATACATACATACATACATACATACATACATACATACATACATACATACATACATACATACATACATACATACATACATACATACATACATACATACATACATACATACATACCATGCAGAACTTAAATAGCTGATAGATGCACCCTGGTGTTTTGCACAGCACATGCTTCTGTGTTCGAACGATGGCACGGACTTGCACATGCTCGAGCTTCCAGAGTGAGTATGACAGCGTCTCGCTCTGAAACGCGTTTTGACACCATCGGGCAAGGACAAGGACATGCTAACTATCGCAGTTCATCCTCAGGAAATAGGAGAAGGGGAAGTTAGGAAGACAAACAGGAAGAAAATATTTGATACGTCGGTGGAAAGGGGAGGAGTTTGAAAGGTAGAGAATCGACAGAAAGCGCCAAACACCGAAGTCGGTCGCTATTGCCGCAGATTGTCACTGCGCAAATTCACTTCTGTACCACAGTGAACAGGAGCACCAATTCAGGCTTCACTCGCTTGCGTAGGACTGTTGTCCTTAAAAAAAAAACTGCAACAGGGACTTCGCTTTCACCGGTGATGGCTTATGAGGTCAACATTCCAAAATATGTTAATGATCTCTGACCAAAGCGAGCTTGAGCGACTGCCAAGCAAGCGCTTCTGTACGCTATAGCGAGCACAGTCACTTACGACGTGTTAAGGTGTCTGCTCACGACCACATTATAGTCGCACAGTGCGTTGTCTGGTATTCCTCCGAGGCCATTCTTAGCCATATATAGCCGACAGAGTTGGACGGCCTCGCACGGAAGAGTCCTGTTTCAACCCAAAGCGGAACTATGAGTGCAGGTGACGCAGTCAATTTTCTTTGGACCTCGGAATTGCTTCACATAGGGAACCCCATACTCCTCGCGAACTGTCGCGGTTTTCTCACAGAAGTTTTTACCTTGCTAGTGGCATCTAGTCTTCTTTGTTGCTTTGAACAGCTCATCGAGCAGCATTATCGGCGTGCTCGTCACATATGACGCCGAAGGGCTTCGGAAGCCACTGAAACATCCCATGATGTCCTTTCACGGCTACGTTGTGCATCGGTTCCTTAACCACGGACACCAATTGTTCGTATGGTCTGCGACGCACGGCTCACAGCAAGGGCTGCAGCGCTGCTTTTGAGTCGCTAACCATCTCAGCGCTGAGAAATGCACGCAACGAACTATTCATCCGCTGCGGTGGGAGGAGCAAAATAAGCAACTTTAGACACGCAGTTCAAGCTCTCACAGCATAAAGAATACTGCTGATATACTTAGCGCGTGTGTCGAAAGGAATAAAGGGGTGTCCCCTTAAACACTTCGGCGCTCGACTTTCCCGAGGCTACGATGGCGCCCTTCGGGGCACGTGTTTCCTTCGGCCGTCCGACGCGCACAAGAGGCGTATTTATCTCGGGGTCGTAGACCCCTTGTTTATGAAAAGTAGCCATTTCAGGGTCTCGGTGTTACTCGGACGGCTATCACGGCTCGCGCAAGATAGCTTCTCCACTAAGGCCCTGTTTGCCCTGGCCGAGAACAGCGTGTTGTTTCCCGGTTCGCGGGCGCTCCCAGCTCGTGACTTTGAGTGTCGCGGCGATGTTTTGATGAGCCGGGCTGTTTACCTTATACGTGGGCGAGGGGCAATTACTTAACCAGAAAACAGCCAGGAGCGACGAGCGCTGGGGTCACCTTGCACAACTATAAGCTCCGATAGGTCGTAGTAAACAACGACCATTGTCAGCCGTTTTAAAAAAATGCCGTACATCAGGACAAACGGACTTTTTCGTGCCTATTATTTGTTTCAAAGCTTCTCTATCACTTCATTATCTCGGCTGAAACACGTAGCCGTTGAAACAAACGACGCGATATTCTTCTTTTATCATAGGCATCAAGAGGTGTCCTTGAAATCTTCATTTCAAGATTTTTATGCTGAGGAAGAGCGTTCTGGAAAGCGAATTCCCCGAAGCAATAATATCGCTAACAAAATGGTGTTCTTACCAAAGCTAGTTACATGGAACGTGTTTTTGACAACGTGCACAATGCACTTTGCAATTATTGGGCAAGTTTCTTTAACATTATGCACAAGGGACTCAAGAGGTCGTTTCGTGCCGCCCATGTGCATGATCTGACGCGCTAAATGTGACAAGAGGAAGAAAAGCTTATTTTCCGGGCTATCAGCAGCCGTGTGACGTTATATTTAAATCTAATGATAATAATAGACTTCCAAAGTTAAAGGATCTATTTAGGCGCATAAACCAGTGGAAAGGCGAAATTCACGCATTCTCTGTAATCATGCGGGTTCTGCGGCTATTGTGTAAACCTACTTTTATATGTGTTTCCGCTAAGCTCAAAGTTCTAACATTCTTTACTTAAGCGCGATGGAGTGAGAGAAACAACAAAAAAGAATACAAGGAAATCAACTAGACGCATGCGTGGTTTTGCTGCTGAATAGGAGCCCAAGCTTTATAGAGTGAAAAAAAAAAATTAGGCGAATATTCCGCATGCACACTTGCAAATTCTGTGTAGCATACCATAAAGGTTCAATGGGGCATGAACACGTTCGCTTGCAAGTTTCGGGCATACCGAGAAGCGTTTCGAGCACAAACATTGAGTCGTTTGGTTAGAGCAGGAATTTTTCAAAGTACAATTCAAGTCCTCGAAGAAGCCTTTTCAAGAGTTAGCGGACAAGGTGAAAGTTTCGGGCGGAGCCTCAAACAAGCATTGTAAAACTTAGCTAGCCTTTTTCTTTCTTCTTCCCTTCTTTTCTTTTTGTCCAAACACTCATTCTATGCAAACAATATTTTCCTTCCATATGCGCCGTCCAGTAGTTCGCAAATTGAAAGAATTATGCACTTCCTCGACAAGCATAGGGAGCCAGCAATTATAATTTCGTTTATATACTAGGGAAAACTTAAGATATCAGCAAACATGTGAAACATCTCGCCTGTATTTTTTTTTGGTGCCGGCGAGAGGTTGGTGCACATGTGTGACGCAGGCTAGTCCTTTTTTTTTTACATTATGGTTCTCGTCCGAATGTTGTGAACAATCACTACATTAGACAATTAAGTACATTCACATGCTCAGAGTCAGTATTGCAATATGACATTTCATGCAACTGTGCAACAGGAGTATTCAGGCAGCATAAATGCTCACATAGCCATTATATGTCAATATGGCCCTACATATAAAACGCACTTTCTTCCTTTAGGTAATTTAGCTGCTGCCGCAACGAAACGGCTTAAGGCTCCTGCTTGAAACATGTTTCCGGGGCTTTCTACGCACATGAAAAGCTGTCGAGAGTTTCTTTCTCGTATATCGAGAAACAGCGACTTTAAGAAATGCAAAAAGAAATGACTTGACACAGACGAAAGAAACGGAAGAAGCGGAACGCCTCGTCTGCTCCCTGGGTCACAAAAAAGTGGCTATTTGGGCTATATGTAATATAATGACCACAGGGTCCTAATTCATAAAGCTTCTTCCTCGTAAACCATCGTTGCCATTAATCAGCTAGCTCAACTGATGACATGTCTAGCATCAGCATTGGCTAAAATTTTCTGTCATGAATAATTCTAGCGCAAGATGTTCCTAAGTTCTACAGCATATATATTATATATATATATATATATATATATATATATATATATATATATATATATATATATATATATATATATAACACAACATAATCTACTGATATTGCCACAACATATAACATTGCACAACATATACACATTGCACAACATATAACACAACATAATTCTACTGACATAACTCTACTGACATGCGGCCGGTGTGGACCGGCCGCAACGTCAGTAAAGTTATGTTGTTTTTGTTAATCGTGTGAATCTCGTCTTTTCAAAATATTTTTTCGGGCTCAGGGAAAGCTTTCCGAACTCTCTCTCTCTCCTCTCTCTCTCTCTCTCTCTCTCTATATATATATATATATATATATATATATAATATATATATATATATATATATAATATATATATATATATTACTGTAAAACAGGAATATTTTGCACCACCTAGCCCAACGCTCAACCTTGGTGATCTAGCGCAACGCAAGAGGATCTTGTGAATTCAAGACCAGAATTTTCATCACTTGTCAGGGGCAGCCATTTTAGGCCGAGAGTCGCGAGTCAGAAGAGCTATCGACCAACCATGATGGTGTCCGGCCTGTTCTTATCTCATGCTTGCCGCCACTCCGCCACTGTTCACTCGCCATCATTTGTGACGCAATCAAACCTGCAGTTCCCATTATGACCCCGCCGACAGATGACAACTGAGGTCAAGGTTAATTGCGCTTGCCCTAAATGAGGGTGCAAAAGTAAAAGGATCTGGGGCTGAACTCACAGAACTGCTTTTACGTAAGTGCACCTTGCCAATGGTCAGCTAGCTGCTTTCGCTAGAGATATGTTGTGCATCAAGACTGGCTGAAATTTTATCTTGCGAACAATTCTAGCGCAAGTGCTTTGTGTGTGTGTGTGTGTGTGTGTGTGTGTGTGTGTGTGTGTGTGTGTGTGTGTGTGTGTGTGTGTGTGTGTGTGTGTGTGTGTGTGTGTGTGTGTGTGTGTGTGTGTGTGTGTGTGTGTGTGTGTGTGTGTGTGTGTGTGTGTGTGTGTGTGTGTGTGTGTGTGTCGACATTTCAATCTAAAGCTGCCCGTCACGGTGGTCTAGTGGTTATGGTACTCGGCTGCTGATCCGAAGGTCGCGGGATCCAAGCTGGCCCGCGGCGGCTGCATTTCGATGGAGCGAAATGTTGAGGCCCGTGTGCTGTGCGATGTCAGTGCACGTTAAAGAACCCCAGAGTGTCGAAATTTCCGGAGATCTCCACTACGGCGTCTCTCATAATCGTATCGTGGTTTTGGGACGTAAAACCCTAGAGATCAATGGTCAAACCAATTAATCGAGAGCTACGACAAACAGTATGCCTTTTTGTATCTGAAGTGTGTTCTAATGACTTGGTAAATGTCTATCTTAGTTGATATTTGAGTGACATAGGCTCTATAATATTCCGACACCAACAGCGCATACCCGCTTACCATAGGCTGAGAAATACAGGTATGAGCCACACGTGATTGCAGTATCGTTAATCGCGGTGTACAGTGCTCAGCGATTGAAACGCAATAGTCGGAGCGCATGACGGTTGGCGTATTTTGTGCTACTGAAGTGCGTTGGGTGACAGAGAGGCACTAAACTGGATCACAATGCTTCTAAAAGTCTCTTAATTTTATTGAGTACCACAATTACCAACCAGCTCGGTATCTCCAGCGCGAAGCGATAGATAGCAGCCGCAGCCATGCGCTCCGAGCATCGCGTTCCATTCGCTGAGCACTGTACATGACGAGTATATCATGTCAGCGATGTAAAGATGAGACATTGACGTTCGTCATACATCATACCCTACGATCCAAATAATGGGGTATACCACATGAACGAGGCAACCAAGAGAGCACCGAGACGCAGGCACATTAGATAGATAGATAGATAGATAGATAGATAGATAGATAGATAGATAGATAGATAGATAGATAGATAGATAGATAGATAGATAGATAGATAGATAGATAGATAGATAGATAGATAGATAGATACGGTCAAAATGACTTAAGCTCGCCAAGGAATGGTTCGCATTTAAAACAAAGGTACAAAATGAAATGAAGGTACAATATATGCTGGTTCCTCTGAAAGCCGGTGGCACCCTTTCACTCCTAATACTCTTCGCTGCATGGCAGAAGTGTACTGCGGCTGAGCAAGAAGGCGGATTCATAAAGAATTTCAACATTTTTCGTGACTAATCCACTTTACCGTGAAAGTTTTGGTCGATTTCATGAAATCCTGAGACAGCTTCTACTTCGTATGTCTTACGGGATATTTGAAAGAGTTGGCGGTTACAACCGAAGCTCCCAGGTTATGTGGGAGCTTCAGTTGTAAACG
This sequence comes from Hyalomma asiaticum, assembly GCA_013339685.2. Classification (NCBI taxonomy): domain Eukaryota; kingdom Metazoa; phylum Arthropoda; class Arachnida; order Ixodida; family Ixodidae; genus Hyalomma; species Hyalomma asiaticum. The sequence continues at coordinate 266,150,015 of CM023481.1, forward strand.
GTAGCGACTTCTGCGTCACTGGTACCCGACGGCAAAACTGGCGCGGCACGCGAAGAGAGCGAGGAAGCCGCGGGAGTGTCTCGATCAAAGTGAAATGATAAAGGGACACCTGCATACTTCGATTTAAGCACAAGATACTGTACAACGACACCGTGCCTCTCAAATCATGTCGTGGTTTTGGCACGTCAAACCAAGAATTTCTAAAATTGCTGTGGGGAAGAGTTCACGAGAACTGCTGAAATGCTGTAGAGAAGCAGCTTCGATGAGAAAATAGTTTCCGCGGCTTCTTTATCGTTCGTTCGGCTTCATTGAAACTTGAGTTCTTGTTCCGCTGTAGCGCAAATCTGCGACACTACCATAATTACGCATAATCGTAAGTATTTAAACAGTTGTAGCCTGAAAACTATTCCTGATCGTCGGTTTTAGCTCAGATATTTATATTCACTGTGGCGCAGCGAAACCCCTGAAACGTGACCAATCTCGCTAGGTTCGACAGGCGTGCGGCCGAGCTATTCATCTTTTTAAACGCGGAGCGACAGGCTAAATTTAGCTTCGATTGCGTCATCAATGACAACGGTCCCACCTGCACACGCAACACATGCATAATCGAGTGACATGGCTTCATTTCTCTAAACAACTCAAGCGCGCTTCAAGTATAAAAACCAAGCATACAGTAGCTTACATTAGGCGCTTTGGAGCGCGGGACATCATTTCTTTCCTTTTTTTACGTGCGTGACCTTATCCAATTATTATGCTCGATTGTGGCCCTATGAGTAAACGCGACAATAAAACCGGCTATACAGAGAAACATTCTTACGCTACAGCTGCAAGATCAACCGCCAGCCGTGTAAGGAAGAGGACGAGTAGATTAAACAAGATAGTTATCCTGTGCGTAGATTAGCAGGCTGGCCTGTTCTGAAGCCAGAGTGTAATCAGAATAAAATACGTCGGATATTATCGAACGTGGTCGATTGATGGCAAAGAGTTGTTGCGAGCAAAAGCCATCAGAGGTGAGTGTGAAGGTCAGAGATACCTTTTACAACCATAAACAGTAGTCCCACACGCTGCGCACATTGTGTGCGTACGTCTCTTGGGAATTTTTCGGCATTACATGAATGGTCGGTGTCTGCTCACGAACTGTTCTCGCATACGCGTAAGAACCATCCACAGTAGCTTGGCGATTATAAGGTGTGCAGCTGCTAAGCTCGAAAACGTGGACACTATTCCTGACCACGATGGCCGTTTTTCTATGGGAGGTGAAATTCGAGAACACACGCGTGCTTCAATGTAGGTTTACGGTAAAGGTCACAGGTGTTCAAGATTAATCTGAAGTCCCCCAATGAGGCGTGGTTCACAAGTATAAGGCGCGTTATGGCACATAAAACAACTTAATTAAAATTTTTAACGAGTAATAACGGCATTCTAATTTATTCTTTTCTGCAGCGTACAATCTGAGGTAAGGTGGCACGTACACTATCCTACTGATAACAAACGCCTGTACCAGTCTGATCATGTTTCCTTCCTTCATACCACTGTGCCTATTGGCTATCCTTTCGATCAGTCTCATAACTTGAGATAAATTAAAATGCATAATTAGGAAAATTTTTAAGCAAGCTGTAGGACTACCTATCAGTACTAGTACAAACACACTATAGACCCTTTTCATAAACAGTAAAGCTAGCATCCCTGCACTGCACATTTGCCCTACTAATGGCGACAGCTGTCTTTATTTAAATGCTGTCAAAATTCAAGTTGCACATGCTGCGGCCTGTTTTTTGGGAATGTTCGTATCAGAAGGGCTGCGTCGACATTTTACATGCCCTATCGCAAGCAAATTGCGCTTGCACACGCTGTTTGCCGGATTGCCAATGCCGCCATTAGTAGGGCAAGCTGCATTGCAGGGAAGCTAGCGTTACAGTTTATGAAAAGAGTCTATTACAGTTAGGCTTGCATAATACAATCGACGAACTCATTGAAGCGCAGAGGATAATACCCCTGACAGACGGGCAAAGGTAAAGTCCTTTGTAGTGAACCCCTTTTTTCTACTCTCAAGGACCCACTGCAGAAAGTAGCTGCGCCGATGACGCACGGCAGCACGTGAACTTCTTTAGGTGGTTCCTAAGACGAACGCCGCAAGAAATTGGCGCTGCTTGTTAAAGCAGCAAGATAGTGAACACTTTTAAAAAGTTCCGCATTTAGTTACCTTTAGCGATCTTTGCGGCCCGACAAATATCATTACGGCTAAAAGTTAAAGCTTATACGCAAGGCAAGAAAATACTTGCGGGGTGTTGTAATTCTGTGAAAAGTTCTCTCCCGTTTACGAGTCGTGTACGCCGTCGGCGACAGTACGCTCTTTACGCTCGAAAAGTAGATCGCCAATCTACCTTTCTACAAAGGAACTTTGTCGGGAAGGAGATACTCCTTTGTCATGTGTCACTGGGCATGAACACCTTTCCGGTAGATGTCCGCTTGCCCTAAAGTACTTTAGCATGCCCGTGTGTCAGGGGTATAACGCAGTACTATCGCCTTTCTAAGACCAAGGCTGGAAGAAAGATATTGGAAAAACTGGGTGTTGGATACTATGTTCAGCATAGTGTCAAAGTGGACATCCCGATTGATGTTAGGGATACGATAACCGTTCCAACGTTACTTAAGAACATGCACCCCATATATCAAAAGGCAGAAGAGAGAGCATAGGGATGGAAAAAAAATTTGGCAAGTAAAGACGCAGTCTTCGTAGACGCCGCGAGGTACAAGCACAAGCGAGGATTTACAGCTGTGGTTGTAGATCTCGAAAAGAGCTGCAAAACGTGTGTTACGGCATGACCAACGAATATCGAGACTGCGGAGGAGATAGCTATTGCGCTAGCAGTATCACAGACTGAAGCGGGCGTAATAGTCAGTGATTCTCAGGCGGCCGTAAGAAATTTCGCTAACGGCCGCGTCTTCCCGGAAGCACTACGTATCCTGGTGGCAGGCAAAAAAAAGTAAAGAATGTTTTTTTTTTTTGTGGACACCCGCTCACACCTCTATCTCGCCAGGGGACAGCAATAATAATAAGACGGCGTATGACGTGGCACGAGGGCTTACGGACCGAGTCACGGGTATGGCCGGCACCTTAGCGTCTCCCGGAATCGAAGATGGAGTGGAGTGGGAATGAGAAGATCGTATGACCAGATTCAATGACATCACACAGCACTACAAATTGCAAAGGTGCGTTTTCCCACCACCACATCAAAACTTAACCAAAAGACAGTCTGTCGAATGGCGGCAGTTACAGACCAGAACCTATCAGAAACCGGCGATGTTGCACATCATTTACCCAGACCTATAGAAGACAGACGAATGCCAGAAATGTGGTTCTAGAGCTACTCTGGAACACATATTATCGTAGTGTCGAGGGACCACAAACTATAATCGGGATGCAGCTTCTAGCGATCGGCTCCGTGCACGCTGGGAAGCTGTGTTGCTCAGCTCTTGCCTAGCAGATCAATTTTGGGCTGTCCAGAGGGCCGAGGAAGCCGCCAGGGCTCAAGAACCCTTGGCCGCTACTTAGGCGGGTCCTTTCGCCCGTCCCACCAATCGCAGGACATTTTAATAAAGTTCTTTGACTGACTGACTGACTGACTGACTGACTGACTGACTGACTGACTGACTGACTGACTGACTGACTGACTGACTGACTGACTGACTGACTGACTGAAGTCGGACGGACGGACGGACGGACGGACCGACCGACCGACCGACCGACCGACCGACCGACCGACCGACCGACCGACCGACCGACCGACCGACCGACGTCTTTTTTTCAGTCCTGCTATATGAGCTGATATACGACTCTGTCCCGTGCATATATTGCAGTCTTGGAGCCCAGTTTCCCGACCGCACCTCGGCCGACGAATTCGCCATTACACGGGTGGTGACTGGCTACGTTGAATGCGCATGGTACGAACCACAGCTGCGTGCTCTCAACGACGCTCGAGGTATGTGAAGCAACAAACAGCCCATCGGCCTCAGGTACATGTGCGAGCAAGTCCTATTTATATTGAAGAAACAACGGCTACTCCTCAACTGGTGCTAGTCATGATAATCACGTCTAGTGCTATTTGTGATTAAATATATTATATTTATTGTCAGACCCATGTTCTTCGGCTAAGGTCTTTTTTTAAGCTTCCTCTCTCTTCTTTTACAAGTTATTTATTTGTGCACTGAACAATAAACGCATTTGTTGGCCGCCAGAGCCCGTCCTCGTGTTTTCTTTAGTTGTCCGTGTTTATTTAAGCAGCGCTGTATATTCTTCAAGATGAATTCATACCAACGAGCTTGCATCTAAACTCTTCTATGGGATATTCAATTAGACAACCGCAAAACTTAATGCAAGAGACAAAAGAAGGTATTGCTTCAGAAGCTTCAAAAATTCTGTACCGGAGAATCTCGACCCCCGTTCTACGTAGCCCGTATTTACAAAAGCATCCTTAGCTAAAAAAAAAGTTCGTAATAAAACATTTCTCCCAATCCCTATCGGGGGCATATCATTAGCAAAGCCAACCAGCCGTTAGCAAGAAACAGTTACGAAAGAGAAGCTTTGTGATTTCAGCCCTTGGAAGCTTTTACGCCTTAATTGTTTGTAAGGGATCCTGAAGCTAGACGTGTTAGTAAAGGTGACCGAATAAGGTAAACAGTGCACTAGTGTGTATCGTTGGGTTGAACATAATCGAAAGTGGAAAACAGTGCCAAAACTTCTTGTTCGCCACGTCAACGTTGTCACCATGCTCTCGAGCCTCGCCATCGCCTTCAGTTTCCGTGCTCGCCTTTTAACCTACGCCCTCAAGAATCGGTCAGAGTTATATTCCAGTGCTTCTTTCTTCGCTCGTGATTCGTCTGTTTTGTCGCTTTTCTTTTTGTTTTGTTTTGCGCGAAGAGCTTTGACAAATTGCCTGTAGGCCTATATCGTTGCTTTTCGTTTACTTTTCTGCTGGTCTCTTCTACTCCATGTATGTGTTCCATTACTCGGCTAAGCGGGCAACGTCCTCCTAAGTCTAGCCCCATATGTGACGATTCTGGTAAAGAAGACTCCTTGGCGAAGATATCGAATCGAAAGCCAACTATTGAAACTTCTGTCCTTATATATGCCGAACCCACCGCTATGCCTTGCCAGCAGTGAAGCTAATGTAAAAAGTAGCTGATTTCGGACGCCGTCACAGACAGGTCAAATAAAAGAATGAACTAGAGGACGAATGGTCATCCTGCTCTTCATTCCTCAGTTCTTTTATTCTGCTCTGGTCCTAGGGTGCTCTCGGGGTATTGTTCATATATAAGCTGGACTATGCAAATATCCTTCACTTAGTGCACATATTTGTTCTCCCTGTCTGTCTGTTCACAGCGCTATCCGATTCTACTATAGCATCACAGCCGTTCAGAGTCTATGCTCTGCTATCATCCGGAGTAGCGGATGGAGCTTGTGTTAAGATAAACAACTTCCCTTTTAAATCAGAACATGATGTTCTTTCTTTATATCAATTACGAACTATCAGACGGAATACAGTCGTTGAGTGCGAATGATGCATTTACTTTCCCTCATTCGTTACGGGGTTCATAGCAGCGGTAAGCTTATTGCGAGAAATAAACTGATGTGTTATCAAAATTTTACTTCAGGTTTAACCCTAATGGAAGTTGAGAAGTACACCCAGAGCGTCGTCGTCGTCGTCGTCGTCGTCGTCGTCGTCGTTGTTGTTGTTGTTGTTGTTGTTGTTGTTGTTGTTGTTGTTGTTGTTGTTGTTGTTGTTGTTGTTGTTGTTGTTGTTGTTGTTGTTGTTGTTGTTGTCGTCGACTCGCGATCGATACGCCCTGCCAGAAGATCTAATTCATTTCGTTCTTCACGTTCACACGCGATATTACATTGATAACACAGACGTTTCGTCGCTTCCGTTATCTTAACCTTCCTTCGAGTTAGAATTCGCGAGAAAAAAAAAGCGGGGGAAGACACGTGGCAATATTTGGTTATGAAGAAAAGACGTACGCTTCTACTTCTCCTCTCTGTTTACACACCAGGCGCCACCGCACCCTTGTCACTTGGTGCGGCCCGGGTCCTCTCCGCTGTGAAGAACGTCGCCCAAACTCTTCTCTTGAGCCCCGATGGTGGGCCCATTCAGCGCCCGTTTGCCTGCGCTCGCGCAGTTGCATATGAAAAGGCGGCGGGAGAGCGCAATCACTACGGCCGGCTGCGGGCGCAGACCGAGCCATGCGGTTGACTTCGCAAAGCCTCGAGCGAAGCCCCCATAAAAGAGCTACACTTTTTCTGTCGAGTGGCGATCTGAACACGACATTTTATTGGACGGCGTATACGCCACTCGTGAGAGCGCCCATTCCTCCTTTTTATTTGCTAGACCGGGGGAACATGGAGAAATTATTGAACGCAGCTCGTAAGGATATTCAAATCCCTTTCCTCGAAATCTAATATCGTATGTGGTAATGTTATTCGCGTTTTTTCTGATAGATGTACGATGTAAGTGAAGAAATATGGGCTGACGTGCTGTCCGCGTCGCCTTTCAGTATCAGTTATGCTGAGGGCAGAGAAGTAGCTGCCGATCAGTCTAATTTTTCTTACAGGTTGTCAATGCAAACTGCCCACCTGGAACCGCCAAGCGATCGAGCACATCGCACCTACGTAGTGTTGACGAAGTGTTTCACGAAATAACTGTCAGCGCAGCAGTCCAAGTTCGCCGAATTTTTTATTTAAGACGTAGCCTAATGGTTCTCAGCACAGCTTTCTCCTCTGGATGCGTAATAAGGTGCATTAAAGACCAGTTAAGATTCCATATATGTTGAAACTGGTGACAATTGATCCAAATAATTGTTCATAATTGCTTTTTCTGAGGCACTGACAATATGTGGTCATTTAAATATTATTCGTAATGTCTGAACGTACAAATTGTGTGGCCTGAGCAGTGCAGCTGTTTACACAGTTCCATTAGCCTAAGGCACTTTGGCATCTATCTATCTATCTATCTATCTATCTATCTATCTATCTATCTATCTATCTATCTATCTATCTATCTATCTGTCTGTCTGTCTGTCTGTCTGTCTGTCTGTCTGTCTGTCTGTCTGTCTGTCTGTCTGTCTGTCTGTCCCTCGTGGCTCGCCTGGTGGCTTCCTTCACCTAGCATACCCGTATATTTGAGAGGTAGGGCATAAATATATATGACGAACATGAATGCCTGAGCTATACATCACTAATGTTATGTACTCGTCATGTACGTCACGATTAACGATATTTTAATCACGCGTAGCTTTCTGCACACCACACGGTGCACTGCGTCTATGGTCGGCCCACACACTGGACGGCCGGCTTAACGGGCTCCGCTCTCGACAAAAAAAAAAAAAAAAGGAACACCGTTTTTCCTCGCTTGCCATTGAAATGTATACATAACAAGCACTCAGAACCACGTGACTGGGACACACATGCAACTTACGAAGCGGTAGGGGGGTATCGAACACGGAACCTCGAGGGGCCATGGAAGCACTTTACTACTAGGCTACGGCTGTTCCTCCCACACGGTATATATATACAGTAAATAAACCTATTGTACCTGCAATTGTAATGGTGGTACTTGTGTAACGCGGACTGCGCTTTTAATGTGTGGCAAGCACTCTCATACCAATACATATGTTCTACTACCATCCGGTATGCCTTTGTGGAACCTTGCTCGATCCCGTAGGAAACCTTCAACTAACGATGCTTATGCAAGCGCATCAACGCACCGTATATTGAATTTCTATCTTTCCTTTCTCCCTTCCTCTATCCATGCCTTCCTCTATCTACATTCCATGTGCTGAAGAAGCTTTCATGGAACTGTCTGTTCATTCAACTTGATTCAACAGACAAAATGGAAATCGCGAAGGCGTCAATGCGAAATGGCGGGCGTGGTACTCGATCTAGCTGACCGTTTTGCTCACTACCGCTTCGTTTTTTTTTTTATTTTGATCACACCGTCTCGTCTTGTTGAACGCGTGAGAAAAGTTCCCACTCCAGCTTTCAGAAAAGCTCGTATCGCTTCCACGCACACATGCGAAAGCTGCTTTGTTGCTGGAACATTCTAGTATCATACTTCACATTCTCATTCGTCCAGTATTTCACGACTCGTGGTTTCTGCAGAAGCCAGCAACAAAATACTTAGTAGGCATTTCTAATCAATCGATCACAATCATTTTATCAATAAGCCTCGTCTGTTTCTCACGCTCCAATTTGCATTCTTTTGTGTATGGGCTCAAATGTGTTTTCACTGGCGCGCAGTGACACGTGCAGAATTCGCGACAGAGAATTGACGAGTGAAATTGAAATTTGTTCGCTAGTATAAGCATGGCGGATGACGCATGCACAGGCTTAGAGGGCCTCTTTCTTCGCTTGTCGTCAGGAGCGCCAGGAGAGATGGTCGCCGTTACTTAGGGTCGGCAGTCGTGCGTACTTGCACGCAGAACGTCTTAACATGCGGATTATGGAAACCGCGCGCTAGGTTTCGCGCGCAAGCGCGGCAGGCTACCGGGAGCGCGACTCAGGGCGGCGGGAAGTATCTCCAGCGCCGAGGTCGCAACCTCCGGCCCCACGGCACGATCGGGGGGTAGAGGCCATTAATCTGTGCGGAGGCCGGCCCAGCCGTCGCCGCCGCAGCCTCGTTGCAGCCTCGCTATCCTCTATACATAGCCGCGGAGACACTTTCGCAATCGGGATTCGTCACAGAACGCAAATGCCTTTCCGTCATTCCCGCTCCACCTGCGTGGATTGCCATCTTTGTTTCTTGCGCGACCCGCGTTCGCATTCGTCTTGCGCGCTGCGCCTAAGGCCCTTGTGTGTGTGCCGGCGGCTCCGGGGCCGCCTTTGTCCGCGGAGCCCGGCGCCCGAACGCCGTGCACGCTTCTATTTCCAGGGCCGATCAGATAAACGGCGCGAGGGCGAGTCATTAGGGCGTAGTTTACGAGCTGAAAATGTTGCCCCGCTCGCAGTCGCGCTCCTCGGGTGACGGAGACACGCGCGGTGTTGGGGGTGCACTCCCTCGCTCGCGCGACCGCATCTGCCATCAGGGGCGGCCGCCGCCGCGGGAGCTATCTTTCGCCGGCGGTACAAATGAACTGCAATTAGAAGGCGGCCAAGCGGTGAACAGCTTTCGCCGCGAGTGGCTCACGCGCCGATATCTGGAGGCTCCGTACCCAAAGAGCCGGCGCTCCGTGCAACGAGACACGTGGACAAAGACGTTTTCAGATCTGATCTCGACCCCTCTCCCCTCATACGCACCCCGTATCACTACTGGACTGCTAGTGATCACCTAACCGCCGTAACGTACCCATGTGTGCACGTGCCAAGTGTCGATGCGTGGCTAATTGCATCTGCTACTGGACCGGAGTTGCGTCTCAATTACGTGACCAAATCTTCATTTGGTTATGATGATGGCGTCCTTTCTGACAGTACCTGCTGGTGAAGCGCGGCGCAGCAGTTGTAGCATAAGGTAGACAATAATTATTGAAGTTACCTTATACCGTCCTAAACTTAAGAATAAGCTCAGGTATCGTTTAATAATCCTCAAGTAGTCCTGGAGTGTTGAAAGGTGATGAGACGGTAAAAGGCAAAATACTCAACCAACATTTTACATTCAAGCCTATAACACTAACACACGCTTTACTTGTATAGTTTTAGCTTACACCTGATAGAGAAAACCTTTCTTGCTCTTGATTGATCTACAAGACCTACTCAGAAACGCACCTAGAGTTAAGTGATGCATTGACACTGCCAGTGGCCAAACACTCAAACACTCACAAAATTCACGTGAAATCTCTGTACACATTTAATTTCGTCGGACCCTGTCGCGTCTTTCGCCAGTATATTCGGTGTCTGTGTGAGTGGGCTTTGTCATACGCTTAGATCCGTGATTGGACTTCGTGCTGCGCTCGCGCGTGTGTGTGCGTGCGTGTGTGTGTGTGTGTGCGTGTGTGTGTGTGTGTTTGTGTTTGTGTGTGTGTGTGTGCGTGTGTGTGTGTGTGTGTGTGTGTGTGTGTGTGTGTGTGTGTGTGTGTGTGTGTGTGTGTGTGTGTGTGTTCTTATGTCTTTATTTCAAACAGTCTGTTTTATTTATACGGAATTGACGAGCGACGTCACGCGCTTTTTTATATCTGTGGCCTTCACTATTTAGAATTTTTCACTAGAAGGAAGAGTCGGCGCAGTATAAAGGTACTAACAACCCCTAACATAAGGTATATGGAGAACTATCATGACATTATTTGGACAGCATATAAATCACAGACTTTAGAAACTAACGCAGGAAAGTACTACCGTGAAAACAGGCGTTTGCGGTTCTTGTGAAAAAAAAAATTACGGTGCTCCCACACCCCATCCTGGGTGATTATCGCCGCGTATAGATCGAAAATTATCCACCACATATAATCGAAACAACACTGGCGCCTTTAATTCAAAAGAACTTGAAGCATAAGCAAATCCCAAGGTCGCAAATGGACCGCACTGTCTGCCTTTCAAGATTAATTAATCATCGCTTATAGGCTTGCGACAACGTTACTAATAGCGCCATCCTTCAATTTCGCGGCGACAGCAAAGACAACGCCGCAGTTCCGAGAATAAACAAAAGTGATTCGGAACTGTGATCACGCGTCGCAGGTCACCCGCACATGCTTACAAGCATGCGCGCCTTCAAATATTCTCTTGGCGTTGCAAAAATAAACTTCTCGGACGCAGTACGTCCGACTGACTTTAGAAAGCCAGTACAACTGCATCAGCGGGACAGCAATCATTTCAGGTCGTCCACTTTAACTGGAAACGTCTAACAGTGCATTCGAATACGGCTTCAGTATTTCACCTGCTTCGTGGTTCACGTCGCGATCAGGATAATTATAAATGACAAATTAGTCAGCAAGATTTCGTGCCGACTTCGGGCTGTCGCGAGGGCTTGAATAGCAATGTAGTGTTTTTCATACAGTTGTGATGTCCTCTCCTTCCTGGTCAGCCCCTCTTTCTCGCTCTTGCTCGAAATATGCGAAACAACGGATTGCACCCACAGAGCCTGTATTAGAAAGTGCTACCTCTGGGCTATCGAGAGCTTTGACACTAGAAGCCACGCGAACGACCGATAACTGCGCTCAATGGTCGACACGTGCGTCGGCAAGCTCGACAGTGTCCACTCAGCGAAAGCGAGCACGCGAAAGTGTCCGGTAGGAAGCTCCGATCGGGTTTCCTTCGGCGGGTACCGCCCGGCACTGACTCAGTGCTCATGGACAGAGCCCGCCTTCCAGGAGCCGCCAACCTTATAGTCGCAAGGTGCTCCGAACCTGCTAACGTGTGATAGAGTTGACCATCAAAAATTTGCGCCTCTACCGCAATAACGCATTTGTAAGCAGCTCCAAATTTATTTTCCCCTTTAGCAACACCAACTGATGTATCACTAGGCCATCGGTTTGAAGCTAAGCATCAGTCGTAATGCGAACACGTACGTGTCTGGAATACAACGCGTGCCCTCCAGCGCGGGGACGGAGTGTCATAGATTGATTGATTTGTGGGGTTTAACGTCCCAAAACCAGCTCTGATTATGAGAGACGCCGTAGTGGAGGGCTCCGGAAATTTCGACAACCTGAGGTTTTTCAACGTGCACTGACATCGCACAGCACACGGGCCTCAACATTTCGCCTCCATCGAATTGCAGCCGCCGCGGCCGGGATTCGATCCCGCGACCTTCGGATCAGCAGCCGAGTGCCATAACCACTAGAACGGAGTGTCATAGAAGCCAAGACGTAGCGTAATGTGGGTCTGCCACCATTTAGTGGAGCCAATTTTCGCTAAATATTTGTCATAAATTATTGTGATCGAAAGGCGTTCAACAGGAATTATTGAGATGGTATACGTTATGTGTTCGAACTAATTCGAACAATTAATGTATTGATTTAAAAACCTGGTATCTTGGGGTGACTCATCTTTTTCAATTAAAACGACAGAGCTACCACCCCACAGCGCGAGCTGCGAGCAAGCGAACGGTCAAGACACGCCCATTTTATAGCCGTCGGAGTTAATACAGTAAGGATTTGCTAAGCAAATCAGAAACATTACACTTTCGCAAAATGTTTAGAGGACCATCAAACACAGTAAATGGACTTCAAATCAAACTTCGCTGTTCGGGCCACACGTCTCAAAAACTAACATGAAACATTAATTACAATTATATTCCAATTAATTTCATACACCTATCATTACCGCATTTTTACGCCGTACTTCACATTACTTTCCATTGCGACGTGGTGCCAATTGCCACACAAGCTTGCAGAGCTTTTTTGCAGCGTCGGTACTGAAGCGTTATTGGTAGACCTATGTATGGGCTTAACAGGCAGGTTGATCGGCCCATTTGCAGTTGATAATCCCGCAGTGACTAGGCAGCCATTCATCAGTGAAGCCCTTCGTCAGTTAGGCTGTGTGTCACCTCTGCAATCTTTAACACCAGCTGTTCGCACAGATCACGGAGTAAGGGTGAGAGTAGACACACGCAGTGCCGCGTTCGATTCGCATAAAATCCTCCGTCTGCGTGTCTACTGATCACTAATGAAATGTAGAGCGGTACAAAGTGTTGCAAGCTCTGCTTCGGTCGGTGTTGTTGGATGACACGTCTCGAATTTGATAGTTTTGACTTTTGTTGGTATCATAACTACTGCGGTATTTCGACAGGGCGGAGCCATGTGCATAGATTCTCGGTGTTTCTCGTATAATGGATGGAAAGTGAGCTGTTTGAGAGCCGGTTATGACAAATATGCCCTTTGCGGGATACCAGTCAATCTCAGGTCGATATCTGACTGACCGAGGCCCCGTGAAGGCATGGGAGGTCTCGCGACAGGCGTGAAGAAAATTAGTAATGATTCGCGATGCGCGGTTACCATTTGCCAGAAACACACGTAGCCTGTTCACCACGGCAGGCTTCTCACGAAGTCATGGGTCATTTATGATTCCAGGACAATAATAATTAAGTTCGTGGTACGCAAGGCCATCCGCATTTAGTGGTATGCACTACGTAGCCGTTGCCTTATGCAAGCGCGCCCTTTGAATGATGAGATATGCAAGAGGAATCAGAATAAAAGTTGAATGGTTTCCAAAGCAGACTCTGGGGTAGTAAAATGGGCGTTCCGAAGCCCAGGTAGCGAAAAGGCCGTGGACAGACGTAGCTACAACAACCTTCTTCCACCAGGTTTTTCTTCCTTTTAACGGGAACCGCAGGAGCAGCTCAATGCTCTCGCAAAACAAACACGTCCTTCTGACCAAACAAGACCGGGCATTTGATTTCAGGGCCCCAAAAGGCAGTTTTGAATGTCCCGTGGCGTGACGAGAAAGTGCCGAGGCACGCCCCACCGGTATCTCGAAACGGTGCGGCCGCGTTCAATCACCAAGGCTTGCCCAGATAGGAATGGTAACCGGACGCGCTGAATGAGGTACGAGTGCTTCAGCGGCCGCTGCTGACGGCGCACGCAACATCCGAGAGCAGGGGACGGTGTGCCGTTTCTGTTTACGACTTTCTCTGCGGACAGTTATTTTCGTTTCATCCTCTCTGTTTTGACCAGATCGTCGGCACTCGCTATCTCCGATCAGCGGGAAGTGAGACCATTTTGCGCTTATTTCTGAGCGTCGACTAGGCACGTCGAATGTGGTGAAGTCACAACCCGCACAGTTTCCGCCAAGAGGGAGTGCGAGTAGAGTACTATTCCACACCGTGCCACGCTGCTGCACGCTATTTGCGAGAGTGGAAAAAAGGGAGAAAAAGAACGTGACATAAAATTGCGCTGCATTTTAGAACATAAACGTGCGACCAATCCTCATTTTTGAGAAGTTAGTTTAGTTACTTGGTGGTGACTACACGTTGCACTTTCACGTAGAAGTTCGGACAAAACCAAGAATAGAGCGTATGGGCCGAGATCATAGAGCGTTTCGTATGTAAATTCTCTTTTGAGGCATTAGCTGGCCGCTTTTGCTAATATGTCGTGTAATTAAATGAAGTTTTCTTTTACGGCTTGTTATAGCGTAAGTGGTTTTTGTGCATTTGGGCCCGTGTCTTCTTGGAAAATCCACCTAGTTGATGTGGTCCATTAGAACGATGACTCGACCCGGGCACAACAGAAACAAACAAGCATCCGTGATCCGCGTTTACAAGCTTAAGATGGAATTTTTTGTAAGAAGAAATCTCAGCCAATCTTGAGTCTGGTCATGTCGTTAACAGTAGCAAGCAGCCCAGTACCAAAAAGATCTTACGAAAGAAAAAAAATTTCATAAATTATGCCCTAGGGGCCTAATCTGTAAACCAGATGTTATTCTAAATTTGTCGTAAGAACAAACTTTAGACAGCCGTTAGATGGATATATAATTAGAAAATAAAAGCCCGTGTATGCACAGAATTTCTTACGCTAGAGCACATGATCAAGTGACAAATCAGTGGCAAACAGCATTACCAGCTTCGCACGCCTGCATTATCAGCTCGCGTGATCAGATGACAAAAGGCAAATAGCACTGGCGAGAGAAAAGGTCTTTGAATTCGCCTGTGGTGCCGAATTTGCAAAGCTGGGAACGAATTTGCAATGCTTTGGTCCATAACATTTTGTCATTAGTCGGCAGCCTCCACGAACGATATATCCAGCATCGCGTATGACGCAATATTTTTTTTCCTTGCAAACAACACTAGCGCATGATGTTTTTGTAAATAACGGCCGTAAGTAGCTCTTGTCGTTGGCAGTACGTTTCTTAAGATTAGTTTCGGGGTAAGAACTACAATAAAAAGTGCTTCATTGTAACATATTGCTTTGTTATTACGGTTCTATGCATACTAAAATGTTTTTTTTTCTTTTTCAAGTTGGAACAGTTAGCAGAAACCGATATCAATCAGTTGTGATTTCGAATACATTAGCGTAGGAGGCAAACCAGCTTGCCAGCGAGAAGGTTTTTAGAAATCTGCTTCAGGTACCTATATGGACCCATGTGCGTATTTTTTACACAATGCTATAGCTGAAGAAGAGAAACATGGGTAATCATGCACGAAAAATTAGGACCCGTATTCACAAAAACAGCTTACGATAAAAATGCTTGTAAGATAAAATTTCAGCCACTCCTGATGCCGGACGCATCATTTGAGAAACCGGCCAGCCAATGGCAAAAAGCACTTACGAAAGAGAAGTTTTGTGAATTCGGGACCAGGACATTAAGAGCACCGCTGCTAATCTAAATTTCACAACAGGAATGGCAAACAAGCATACAGCATTTCGTGCGCGCTATTCATGCGTATTTTTACCACTTGAAGTGCTCGAAAACGCGTAGCTCAATAAAGCTTAACGTTTGGCAGGTTGCTTCCTAAAGGTTGGGAAGAAAGAGTCTATACAAAACACACAAGAACAAGAGGATAGGAAAACGGAGTAAAAATCTACTGGACACACCCCTGCCGATGTTCTCGATAAACAACTAATGGGCCCACCGCGGTGGTCTAGTGGTTATGGTGCTTGATTGCTGACCCGAAAAAGCGAGTTCCATCCCAGCCACGGCGGTCGCATATTCTATGGAGGCGAAAATGCTGGAGGCCCGTGTATACCGTGCGTTGTCAGTGCATGTTAAAGAACCTCAGGTGATCGAAATGTTCTAAGCTCTCCACTACGGCGCGCCCCGTATTCATATCGTGCTTTTGGTGCATGAAATCGCGTCATATATTGAATTAACGATTAATGGTCTGATTCAGTCAGAAGAAAGGAGCCGGTATATATGTGACTGTTTGCTTCGATGTCATCAACGTGGTTTGATAAACTTACTATTACTTTTCATTGTATTTTCCATTTTAATTGCATTCCGCTGCTGAAATATGCTTCTGGACCCACGTTGACAAAAGATTCTTACGCTAGAATTCTTCCTAAAAAACATTTCAGCCTATCCTGATGCCGACACATCATCAGTTAGGTTGCTGGCTAGTGGCAAAAATCGTGAGCGAAAGGTTTTGTGAATTGGTTCCCTGTTGTTTGAGGCATAAGAGCAAATCTAATTATAATCTCATCGAGCCCGTTCAGGATACTCTAGTGCCGCTTTTGCCGTGCTGACTACCATAGTCAAGCCCATTCAAACGTACCTTAACTCGCACCTCTAAAATCTAGACATATTAAATCAAGTCCCGTATTCTCGAAGACGTTTCGCACTAGAGATGCTCCTAGGAGAGGAGTTCAGCCAATTCCGACTCCAGACGTATCATTTACAAAGCCCGTCGGCCGGTGGCAAAAATCATTTACAATGGAAAATGGTTCAAAAATTCGTGAATTTGGCCACCTTCATAGCGTAGTGCACGCACTACGCATCACCAAATACAACTTGATCAAGACCAATGTTGCGTGCCGCAAAACTACAGCAGGCAGAGTTACGCATTCTCTGCGCGGTATTGTCGCGACAGTACCATTCCTACGGTGTCTCCATTTCAGAATATGCGCAACAAATATTTCGCTTGTATTGGTACATTTCAGAGTTAATATGCCGTGTCCTGTACAAATTGAAGCAATCATGTTGTATGGTTAACAACGTTTTACGCCCACGTACTGGATTTCTCTTTCCCTGATTGTTTTTCTACACGAGATGATTGTGGACCTCTTCTGTACTTTGCAGTCTGCGTGTTACTTTATAAGGACATTAGCAAAAAGGCTCCTGAGTTGCTCCTGGGCACTACAGCGAACTTCTGCTTTATGTTAACATTGTGTTTAATCGCTCTTCCACGAGAGCCGTAGTATGCGCCACCACTTTAAAACAAACAAATATCTATTATTTATTATCGTTTAAATGCATTAATGGACATTGCTCATCCGTGGTTAACTTAAAATCAGCTTCCTTAACCAAACGCACTACCTACCAACGCCGCTCTCACGTATCTTTATTGTAAGCCCTGCTGGTGGCGCGCTGCACTGTGCAGGACGCAGTGTACACGGAACAAAAATTGACCGGGAGCAAAAAAAAAAAAAAAAGAAGGTTCCCTGAAAACGAGTGTTCGTCGGCCTACGGCGTTCGCCCCGGGCTCCTTTGAATAAATTTCCGGTCTAAGTGCGATATTGCGCAATAGCGTACAAGTGCGTCGGCGAGTTCCAGCGATAAGGAACACTGTCTATGCGAGAAACTGCAAAGCTGGCCACGTGTATGCGATAACTCTCCCTTGGAACAAGCGAGCAGCAGCATCATGCAAGTCCCAAGGGACGTACAAAATGTGTCAAGCAAGCACTGCACGCCGCCCAATAAACGTTCAACTTGCCTGCCGAGCGGCGGAACGAGGCAGGCTGCGTTGCTGGCTTCTGCGTGTGCGCTGCAAACGTGTTTACGCGTACGCGGTGCGGTCGGTCCCCTGGAATGCTTGCAGCGGAGTGCTGTGTCCGTTTCGGTGAGTGCGTTCACCACCAACACCCGTGTATAAGCGCGGTCTCAAAGTTTTCAGAAGTGAATGTGGATAGAGCCCCGCTACGTCCACGGCCATCTGCCGTCTCTACAAATTCAGCGTGACTGTCCCCGTCGACCTGAGCGCCTCCTGTAAGTGTACAGCTAAGCTTGAACACATCATGTAGGCCACTGCTGCTTTCGAGAAAGCTGAAGTGAGCGTAGTGGAGCGTCGCTCGCTTGCTGTGGGAAGAAACGCAAAGCTTCAAGAAAAACCCAGTATGCGGCAGAGAAGGCAGTGAGATAGCGGAGAACGGAAGACCAATATCATGACAGTGACGTATTGAGGTAACGGTTCTATAGTCTGAACGTTATTTCCATCTTCTCTATTAAGGCTTTCGGTTGTAGTTCATATTGGAAATCTATTCAGGGCCCTTCCTCGGATTCCTTTTAATCTAAACTGATTTTCTGTATGTTCCTTCCATCTATTGTTTATCTGTTCCCCCCTATCTTGATGTGCTTGCCTGCGTATGATGACTACGTCATTTATAGGGTGAACAACATCTACAATTAACATTGCTTTAGAGGTCACCCGTTCTTTCTTCCAAATTGCTGCCTTGCATTCCTTTGCACTGTTTCTCCAAATACTTTTCACTGCCTAATGTAGCCTGCCTCTCAAACTTGGCCTCAGTGGTCTTGGGTATGCTGCTTCACCATTCGCTTTGGCCAACCTCCTCTCTTCTGCTATAAAACCTGCTTCCTTTGAGAGCCGTGAAGTGGTTCTCGCTTTCCATTTCTCGGAAAGCATCGCTGTTTACCTTATTCGTCATTTTTAAGCTCATCTGGTACTCTGTTTACGAGAGTAAAATCTTTACATAAGTTGGTGAGTGCAGCATTATATTCAGAAAGTATCCAACAGGGGCTGTAATTCGGCATCTATGGACTCTTTCAGGCTCTTTCAAATGTTACGTTGTCTAATAATTATGTCGGTCATTAACAGTTCGCTGTGTAATAGGCACCAGCGAGTGTTTTACAGATTTTTACTGAGCTTTTTGTGTGATGATTGCCGCTATATAGTTATGGTTGCTGAGGTTCCGGTAAAACCCAATTTCACCCGAGTCGCAAACGCCGAACATTTTTGAGTATAGAATGCAGTTAAACTCGATCCTGTTGGCTTAGGTGAAAGCCAGCGATGTGCAGTTCATTTCACAAGCTGCGTGAAGCTGTGTGAACGCTAACACACCTATCACTCGTAAATTTACATCTGTAAATTTAACCCGAAAAAAAAATCGAATTGCTGGTTGGCTTTACGAAAAACCCGATTTCTCCCCGATTATCATCATGGAAAAAATAGCATCCGAGTTTCACCCCTCAAATTTAAAAAAGTATAAAACCCGAAAATGAACGACCCTATATACAGTCAGTCTGGGCCTTCACAAAAACAACTTACGAGAAAAAATTCGTAATAGAAAATTTCGGCCATTCCTGAAGCTCCACATATCATTATAAAAGCCGATCGACCAATGGCAAAAATCGCTTACGAAAGAGAAGTTTTGTGAGTTCGACCCAAGAGCTCGCATTCACAAATCCATCTGACGACAAAAGAGTTCGTAAGAGAATATCTAAGCCAATCATAATGCAGGACATATCATTAACGAAGAAATCCGATCAATCGCAAGAAACACTTACTATAGAGAAGTTTAGTGAATTCGGCCCCTGATTTCTATGCTGGCCGCCGGGTGAAGTACATTTGAATAAGCTGCATGGGTGTTGCTTGAAGCAAGTGTTCATACAAAGAGATCATTGACAGAGCAAGAGCAGGCGATGTCCTTCCGGGGCTCATATAGCGATCCCTCACACCAAGTTGGCCTATAATACATAGCACTTTCTCATTACCAGCTTTTGCGTTAAATATATACGCACCTCCCCCTCCCCCTTTTTTTTTTGTCCCTTTCCGACAACTTGCAGCTGACGATAGGATTCTTTCATTTCCTCCTCAGAACCTTCCGAAGCTGAAGAATGTGCATGAATTAAGGTTAATTTATTAGTTAACCCTTTATATTGAGTGGAAACATGCGGTAGGTGACTTATGTCCTAGTATTAACTTATTATTGTCTTAATTGTTATAAAAGCTAGGCTACTCCTTCTAATAATTCTTTTTATAAATTACGTCAATCAGAACGTTGGGTAGTTAACACGAACAGGAATAAATACGGAGACCAAATGCTACAGTTTTGTTTACCGACTGTTCTAAATCAATTACACAAAGAAAATGGCCTCATTGTAGCTATTCTGTCGCTAAAAAAGTTACGCGACATATTTATGTGATTGCTTTCGCTGCCGTGAGTTCATGTGGTTTTTCTTTTCCTGTCTTCATCACTACGGCTCTTTTTAATTCCGCTTCAACTGTGCAAAATGTTTCCACGATAAGCTTGTTCATTAATTCTGACCGTGGTTGTTCACTCTCTTAGCTTGTTCACTATGCATAACGTAGGCGTTTAACCGCTGTGAAGCTGCCAAGTGTATGAGCTGGCCAGGTTACCCTCAAGCTACCCAACGCAGCTTTTTCGCCTGGTCATCCCCGCAACTTTGTTGCAGATTAAACCCAATTCAATTCAATTCAATTAATTTCCGAGTAAAGATCATGCACTCGTCAGAACTCTAACGTCTTTTACGTGTCCATCTTGGCTAGCTAATCTCAGAAAAAAAATGTTTTATTACCACCTCCCTTGGCAATATTTCTATCTTTCCCTAATACACAGTTTCAAAAATTCATGTGCCTATCCTGAAGCCCTAGTTTGCCAGGAGTTTCGTTTGTAACTGAAAAACTCTGTTCCTACGCTTTCCAAACGCTTTCATCAACAAGTTTCATAATGGAGAGTCCAACTCTGCAGTCTGCACGCCTCCAAACACTTACCCTGCAGCGGATGAACTACCTTTACACATGAAGGCTTCAGCGTCCAGCAACATAACTTTATTTCTTTCATGTTCATGATTTTTTATGGCAGTGAATGAGGGCATAGTTTGCAGTTGCTTTCTCCCCCACGGACCTGCAGTCAGGATATTCGGTTTAGTCTGGCGCAATCCCTAAAAGCCCTTCCAACCGTGGTGACGGGACCTTAGCAATGCGTGTAATAATTCGGTGGTACCAAACGCAAGTGAAGTCCCGCCATCGCGTCACGATAGAGACATTGGCAGTAGTGGTATCCGGGTTACAACTCTGCAGTCAGCAACAAAAAAAAAAAACGGTATTACTGTTACGTAAACTATACCTCATAATAATAAAAAGCGGTAATAATTTATGTAATAAATAAGCTTCAATTTAGAGGTCTCTGGAAAAAATTGGGCATCCTGATGCGCTCGGGATAACCTTTCGTAAAATACAGCCTTAATCGTAATACTACGCCGTTAGCGTAGACAAAGAACACTTCCAAACAAAAACACAGCATATCCACGGAGTGAATGATGATGAGTGGGCGAAGCTCCGGAGGTTCATCGTAGATCGTGCCGAGTTCCGGATTAATTTAGTTAACGCGCACGCTACGAATCCTTATGGTTCAACTACGCACAAGTGAAATCTCGCACCGGCACTTCATTGCAAGTCAAGATCCAGTGCCTATATATATATATATATATATATATATATATATATATATATATATATATATATATATATATATATATATATATATATATATATATATATATATATATATGTGTGTGTGTGTGTGTGTGGGTGGCCGGTAAACGGTTCTCCAGCGCAAGCAGTCGGTATTTTTCAATCAAGAAACTCGCTAGAAGACGCTGCCTGCGCCAACGTTGTCTCTCGCGGGTGAGGGCGCGTTCTCCTTCTTTTCGAGCTGGTACAGCGTTCATCGAAGAAAGAGCGTTTCCATATTCAACGCGCGCCTTTCGCTCTCTCTCTCTCTCTCTCTCTCTCTCACAGACACAAGACAGCAGATGGAAGAGTGAGAGAGCTCGCGCGCCGGGAGGCACGCGCCGAGGGCGAGCGCGAGCCTCCCGCAAAGCAACACACTGCAAAGCAACACACTGCGAAGCAACATGGCCTCTGTGGAAGTATAGACATGCCCACGGCCCCACAGGGGATGGCGGCGCCAGCTGCGGCAGCCTCCAGGAAGCGGACAAGACACCAGAGCAGCGCCTACAGCGACGACACCAGTGTCTACTCGCTAAGTAGTGAGGACTATTCCGATGACGAATGTCAGCGTGTCGTTAGCCGCAAAGTGAAGCGAAGGAACACGGGTCCCTCTCTATCATCGGGCAAGCCGCTTCTACGATATACTCGGAAAGCTACTATCAGTACGATTGCTTTTCTACCAGAACAACGTACGAGCAACCTGAGGTGACTCCACAGGCCGTCTATCTCGGTGCTTCTCGAAGCGGTGGCGTCAAATCAAGTAACGGACGTCAGGTGAAACCCCCGTAAAAACAGCGGCTATGTACGAAGCACATGTGGCTACGTTGAGTACCTTGAGCACGATCACTGAACTGAATGGCATAAAAGTCCGTTCATACATCCCGCCAGACAGTTGTGTCACTACTGACGTCATATACGAAGCCGACCTCTCTATTTCAAGCACTGATCTGCCGATTCTGGTGAGGCCAGCCACAGATGACACCCTTATACTTCACGTGTCTCGTCTGGGCTCGTCCCTCTGTGTGCAATTAACAGACAAAGGAGGTAGTCTCCCCTCAGTCTCCCTTCGTAGTCTCCCCTCACATGTCAAGGTTGGCCACTTCACACATCCTGTACGGCCGTTTATCCCAATTCCACTCCAGTGCCACAAACTTATGCATGGACACGTGAGCGCGGCGTGCGAGAGCACATCATCTTGCTCGTGCTGCGGGCGGCGAACCCTATGCTGCAGCCTCCCGCACAGCCATGGCCCTCAAGTGTCGCAATTGCTTCGGATCCCACAACGCTTCGTCAAAGACCGTTGAACTCATCGGAAAGGTGTAGCTACCGTTCGAAGTCGCTCCAAATACCGTCTCAGTTCAAGGAACGCCGATGTCCACTCCTCCTCTACGGCCTAGACCACGCACGTATATTTGGACCTCTGGGGAGAACAACACACCGGATAATATGAGCACAGGAGAATGGTTCATGTTGCCAAAGCTGCAGCCATAGCCACAGCCAAAGCCGCATCCACAGTGACTACAAGGTGCTCAGAACTGACCTTGGTCAAGACAAACACAGCACCGCCCTCCCAAATATTGCCTGAGAAAAATGAAGAAATCGTTGCAAAGCTTCGATCTATTCTAAATACCGTACACAAGCTCTTAAGTAGTCTACAGACACCGACAGTCCGAACAGTCTTGAAAGTGATGGAAATCCTTAACCCAATGTTCTCATATCTGTGATCCCCTGATCACCCGCAGCCCCCTTTCCTCACTGAATTCAGGCACTCTGGCATTCCCACTGGAATGCCAGAGAGTTGAAATTGAGCTATGTCAGAGGAACACTGGTGTTGGCTCCAAAACGTACTTCTGTGGACGTTCAGTGCTCGCCTTCTCCCTTTTTTCCGGCGAGCGTCCGGTATCAAGCCGGACGCTCACCTGGTTAACCTCCCTCCCTTTCTTTTCTCTCTCTCTCTCTCTCTCTCTGCTATTGCACGAACGTCTTCCATAATATGTCCTACTGTAACGAATGGCTGGATATGAGCTTAGAAACGTCTGTAGCGTCAGTGCATTTTGTGACTACGAGCCCTGAATTCTCTTGCACCGTTCTATCTATAAAATATCCTTGGTAGTGATTAATGCGTGAACTGCCACGGCCACCTGAAGAGTGCACACGGTACTCTTCTGATAAGTGTGGTCACCTCACACTTTCGACATTTATATTAACGATCGTTTCGAAAATGGCTCAGTAGTGAGATAACATAGGCGCTCTGATACTGTGCGTGGTACGCATAATCGGTCACGTTGTAACATTTGCATACGTCGCTAGCGACCTGTCCTTTGCAATCTCTCTCCTGAGTGCAAAGCGCCGACATCAGAGGAGAGCTACCCGTGAAGTGTGCGAGGTCAAGGGCGATTTGCATAAAAGCTAGGCTGCCCCTCTTTATTTTATTATTTTTATGGTGGCGGCATGGCTTTGAGGGGCAGAGTCTAGACACTATCATCTGCGCGGTCACGTAGTTATCTGAACCTTTTATCTGTCCCTTTGTTATCTGAACAATGCATGAGGCGTTGGCAAGCGCGAGTCGACCCTGCCGACTATCCTACATAAAATTCTGCGACTGTGAGGCTGAAAAATTTTTTCGGCGGAAATACAAAGCTTGCTGAGAAAAATGTCCATCTTCTCGAGCGAACTCTCGGAGGGTACACAGTGCGCACAAATTAAGTGAAAGCTACGTTCAAGCCACTACACTAATAAGCTAGAAACATGTCTGCTTTGTGGCGCTACGCTAGTAAGCCGTAAATGAGTGTAGTTTGCAGCGCTGCCAAGAACTATGTCTTTCCAAGTAGCCCCAGCACAAGCACTACTCAACCTAAACATTTTATTCATTTCAACCTGTGTGCGCACGGAAGCCTCCTGTCCTCTAGCACAGAAAGGTTTTCTTTTTAGGCAGTTATTCGCGTGTGTTATCTATACGTGCACATATCAATGCTTTCCTCGGCTTGGTTTTCGATTGATGTCAAATGGATGTTACTGCAGAACATGCCCCTTGGTTCTCTAAATTATTTCAGCTCATGAAAGAGTTTAATTAACAATTTAGTCAAGGTCACTCTTCAGTCAAATGCTTGGTCCCTTGGAGGCCATCCCCTGACTTCCCGTTTTGTGTCCCCAAGTATGGTTCAGCACGGACCTCTGCAGCATGACCTGCACCTAAAAAAGAGTCGGCCAGAGAGCGAACACTTTGTTGAAAACGTTTGGCTCGAAAATTTTCCACGTTTCTGTGCGTACGATCTCAGTGGCCCGGCGAGAATGAAGAGCATACCTTGACCAAGTGCACCGAAAAGACTTTAGATTAGGCCAAGTATTTCTGTATCTTAAAAATCGCGGTTTTTCTGCTAGGGCAACAATAATACTGAAAATACATAGTGAAGGAGAAAAAAACGAGAGCGTCTTTCAGTAAACACATGTCGCCAAAGAACATGGGTCAATCTAAAACTGACGGTACGTGTATCGTCTCGCTTGATTTCGTACTACATGAATTCTATGTGTCAAACTGACATTTACGACCTGTGGTGGGGGCTTCTTGTACAACGCTGCAGAGCTAGGAACTAAAGGCTCAAAGCAAACACGCACAAAAAGATGTTTTTGGAAGGAAGCTAATAATGCGAAGCAGTGCCAAAGAATTTTATTTTTATTTAGTACGGTGTATTGGCGTGAAACACATGTTACCTCCAAAACATTATGACAGTTGGAGTGTACACTCTATATTCATGAAAAATGTATGCGACACTGTCAGGACTGAACGAGTCGTACATTCGATGAGTCACTCGTTGTTTCATAAATGTGAATTTTATATAGCTGACATTTACCGATGGGAAATAAGATTCTATACCGTGTCCTAATTTTTTTTTCATGAACTGCCAGAATTTCTACGGTAGGTAGCATTTCCATTTGCGATACACTCATGCTGGATTTTCGCGCTTTCAGTAGGGTTGAAAGCTGGGCTTGTTGGTATAAGGTCGCATATTTCATAAATAGCGTGACGAAACTGGACACAAAAGAGCAAAGCTCAGGACGAGCGTTGTCTGCCAAGTGAAAACAAAGAAAAAGACAATAAAGGAAAGCACTATCTTGAAACATTAAGATAACGCTCACTTTCTTGCGCTTACATTTACGAGTGCGTATATTATTTGCTGCAATTGTCTACAACAGACCAATAAATAGCTTTGCTTTGTTTTTGTTTGGCTTTGTTTTTCATGTGGAACAAAAGTTAACAAGGCTGTTTCATATAAGCAGCTTTCATTTGACCTTGTTGATGACCCAAGAAAAAAAGAACATCATCATAGCCAATTAAGCCCTCTGCTTTTACAATACAGTATACCATCAGAGCCTAAGTATATGAATTTTTAATTGTTCCTTATTAAGGAAAACAGATGCCAGAACCTTCACATACGGCCTCAAATCGACCTGCATTCGCACAGTTGGGACAGGAAGGCGATTAATAAAGTATGTAAGTAAGCAGTCCGCCAACCAGAAAACCTCTTCCTAATATTTTTCTTGATCATTGTGCATTATCCAAAAGAGTCATATAGAGGGAGAAACAACTTTATTGCAATAAATACTGCTTGGTTGCTGTGGGCAAAAGCCTTCTTTCAGGGCTCCGCTGGCTATTGTGGCTCGTCGGGCCCGGTCTACGGCCGCCGATTGGCTTTCCAAGTCAAGTTGTAAGAGTCACTCCTCCCACGATCCCATGATCCAGGATTTTCTTCCTGAACGTCTACAATTTCTAGCAATAAGCTTACGCCGCTTGTCGGCGTCCATTCTCGTAGTCGCTTGGCTGCCTCTAGATATGCGAAAAAAGGATGGCGCGATATTGCACTCTAAGTGCACCTGTACATTACTAGGCAACATGCACAATTGGTTAATCTGGTTTAACCGTGGCGAATTACACTTGCTCCAATGATAATTAGTGGCGCAATGCGAGTTGTCCTATCGTCGTCATCATCATCATCCTATTTTAGGTCAACTGCAGGACGAAGGCCTCTCCCAACGATTTCCAATCCACACTATCCTGAGCAAGTTGGTTCCACTTTATGCCCGCAAACTTCTTAATTTCATCGCTCCATCTAACCTTTTGCCTGGCTCTGTTGCATTTTCCCTCTCTTGGTATCCATTCCCTCGCTCTTACTGTCCATCTATTATCTTTCCTCCTCATGACATGTCCTGCCCAGGTCCACTTCTTTTTTTTAATTGATATAATGGCATCAGCTACTCCTGTCTGTTCCCTGATCCACTCCGCTCGTTTTTTTATCTCTTAGCGTTACACTTGTCATTTTTCTTTCCATTGCGCTTTGCGTGCTCCTTAGTTTCATCTCTAGTTTTTTTCGTTATCTTCCACGTTTCTGCACCGTACGTTAGTACTGTGAGAACGCAGTGATTGAACACTTTTCGCTTAGTGAAAGCGGCAAGTTTCCAATCATGATTACGGAATGCCCTCCGAAAGCGCTCTAGCCCATCCTTATTCTACGGAGAATTTCTATTTCATGGGTAGGTGTTCCTGTTAGTAACTGTCCCAGGTATACGATTTCGTTCACACATTCCAAGGGTTCACTGTTAATTTTAAACTCCCGTTCTTTAGCTAGGCTATTGAGCATAACTTTGGCCTTTTGCCTATTCATTTTTAACCCAATTTTAATACTTTCCCGGTTTAGGTCATCGATCATGCTTTGTAGTTCGTCTCCATCATTGCTAAAGAGCACAATGTCGTCTGCAAATCTTAAATTGCTGAGATATTCTCCGTCTCTTCAAATTCCCTTTTCTTCCCAGTCTAGACGTTTAAGCACTTCCTCCAAACATGCAGTGAACAGCATTGGGGAGATCGTATCTCCTGGTCTGACACCTCTCCCGATCGGGATTTCTCTGCTTCTCTCATGTAGGAGTAGTGTGGCTGTGCAATATATGTATATGTTGTCTATGGTTTGCACGTATACGTCACGTACCCGTTGTTGACGTAAAGCTTCCAGAACTGCTTGTATTTCTATGGAGTCAAATACTTTCTCGTAGTCTATAAACGCCATATAAAGAGGTTTGTTACATTCAGCGTATTTCTCAATTACTAGGTCGACAGCATGGCTGTGGTCCATTGTTGAGTAACCTTTGCTAAAACCAGCTTGTTCTCTTGGTTGGTTATAGTCGAGTGTTTCTCTTATCCTAGCAGAAATTACTTTCGTTAATAGCTTGTATATTACTCGGAGTAGGCTGATTGGTCTGTAATTCTTTAACTCCTTCATGTCACCTTTCTTGTGGATTAGCATCATATTAGCATTTTTGCAACTGCGCGGTACATTAGATGTCTTGATACATTTCGTGAAGAGCGATGAAAGTTTTTCAAATATAATGTCTCCTCCGTCTTTGATCAAGTCGGCTGTTAAGCCATCTTCTCCTGCTGCTTTACCGCGGGACATGCCTGTGACACCTTTTTTTACTTCGTCAGTGGTTATACATGGAATTTCAGTGTCCTCCTCTGATTCTATTTCTTTTAAGGTTTTGTGGTCTGCCTGAGAGCTGTACAGTTCAGAGTATAAATCTTCTGCCACCTTTACTATTTCGTTGAAATTGTTGATAACGTTACCTTGTTTATCTTTTAGCGCAAACATTTTGTTTTGTCCTAAGTGCATTTTCTTTTTTGGCCGATTTAAAGCTGGTGTCTTTTTCTACTGATTTCTCTATTTCTCTCATGTTAAAGTTCCTTACATCTCTTTGCCTGGCTTTACTGATCAGTTTTGATAGTTCTGCAAATTCTATTTTATCTTTTGACGAAGCCCCTTTCATTTGTCGTCGTTTTTTTTCAATTAAGTCTTTAGTAGATTGGGACAACTTACTTGTTCCTTGCTTTGTTGCTTTACTTCCCCCCCCCCCCCCCCCCCGACTTCTATCGCTGTTTCAGGGATTGTTTTCGTTATGGTTTTGTTTATTTTTTCTAAGTCTTCATCGTTTTGGCCTAAGGCCTCGAACTTGTTTTTTAGGGCGACTTTAAGTTCTTCGTTCTTCGCTCTGATTACCTCTATATTTGCGTTTTTTCTAGTAAATAATTTAGTTCTTGTTTCCTTCAGGTTGAGTACAATCTTCGCCATTACTTCGTCCTATACTACAGCACATTTAACTACGAACTTCGGTCGCGTATGTACTCTCGTAAACGTTTGCTGTGGAGACGTTCCGGCTTGTTTCCTTCGGAGATAATAAAACAGCCATGGCAGTCAGGGTGACATTCTTTCTTGGAAGGCAGTTGTACACATAAAACAAGGAACGTGGGCGCGAATCAAATGTACAAAGACTGTTTAATGCGCGCGTTGCAAATCACTTTTAGCCTCTCCTAGTCACACAAAGAAGCAAAAAGGAAAGAATGTTTCTTCCTGAATTGTTGTGATCCTATTGTTTCCATCTCTATATGGAGAGCGCTCGAGTGCGCCCGGCCGGCGGTGCACGGAGGGGGCTTGTGGTCGCCCTAAACGGCCGCCCTGCGTCGCGCGACGCCTCCCAGGAGGGGCGGAGGGTTCAGAGGAACGTTTGGTTGCCACGCTCAGGCCATCCATCACCGGCCGAGGGACCACCGCCAACAGCGAGCCGCCGCGCTGCTCCATCAATCTGCCTCTCTGCTCGCCCCCATTGTGATGCGACGCCTTATTACACGACTGGCTAGTTCGCCGCGCCAAGAAACAAAAATTTGAAGAAAATATAAGGAATAAATGCTCCCAGCGCACTCGAGACGATTTGACTGCACGAAATGCTGTCCGTGCGCCAAAATGACTTCGTTCTGCGCACGATTTTACCGGCCTGGCGGAAATCGGAGCGCGCGCGGCACCGTGTGCGCATGCGCTCACTGTGTTAGCGATCGCCCGATTGTTTCGAGGATATACTATATGTGCCTTATGCTAAGGCAGACTCAAACATAAAGGACTCGGATGCAGCCATGCTCGAAACTTAACCCTCTAGTGCATAGTGACTCCATAAGAAAACAGCTAAATAAAAGGCATATAGGTGGTATCTGATTCCGATTATTTCTTCCAATCCCAAACGGTGTCCCTATGCAAGGTCAACGGGAGCTTTTGAAAGTATTTCATAGGCGGCAATAAGTGTACATAGTACGTTTTAGTTTGAGTAACTTGTGCGAATTGACAGAACAGATATCAGCCGCAGGTCTTCTTTCATATACACAATGTCACAAAATAGTGCCCACTACGACGAAGAACCAGTGAGCGACGACGCGCCGAAAACAACCCAACAAAGAAAAACGGCGGGCGCAGCCAGAACCTCAACACGCCCAAGGTCGCGCAACGGCTGGCCGAAACATCCACGGCGGGAATCTAGCATGCTCTTGGAGACTGTGGAATGCAGCAGTGAGAGAGATTCTATTTATTCAGGGAAGTGAAGAAAGTAGGGCAGAGTGCACGGTAACTGTCTCTCAGTGAGGACACCTCAACATATACATCCCATCACAGCTGGTGAGTGCGCGAGGCAGACGTAGAGCGAAAGAGGAAGCGGAGAGTTCGTGCCTACGCTCGCCGCGACATGTGAAGGAGAAGGAGGTGCCCCCCAAGTGGCGAAGGTTCAAGAACGTTCTCTCAGCTTTGCGCGTGCTGAGATCACGTGACGCGCGCCGAAACGTCTGGAATGCCGGTCGAAGAGTGCTTATGGTGTCGACCACGGGCTGTCAGCAGCAGTCTCAGTCGTCTGTGACACAGCGAAAGAAGAAAGAAGTTGAAGGACACTGCTCTGCGGACCAACCAGGCGAGATCGGCCTGCAAGCTCCAAGTTGAAAGGACAATTCGAGTGACTCTAGTGAACAGGCCTCTTTCTGTGTTTTATTCTCTATTGTAGTGCATGAGCTTGTACATTTGTAGTTAGTTGGTTCCGTGTTATGTTGCATCCCATCTATGTTTGCATTTTGAAGGGCCGTATTTGTGCACGTTTGTGTCTGCCTGTCGAATGAGAATATATTTGTTCTGTTTGATCACCCTTGGCTCTGACTCGGCCTTTGAACCACTGCTGCCGTTTTGATAGTGCACCAAAGGGACCGAAAACTTCATTGTTCAAGCCCCTATGTCATCATTTTCGGGGAATTGATACGCCAGTTCTTGGAATCTTTCCCAGCGATTGCCTACCGTGCCTCATAGCTCGAGATTGGTGACACACAAAATGTCCGTTAATTCGACACTGTGGGATCGCGAAAAATTGCCGAATTATCCGAGTGTCTAAATATCGAATGAAAAACAAAAATCCGATATTTTCCCGAGCACGACATATGTCTTTATTTACTAAAGAACTTTACAATCTGCATCTGTTTTATTTTGTTTGTTTTTTGGGGGGGCGGAGGGGCAGATTTGAGCGGTGGCAACGCCTTTAATAGCTGTCAGATAGTCCGTGGCACATGATGCACCATGCGGAATTTGCTCACAAAATTCCTCCAACACGGACAACGCTTTTGGGTTTCTTTTACCATGAGTTGCGGTGGTTGGGGCTGTTGGTCACAATCCTCACCCTCCTACGAATTGTCGTTGGAGTTGGAGTTGGAGTTGGAGTTTATTTTACCATCATGAAAATACAAGTGTCATGGTTCATAAGTAATACAGAAGGAGGTCCCGAAGTAAACAACTGTCAGGGGGACCTCCTAGCAATATTGCATTGATAAAATACAGGGCAGGCAAGTGGCGAGCAAAAGAAAAGCATACTGGAAACACGAAATCGAAAAAAAAATATAAGAACAAAGACAAAAAAACAAAAAAGGAAACAAAAGAAAGAACAGGAAAGATAATTCAAAAGCATGAAATGCAACAATAGTACAGAAACCAATACAATAATACACATTAAGACAAATCGATGCGAACTCTAAGTTAACAGGGCGTAAAACAATCCGCACAACTCAAAGAAAGCAAAAACGCAATTGCTATAAAAAATCACAAAGAGAAATGAAAATGAAAGAAAGAAAAAAACTAATATGAATTAAGGAAACGAGGAAGGTGGTACCATGAAATGTTAGTGAAGATGTTGAAGTAAATGTTTCTTTAATTGTGCTTTAAAAGATGCTATGTTGTGGCAGCTTTTAATGAGCGTAGGTAGTAAGTTCCAAAGGTAAATACCAGAAAACAACGCTGTCTGTTTACCATAGTTTGAGTGAACCACCGGCAAAAGTAAGCTATGTTGTAAGGAGAATCTGGTCAGATTTGCATTTATTAGATAACGGGATGGAATACTGCTTAATTCAATATCATGCTGACGCGCGCGAAATATGAGCATACCTAGTTTCAAAGATATGGAATGATCGATGGGGAGAATGCCGAGATTACTGTAGATAGGCGTAGCGGAGTCCTTCCAGTGACTAAAGGTGATAATCCTTATAGCTTTATTCTGAAGATGAGCAATCTTGGACAGATGAATCCTATAGGTGTTTCCCCAGGAAGAAGAACAGTATGTTAGGTGACTATGAATGAAGGCGAAGTATAATGAGCGAAGAATGTGCAAAGGAAAGTATGGGCGGGTTATAATCAGAACGCGAATTCCAAAAGAAATTTTGGACGAGATAGCGGCAATGTGCTTATCAAACTTTAGGTGAGAATCAATGGCAACACCAAGAAACATGGTTGCGTCAGAGGGATGAATAACATGCGCGTCTATGTTTAGGTGTGGTACGAATGGTAGAGTTTTACGTGGGAAGTGAAATAACATGAATGTAGTTTTAAGTGGGTTAATTACGAGTTGATTATTACGGCACCACTGTACGATATTGGCCGCGTCTTCATTTAATTCACTAAGTAAGTTATCGAAATCACTATCAGATGAAAATATGGTGGTGTCATCGGCGTATAGAATACATCTAGATGAGTTAAGACATTTGGGTAAGTCGTTAATGTACAATAAAAAAAAGCAGAGGTCCTAGTATTGAGCCTTGAGGAACACCTTGATTTATGGTATTCGAGTTAGAATAAGAATCGCCGACTAAAACAAGCTGAGACCTGTTCAACAGGTAATTACGTATAAGCGTTAGTGTCGGACCACAAATACCATAAGAGTCTAATTTTGTAAAGAGGATGGCATGATTAATAGTGTCAAATGCTTTTGAAAGATCCACAAATACGGCCCCGGCAGAAAAGCCTATATCGACGGAATGTTTAAGGTAATCTGTGAATTCGATTAGAGCGAGTTCTGAAGAATAGTTCGGCCTGAAGCCAAACCGATAAGGTGTCAAAAGACTAAACTTGTCGGCGCCTATCACGTCTTGAATGATTTCTTCCTCGGTTAGCTGCCCGGCAACGGCAACACCACCATAGATGGATACGTAATCGGCGGGTAACACCGCAGGAGGCAAGACGTCATCCAAACAGATGTCATCTTCTGTGACTGCGGTTGCATCAGGTGTTTCGATTGCCAGTTACTCTGCGCAACAGTTGAAGTTTGAAGTTTATTTCCACATAGATATAGATACAAAAAACATACATAAACAGCAAGGATGATGGATAAAAGCTGTGTATAGAGGCAGCTTGACTTTTTTGCCCGTACAATGACAGCAGCAACATGGCAAGAACTTCCACTTGTTGCAGTATCAAAATAGAAATACACAAAACAAACTTTAAAAATTCAGCAAGAAACAGAAAATTTAAAGAAACGAAAGCAAGGTTCACATTCATATATCAGTTGAAGTAATGCGTTTTTTTAATGCGTTTTTAGTTTATATTTATTTAGTGTTGAGGGAAGACAGTAAGAAAGTGGTTGAAGGCCATAGCTTGTGCGTGGTCGCGGTACTGCCCAATGTTAGGTGTGTCGGTTTAAACGAGATGATTGGTTGGGTAACAAGTTCGCGATGTTCCTCATATGAGCACTACCCTTAGTCATTCCACGTTTAAAAGAACACATAAGTAGATACTCATGTAGGTGGTCAACTCGGATAATGTTGAACTTCAGAAACAGATCACGCGTATGTTCATTGTAGGGTACATCAGCAATAGCCCGTAATGCTTGCTTCTGCAGCGTGATCACATGACCTAATGATTTTTTTTGCACTGTTTGACCAAACGAGGTGACAATAGCGCAGATGGGAAGCAAATATCGCATTATATATCATGAGTTTCTGTTGTATTGGTAGCAGTCTCTGGCATCTGCGCAACATGTCTAATGCTTTGCAAAGCTTAGATTTTAAGTAATCGGTATGGCGGTCCCAAGTCATCAGCTCATGGAAAATAACACCGAGTGTTTTAGCTGACGTGGAGAGTTCTACTTTTATCTTATTTAGGGTAAGAAAATTCGTAAGATCACAAGGCGTGGATTTCGCTCCAAAAAGCACCGCCTTTGTCTTCGAGCGGTTTAGCTGAAGTGAATTTTTTACCGACCAAATATATATTTTCCTTAGTACTTCATTTGCCAGATGTATAAGTTCATCATCCTTGGTTCCTGAAACGAAGAAACTGGTATCGGCCGCGTAAATAATGTAGTTAATCGAATCATAAACATTCACAATATCATTTATATACATAACAAATAAAAGTGGACCCAGTATGCTGCCCTGAGGCACACGCTGCTTAATAGGTTGAAACGAAGAGTGATGTCTATATATTGATACACATTGATTTCTATCTGCTACGTAACTTCTGATCAAATCTAAAACAATTCCGCGTATGCCGTAACAATTTAATTTATCTAATAGAGTTGCATGATTTATTCTGTCGATAGCTTTTGAGAAGTCTAAGGATACTCCCCGTGTTAGTTTATTAGCCTCAGTACTGTCCAAAATTATTTCTTTTTGTTTAAAAAGAGCAGCTTCAGTCGAACAGCTTGATCTGAACCCATGTTATGACGATGTTATTACAGAATGCTTGTCAAAGAAACTTTCTTTGACAAGCATTCTGTAATAATGCTCTTTTTCCGGCCAGTTTCGGTTTCAAGGAGCCTGCCAAGGGGAACTAATTGTTCGCGTACCTCCGACATGCACTCCGCTATTCAAAATTTGATCGTTGGGATATGTAGTGTCGAGGACGGCCTCTAAAGTACTCATTTGCTGCAGCCACCAGTTACTAAAAATTAAAAAGTTAATTAGCGTAATTTAGCTAATTATGCACAAAAGTGCGGAAATTGGTCATTGTCTAGAGGCACCTAGTCCGCTGCACTCCAATGGTACACAAAAAATTCCCGCGATTTATGTTTTTCTAATTTAAAAAATTTGTGCAACTAAAAAAAAAAGGACACCCTGTATATTGGGTCCTTTTTGTTTGATTATTATGGCAGGAAAATGCTGAGCGTCAGTAGTCTTCCCTTTAGGGCACGGAACCATGCGACAGGCATTCCACCGTACAGTGGCGCCAATTTTTAGAAGCATTTCATTGATGGCTATGATTTTAATGCCACTTGAACGCCAACTATAAGTGAATGTTGAGCTATGGTGCTGAGATGCATGAACAACAAGCAAAGGGGACGTGCTCGTAGAGTATAAGTGAATATTGACCTACAGCGCTGAGATGCATG
This sequence comes from Hyalomma asiaticum, assembly GCA_013339685.2. Taxonomy (NCBI): domain Eukaryota; kingdom Metazoa; phylum Arthropoda; class Arachnida; order Ixodida; family Ixodidae; genus Hyalomma; species Hyalomma asiaticum. The sequence goes on from CM023481.1 coordinate 266,184,568, forward strand.
AACACCAAAGAAATGGAACGTGCTGGTGAATCTCTTCTACCTGTAAAACACGAAGGCTTTATATTGTGAGCAATAAGAAAATTTTATGGTGGTAGTCACTTTGAGGAGAAGGCGGAACCGAAGTGCGCCCAGTGTTTCCGCACTGATTTTTGCAAAGCAAGACCAACCATCTCTGCTGTCGGTGCGATGTGCCACTATGTCCTGAGTTCTTTGAATTCTTCCGCACAACCTACCTGTAGCTGACGCCAATAATGTTACACATTGGTAGCTTCTTCGTCAGCTGCCAGGAAACCTTTTTTTTTCCCTGCGTAACCGTAACTTGACATCCCACTTCATGTGTTCAGTTTTGTTTTATTGTCAAAAGGTTCTAAAGAAGGTTCTCTCAAGAAATTCTCTCGCTCTCTGTTAACATTGTATATGCGTTTATAATAAAGGCGAAGCATTTCTTGGCAAACCTAAGTGACTTTGACCGTATCTATCTATCTATCTATCTATCTATCTATCTATCTATCTATCTATCTATCTATCTATCTATCTATCTATCTATCTATCTATCTATCTATCTATCTATCTATCTATCTATCAGCCGACTACGTCTCGGCGCTCTCCTAGTCGTCTAGTTCACTTGGTACGCCCAAAAGCTTGGGAGGTGGGGTACAAATGTACGACGACCATGAATGACTGATCTTTACATCACTAACATGGCACAGTCATGTGCATCATGATTAACGATACTGCAATCATGCGTAGCTGTCTGCTCCTGACGCGGTTCACGGCCTACAGGATCGGCCCACACACATAAGGAGCTCTGCTCTTAAAAGAAGGAAGGAACACCGTTTGTCCGGGCTTGCGATTGAAATCTAGGCATAACAAGCACACAGACACACATGCAACTTACCAAGCGGTAGGGAAGTATCGAACATGGGCCCTTGAGGTGCCAAGCAAACACGCTACCACTAGGCTTCGGCGGCTCCACACACGCGGTATATGGAGTAAATGATCTTGTTACACCTTCAGTTGTAATGACGTCGCATGTGTAACGTGAATTGCGCTTTTAAAGTGTGATAAGCAATATCATAGCAATAAATATGTTCTGCTACTATACGGTATGCTCTTGTGCAACTTTGCTCGATCCCGTAGGAATACTTATACGAACGACGCTTATAATAGCACATCAATGCATCGTATAATGCATTCTTTTCGACAAAACAGACGTCTGTGCGTTGGACTAACGTGAGTGTAAACGTTATACGTCATATCATGGGCTACCATTCAGTCGCCATGGTGCTGTCGGCATTCCTGGTTAGCCCACGTTAAGCATACTCTTGAGTGGGTACTCATGCGTTTTGCCCTTGGAACACCTTGATCCTGCTCGTAACATTCGGCAGAATGCCAAGCAATTCGTCATATGCAATTTCCTCGCTGACTGCTTCGCATGGCTTCCGCTTCCCAGAATGCGTGGGATCCGCCGGATCTTTAAAATAATTATTGCTGCTGCAGAATGATTTTTGAAGCCCGCATATGACATAGCAACTGCACGTTGACCTCATACGAGGAGGTATCGTTTAATACTGGTTTTTAAAACGCGGAGAAAGAAATGTTTTCTTAGTACAGTTCTGCGAACGTTTATGAATATCTGAACCGATAAACTCTGTGTACTGCTCAGTAATTATTCGCGCATGAGAGCATTAAGCTTTACTAGAACTTTCACTGAAAGAAACGACTAGTTTGAAAGATACTGGCACATTGGCAAACACGAAAAGGCACATGTGGTTTTATATTTATTTATTTATTTATTTATTTATTTATTTATAGACATGTCACTACTGCTGTAATAGATATTGAACAAACCTCGTCCTTGTACAATATTTGCATATAATTATTTTCTCTTACACTTCACAATTTTACTCAAGCATGATCAGCCTGGACCGTGACTTTGTCCTCAAACCTTCATAGACTTCCTTAGAATGCTCCTGGAATATGTGGGTTATTTCCACTGTATTTTCCTTCGTGTACTATGATCTGCTATTATTATATCAATTAAAAGAAAGAAGTGGACCTTGGCAGGACATGTCATGAGGAGGAAAGATAACAGATGGACAGTCAGAGCGCCGGAATGGATATCAAGAGAGGGAAAACGCAACAGAGGCAGGCAAAAGGTTAGATGGAGCGATGAAATAAAAAAGTTTGCGGGCATAGAGTGGAACCAACTTGCTCAGGATAGGGTGGATTGGAAATCGTTGGGAGAGGCCTTCATCCTGCAGTGGACCTAAAATAGGCTGATGATGGTGATGATGATGATTATGATGATGATGATGATGATGATGATGATGATGATGATGATGATGAAGATCTCATCATTGTACGAAGTATAGCTCTGCTGCCGCATACTACCGATGCAAAAGCATCGAACAGCTGATTGAGCGAAAATGCCGGCATCTGTAGCAGCGAAACCATGCCTAAATTTCCTTTGGCTGCGACGTCACGCCACATGCGCATCGCGAGAGACAGAACACTTGCTGCCACGCTGGTGCAGAGAGGCTCCCGCTCTCGGAGGCCTGTGTTATCGACAGACGGCGCCGGTGGCATTACTCGGATCTTTTCGTGCGTGCGTGCGTGCAAATGTTATCCTTTGCTAATGTTATATACATATATTACACCACAAGTTTACACACTTGAGTGCCCTATATTTTCTCTTTTCCAGGCATAACGTACTCGCTTTGGTGAGATTACACGTCACGACAGTTCGTCACCGCACAAACACCCCATGTCAGAATACAAGGGAACGCGCGGACGAGAGCTTGTATATGACAACGTGATTGTTGGTTGATACCTTTCTTATCGCGCAAGTCTTTCAAACTTAAGTGTTTGTTTTCAATGAGAGTCCACTGCTCATGGTGACCGATAAGAGGCACGTTCTGACAGATTCTATAGACGTGCAAATTTCACCAGCGAGCAGGCTTTGGCCCCAAGCTATATTTACACACACTTAGAATACTCGAGAGTAACTCACGCTAGCGTTAGCAATAAACGCACCACTTGAGTGTCACTTTCAGGTGTTCTTTTATTTTTGTGCTTTTTCTACTTGAATAGTGTCAATGACCGCCTTTAGCAACAGTGGAGAACCACTCAAATCGTGACGGCAACATGACACTCGTCTTGTTGACTTACAGTTCACTCACCTTGGTTCTGCGGCTGCACGCCGTTCTCAACACGAGGGCTTACGTTATCCCTTGGTGTCGACGGATACATTTTTTAACTGATAAAAAGTTACTTCTCCTCGAAGTGAGCCCGCATTCACAAAAACATCTTATGATCACAATGTTCATAGGAGAATAATTCGGCCAATCCTACTGCTGAACATATCATTAGTGAAGCCGTTCCGCCAATGCCCTCGCAGAAGAGCCCTCGCAGAAGAGAAATGTTTCGAGTTCGAACTCTGAATACCAAGACTGTTACTTCTAGTTGAGAACGTGTGTGAGATACCTCGGAGAAGCACATTCACAGTCCCGTTGTGAATCGCAGTTTATTTAAAGGTACCATGTATTACCCTGCTGCTGAGTTATTATAAAGAACACTGCCAAAAAATGCTAAGTTCTGACAGAAAACTATCACGGATGATTGTCGATGTTGGAGTTCTAGGCCCGTATTCACAAAATCGTCATGCGATAAAAATGACCGTAAGAAAACATATGAGCTAATGCTGACGCTGCAAGTACACAGCGTTAGAAAATTTTGCCAGCCAATGACAAAAAGCACTTACGGAAACGAAGCTTTGTGAATTCGGCCTCAATTGGCCTCGAAATCGACCTATAGGTGACAGCACCATCACCGCGTTAGTGTGGATAGGCGGTCGGCGACGCGCATTGAAATTTACGCAGCGACGCAAGGTTTTGAGTTGTTTGAGGCAACTGCAAACTAAATGAAAGCGTTGACTGCAGTCAAATTGTTATATAGACGTGCTTCAATGCTACGTTAGTACTTCGAGGACGCAGAACGCTCCTATGACGTGTGAAATAAGCGTAATCTGCCATTCCGCAGGACACTGGCATCACCAAGCCTCACAGTCTGACTCCCTCGGCGTTTCCGACTTTCTGTTCTATTGCGATAGCAATTATATGGAGTCTCGGCTGGTTTTTGCCGTCCCCATCGCCGCCGTCATGAACCGTATATATATATATATATATATATATATATATATATATATATATATATATATATATATATATATATATATATATAACGAAAGGGAAGGGGGTCAAGGGCTCGCTTTATTTGTTAGAAACAAGTTAATGAAACAACAAACAACAAAAAGTGGACGAAAAGACAAACCTGCCTTCGGTGGCAATCGGTTCCCACCGAAGGCAGGTTTGTCTTTTCGTCCACTTTAATCCCAAAAATTACAATGTCATAATTACAAATTTGAATAACTTCCCCTATGCTTCCTGCTTTCCTAGGCTTCAGTGTTTCTTGTTTCATTAACTTGTTTCTATATATATATATATATATATATATATCCAAATTATTTTTGTTTGGGACATATATATATATATATATATATATATATATATATATATATATAAAAGTCCCCCAAAGAAAAATAACTTCGATAAACTCTTCCGAATCGCGGAATCGAACCAGGAACCTCTCCCTCCGCAGCGCGTGGCGCTAACCACTACGCCACAAAGACCAGATGCTTCGGGAGTTAACGGCGAGCCTTATATACATACCCGTTACAGCTGGCAGAACTCAGAGACGACAGGCGCTTATAAGCGTTTCTTCATTACCAGCGAGATGGCGCGAGGAGAGCAACGGGCGGCCGCCTTTGCAACAGGCGCGCTGTTCAAAATTAGAGTATCCATTGTGACAGCTTATTCGCGCTCGTTCAGTGTATATCTGTGCGTTCGTTTCGTGCGTGCTTCACTTGATAGTTCGCGCTCATCTTCTGTTTGTTCATTTAGCGGCCTCCCCTAGCTTTGTATGTGTAGCTTTGTGACACAACGTATAAAGCCCTTCGTACCGGCACGCGCTGCCCACGGGAGGCGCTCACTTAGCAAGTGCATGTTTGCTACAATTAATATTGCTCCTGAAGCTGCGAGCCTCACTTCGTATAGCATTACAGTTTCTTGCTATCACATTCATTGCTTCGCCCTTGCGGCGTAACTGTGACTTTTCTTTGGTCATACTGAAGTTGTGCTTTGGCTACAACGTTGGCATCGGTGTTACGTGAGTGAAATATAGTTCTGTATTGAGTTCTCGCACGTTTTTCACAATTGGCTGCAGAATGGAAAGGCTCTTACTGCGCATTCAGTTGAAGTAGCAGCTTGTGCACCCTACGCGACTACTTACATATGCATCTGTATCGTCAGCTCTAGCTCTCTTTTTGCAAATGCAAGGCACTTAACCAGCACAGTTTGTCAAACTACGTGGCTGCAACACCGCCTAATCACCATCATAATGTTTGGCACACGCTTTTATTAAGTAAAAATTTTATAGCGAAACCCACCACCGTGATTAGTGGCTATCGTACTTGGCTGCTGATCCGAGGGTCGCGGAATCGACTCCCGGCCGCGGCGGCTGCATTTCGATGGAGGCTAAATGTTGAGGCCCGTGTGCTGTGCGATATCCGTGCACTTTAAGGAACCCCAGGTGGCCGAAATTTCGGGAGCCCTCCACTAGGACGTCTCTCATAATCATATCGTAGTTTTGCGACGTAAAACTCTAGAAATCAATCAATTTATATGAAAAACGTGGCTTTCTTCGCGTGATCACTTGTCTGAACGGTACATAAAAATGTTCCAAATAATTTAGAGAACAAAAGCATAGTTCTTCAGCGAAAAGAAAAATTGACGAAGCTGGACGATTTGAAGTTTGACGTGGTGTTGCTAGGCTTTACTTGACTTTGCTAACTAGGTTTTCAAAGGTTTCACTAGGCAGCCTACTTATGGTTAGCTCAATTGGGCTTGCCTCAATTAGTCTTAAGTTGATTAGGCTTATCTTGATTGGGCCTGTCAACTTAACGATACTTGACATAATTGGGCTTATCTAATATCATGGTTCAATTAGTCCCAATTTAATTCAGACTTGACTTAACCAGGCTTGACCTAATCAGTACCAGCTTAATTAGGCGTCTTAATTAGCGTTACCTTATATAGGGTTGACTTAATTATTTTAGCTTAATTATATTTGACTTATTGTTGGCTTAAGTAGGCTTGACTTAATTAATGTTAGCCTAGTTACGCTTGGTCTAATTATTCTCAAAGTAATTAGGTCACACCAATTAGTCTCAAACTAACTTGGTTAGCCTAGTTACGTTTGGTCTAATTAGTCTCAAACTAACTTCTTTAATTAGTCCTATCTTGATTAGGCTGTGTATTATTACTCCTAGCTTAATTATACTTGGCTTAGTTTAATTAGCATGCTTAGCTTATTCACAGAGTTCACTTGTGAGGCAGATACCTACTCCGTAGTGGTACAAATACTGTACAATAGGACGACGTCTTAACCACAATGAAAGCTCATCACGGAACCGCTAAGTGACAGTCAAGCTATTATACGCCATTTAACAAGTACGTCGTGACATACGTGCATCTGTCAGATTAACTTTGTCTACCACTGCCAGATATTTGTGTCAGCTAATGTCAGCTCATTTGTGTTGCCACAAGACTACCACGTGTCGCGAGACGATATCACTACCGCACAGCATTTACGCGTTGACGATTCGAGCGTTATTTGTACTGTACACATCAACTGCACTATGTCGTATGCTTGAAAGGCACGGCAGCAGCTAAGCTGAAATAATTATGCCGGAGCGAGCGTGTGACGACGACATGGCACGCTCTCGCCACACGCACACAGTGATCCTAACAGAGGGACGACTGCAGCGCGAGGTCAGATACTTTTGCACAGTTGGATAAGAATACATGCAGCACCTAACACTTATGCAGCAGAAGGAGCGAACATCCTGGAGGCCGCATGATGTACGCGCGCATGTAAAGGCACATTGGCTAGCAGACGACGCGATGAGCCATCCACATTTGGGAGCTTCTTCCGTCCGTCGCAAGGCACCGACTCTGTTCGATCTCGAGGAGAATAGTTTTCAAGCGCTAACCTTCTGTTTATCTCTACAATACACGACAAACGTGCGAGCCGTCTCACTAAACGAAACTTTTTCTGGCGAAAATATCGGAGACAACTTTTTAAAGAGGTCGAGACAGTAGTCACGCCTTGCGACTATAGCGATAACTGAATGGACAGTGACAGTGCTGCAATACAGAGCCCGTATAAACAAAAACATCTTATGCTAACAATGTTTGTAAGCTGTCGCATGTGCCAACCAATAGGCGCTTCTCTGCCGTCCCTTGTTCTTCCTTGTTCACTCTTTTCGCACACCTTATTGCTGGTATACGCTATCCAGTGTAAAGAGCAATACAACCGTCAGAACAGCGCAAAGTAGACATAATAAGTAAAAACTCGGACTGAAAATAACCTACCGGGTAAAGGGCACACGCATCAACAAAAACTACATGAAACTCGTAACAATAACCAAATGGCACGTACGCGTCAACGAAAGAGGGAAGTGTCTGGACATTTCTGCGCAAGCAGAGTACACGTGTCATGCATTCGTGATTGCTTCCTTGTCATATCCATTGGAATGACGCAGTGTATAGTTGTAAAGGTCAATGCTGTACGGGAAAAAATGTCGCCAGCGTGTAGAAGGAAGCCAGCGTTTGAACTAAAGAACGCTTGATTTTTTTTTTTTTTTTTACTTCTTGTGGCAAGTCAGCGCCCCGATGCGATCCGCACCTGTCAAGGTGGAACATGGAGTTGCGTTTCCTCGCGTCCTTGGTCACTTCGTTCCCGCTCTCGATCACGCTGCGCTAACACGGCGTTAGATATTCATCTTTAGCTGCACCTCACGCTCGGCGTTAGAGAAACGGTCCGTAAAAAAAGCTCAACTGAAGCTACTCGCTACTACGCATGCCGACACCATTACAAAATGTTGGCGCCGATTATTGCTCCTCAGAAAAACGGTAGCACTGGTTCGCCTGTGAGGGCTCCAATATACGGTGCATCCGGGTTGATATTCTCGGCAACTGAAGTCAGAGGGCCTCTAAGATACAAATCATACACATTTTACGTTTGACTCTGTAGTAGTATACCGTCTCCTTTTAAATGGAAGCATTTTTTTTTTAATGCGAAGCATTTCTTGGCGAACTTGAGCAACATAGACCGTATCTATCTATCTAGCCGCTTACACCTCGGGGCTCTGCTGGTCGTCTCGTTCCCCCTATATATGGTAGGGCGCTAATGTATGACCAACATGAATGACATACGTACACCACTAACTTGTTATAATTGTCAGACACGTCACGTTTAACGATACTGCAATCACGTGAGGCTCATACCCGTAGGGCTCTGCCCATCGCATTCGGGTATATGCCACACGCGTTTGAATTTTGTACGGCTCAGCCCAGCTAAAACAGACACTTAATACGTCATTAGAACTCACTTAAAAACAAAACAACAAAGGCATACCGTTTGTCGTAGCACGGTGATGAGGTGTAGAAAATGTGGATACAAAGAGCACACAGACACACACGAACGTGCTGTAATCTCCGAAGGCAGCATACCAAGCGGCAGGCGGGTATCGAACCTGGGCCCCAGAGGTGCCAGGCAAGCACGCCACTAGGCTACGGCGGCTGCTCCCGCATTGTCAATAAAGTCAATGAACCGCATGTGCCAGCACTTCTGATGATGGCGGTTGTGTCACGTCGAATGCTCTTCTAATGCCCGTCAAGCGCTATCTTAGCGATGTAATAAGCGATACATGTGTTCCGCAAACACTCCGCATGCGTTTGCCAAACTTTAATCGATCCCGTAGGACTCTTCAACGAACAAAGCCCATGATATGCACACCAGCACACCGTTGCCTGCATTACTCTTCGACAAAACACATGTCTGTGATGTGCGCTAACGCGAGTGCCAACTTTACGCCCTACTGTGAGATACCATTAAGTCGCCACGATGCTGTCGAGTTTCTTGTTCAACCCATGTTGAGCATACACCTACTCAGGAACTCCGCAAAAAAACGTTAATTCCATTCGTAACACTTCACCGAATGCTTTTAACAATTGTTCATACGCAATTTCCTCGCTGACTGTTTCTCACGACACCGATTGTCACAGTGCGTGGGATCTTCAGTGGGTTCTTTCTTTTTTGTGTGTGTGTGTGTTGTTCCTTATTCCCGTAAGCTTGAAGCAAGTACCATCAAGCAAGCTTATATAACCCGATTACGCTGACCGACTGTTCAGCGTAATACCAAAAAGAAATAATAATAATAATAATAATAATAATAATAATAATAATAATAATAATAATAATAATAAATTCCGCCATAGAACCTAGGCATCTAATAACAACTCACTGGTACCTCTAAAGCTGTACTGATCTCCAAACAGCCCGTCACATTATATGAGAGATAATTTCATTTGATTTAGCCGTTTGGTATGCGCCACTCAGTAAGTACATTGATAAATCTTCGATAATATGTACCGTTTTGATATAAGAGATAGAGAAAACAGTGTGTAGCTACGGATACGTGTCGTACATCTCGGTGAATATACCCATCGCCGTTCTTACATCGACAAGCAACGCACTTTGCCTTCGTCCACGTGACACTGCTGCGTAGAAGACTCACACAGTGCACTCGCGTGATGCGATATTTACACGTTTGATTAGTTTGTGAGCGGTGTAGTTCGTTAGCTTGTGAGCGGTGAGCGCATGAAGGAGAAAGTCAGCAGAATTTGTGACTTTTGCAGTACACCACGTTACACCATGCCTCATAAAATGAAAGCAAACAAATATACGCGCGTCACCGTTATTTGATACAGGATGTAATATACACAGGTCGACTACATACTCGCTTCACATCGATTCCGACATGTATACGCTGGACCTGCGTAGCTTTGTGGTCATAGATCAAGCACCTCCACCCATGTTTACGAGTATTCCATCGTCGCATGCAGCTTTTCTTTCGAAGCGATATAGCTTTGCTTGTTTGTTTGTTTGTTTGTTTGTTTGTTTGTTTGTTTGTTTGTTTGTTTGTTTGTTTGTTTGTTTGCTTGTTTGTTTGTTTGTATATTTTCGGACAGAAAAGGGGACTGCATCTAGAAGCACTGGACTCGGTAGAAGAAACTACAAAGTTCACGAGACGCTACTACCACTTTTAGAGGTGACACCCAAACACCATAATTATTTTTAATAGTGTAAGCTGTTATGGGCTCATTATAATGGCCAAAATTGGTCGCGATAGTGTCCGCCGCCGCTGCCGTCGGAGCCAGTGTACCTAACTGCTGTAAGCTTCAATAAAGAAAAAAAATACTTCATGCCTGGTGTTGATCTGAACCAAGCTCAAGAGGAGCGGTGCCACTACGACACTGACTGACTCTCACCACTTGGTCGGGAATCCGGCATTTTCAGCCACGGTTTTGAGGCTGTAGGAGTGGTGTTTAAGGAGATCATATTTTTGTCAGTCACTGGTTGAAGTTTCATTGACGAGATAAGTTCTGTGACTTCTTCTCATCATGTACACAGCGATGAAACATAGAAATGCCACGTATATCAACACACATGCATGCACGATGCGTGCGCTTTTCCCTGCTCCCGAATGTTTCGACGATTTAGCACGCAAACTTTCGTCAGAAACAACATAATGATTTGTGACTTTCAGTCGCTCTCTCTCTCTATCTCTCTCTCTTATCAGTCTGACCTACGTCATCCAAGTATGGGTTACGGGGAATCATGGAGCACTCTCTTCCCCACAAATTCTGGAGAGGAGCGCTGAACTTGTCCTTGAATCCAGTTCACAAGTCTGAAAGCCTGCTGCGATGAAGACCCGCCTCGTGCAGTTTCGCTTTGATTAGTATACCTCCATATAGATGATGCATTTAGGAACACCACTATTGAAGGATGAAGTCGCCCATTCTAGGCCAGACCACTTCGGACTTATCCTGCATGGTGCACCGTTATATTTGAGTGCTCGTTTCTTTTTCTTAATAGGGGTTCGAGCGCGCGTGCAGATTAAGCTGCAAGTATTTTGTTATGCTTTCTTTGCACATCCAAGCATTTTAGTTGAAGAAGAAAATATTCAAGTGTATTTGTTGCTGTGTGTTATAGTCACTACCAGGCAAAACTTTACGACAGCCGTTGGGACATTACGAAGCAGCAAAGGCATTGTGCAATTCAGTGGTGATTGTGCTAGGACCAGTCAAAACATCACTTCTTGGCAGCGCTGCTAAGCAGAAACAAGGAGAGGCAGATAACCATTTTGGCAAGTAGCCAAGACAAAATTGAAAGGTTGATTATAGAGACGTCCAGTATGTTTTCTGGAAACTATGGCACACGCGTCAGTTCTGCGTCCATTGTGCTCACAGATACAGGCACCTATCTTTCCTGGGTAACCATAGATGAGAATTCCGTATACCGTGTGCGCATGTGTAACATGACATGCCTGTTTAGGAACGCT